>BTPG01000001.1:331100109-331127609 GCA_036245525.1 Semisulcospira habei | reverse complement strand
GACTCATAATTTTCTTTCAACTTTTGAAACTTTCAAATATAGCTTATAAAGACTAATTTTAATTAATTTCTATTTTGAAAATGTTTTCGGTATGAAAAGGGCAATAACGCAGTTGAAAATGTTGTGCTAAGGGCTACCTCCCTTGAAGCAAAGCAGTATGACACCAACAAAATATCGGCAGACGGATGTCATTTTTCTTGACACTGTCCAGAGGAGAACAACTTCACCTGCGAAGGTCATGGAGTCTGTCGGACAGTGTTTCTTTGATATTTCAAAAAAGAAACAAAAAAAACTAGATGTCCTAGGAACATGGATTCAAAGTGGTGTCAGCAAGAGGCATAGATCCTCATGAGCCCCGCAGCTGCTGGAGCTCATAAGGATCTTGACCTCTTGCAGTTTGGTTGGTGTTCAGATTTTCTTGGCAATGAACGGGTCAATTATATCTTCTTTCTTCGGGCAAAATGAATCCCTAGGCGTACCTTTAAAATTATTCAAAATATGGTTAGTAGACTACTATCCCCCCCACCCGAAAAAGGCACAGAGACTTACGTGCCTCTGACTTTCTTTATATCTGTGTCCGTCAAGTAAAGGTAATCACCACGGGCTCATTAAAAAGTGTTTTATGTTATTTACCTGGTCTGATACCCTAAAGTCCATGATTTCACACAGAGGCGACACAATAGTTTCCGCCTTAACAAATAAATAAATACATAAAATACAATTTAAAAAAAAAAAACTTACAAGAAAATTAAGAAAAGGAAACTGGCATCTATTTTCAGGTTTAAATTACCCATGTTTCGGTGCAAAAGCCACTTGATTCCTTCAGCGCAGGACCATTCGGCAATTAACTCATTCGCGGCCAGCCGCTTCCGGATGCGCGGCTTATGCCGCGCATCCGAATGCGGCTCGCCGCGAATGAGTTAACCTTTTGAATGCCAGTGGCCATTAGCTGTGTTTCTGACGTTAGAATCAAACACCCAAAACCCCATTTCATCCAAGAAACACGGGTGCAAAGTAATGCCAACAAGACACAAAGAACTTTATGAGCCCACCCGCGAATGCGGGGGCTCATGAGTGTCTATGCCCCTTGCGTGTGTTCCTGTGAATTGTTTAGAGGCGGATTATGCATATCACACATGCAGTTTGGCCATAACGCCAGGCTTTCTGTGTCGTTTGGCAATTGGTTTTTCCGTTGTTGTTGTTGTTGTTGTTGTTTTTGTTCTTGTTGTTTACTGTTTGTTTGTTTTTTGATTGTGTTGTCTCTGTTATTTGTTCGTGTGTTTATTGCTTTGGTTTGGTTTGGCTTGGCTTGGCTTGGCTTGGCTTGGTTTGGTTTGGTTTTAGTTTGGTCTGGTTTGATTGGTTTGTTTTGGGTTTGTTTTGGGTTGATTTGGTTTGTGTGCTTTGGTTTTGGTTTGCTTTGGTTTGCTTTTCATTTTACTTTTACTTTCTTTATTTTACATTTTATTTTTTATTTTATCGTAATGTTGTTTCAGTTGTTGTTGTCTTCTTTTTCTTTCGTTCTTTCTTTTTTTTTTCTTCCTTTTTTTTTCTTTTTTTTTTTTCTTTTTTTTTTTTCTTTTTTTTTTTTTTTTTTTTTTTTTTGGGGGGGGGCATCTAGGTTTTCACCGACTGGAATCGAAACTTCCCTAACGAACATTGCGCGTTCGGAGAAAGAAAAACCAGCTGAAAGTTTAAAAAAGAAAAAGTTTTCAAACAGGAAGCCCGCTCCGACTATGTCCGAGGGTAGCTGATGTACTTACTTACTTACTTACGCCTGTCACCCCTCCCCGGGTATAGGCCGGCGACGAGAGAGACCTCCAGCGACTCCTGTCCTGTGCTTCTCCTTCGATTTTACTCCAGGTGGTTCCCAGTCTCTTGATGTCTGCTTGGAGGTCTCGACGCCAGGTGTTTCTCGGCCTGCCTCTTTTCCTCTTTCCCTGGGGGTTCCATGACAGTGCCTGCCTAGTGATACTGGAAGCTGGCTTTCTCAGACTGTGACCGATCCATCCCCATCTTCTTCGTCCAATTTCATTCTTTGCTGTCATCTGCTCTGTTCTCTCCCAGTGTCTGACGTTGCTGATCTTCTCTGGCCAGTGGATTTTCAAAATTCTTCTAAGGCAACTGTTTATGAAGATCTGTACTCTATTGACTGTGGTTTTTGTCAATCTCCAAGTCTCTGCTCCATATAGGAGAACTGCTTTTACGTTGGATTTAAAAAATCCGGACTTTGGTGTGTTGTGACAGCTCTCTGGAACTCCACACTTTTTTCAACTGGAGAAAGGCTGCTCTGGCTTTACCGATTCGTGCTCTGACATCTGCATCAGTGCCGCCTTTTTTGTCTATGATGCTCCCGAGATAGGTGAAGGACTCCACCTCCTCCAACGGGGTGCCAGCAAGCAATACTGGTTCTTCCCTGGTTGCGTTCAGCCTCAATGTCTTTGTTTTCTGTTTGTGGATGGTGAGGCCCACTTGGGATGAGATGTCAGCAAGCCTCGTGGTCTTGTCCTACATTTGTTGATAAGTGTGGGACAGTAAAGCCAAGTCGTCTGCAAAATCGAGGTCGTCAAGCTGTGTCCACATTGTCCACTGTATTCCACTTCGTCTGTGATCTGTGGTCCTCTTCATGACCCAGTCTATGGCCAGTAGGAAGAGGAACGGAGACAGCAAACACCCATGCCTGACACCGGTTCTGACCTGGAGCTCCCTGGTGAACTGCCCTTCGTGGATCACGCGACATGTCATGCCATCGTAGCTGCACTTGATCAGGCGGACGAGCTTTGTGGGTACACCGTAGTGTCGTAGGAGTTTCTGAGTAGCTGATGTGGTAGTGTTTTAATTAGAAATTACTGAGTTATGATGAAAAAGAACAGACATCTGGTTGCGGAAGGGTTTGAAACAAAAATGTGCGAACAACCACCAGTACTGTCAATAGTGACTGTAAAACCCTGTACTGCAAACTGCAGCTGGATACGCATGAGAGTTAAGCGTTTCGGGTTTTACTCGTTCAAGGCGCCCGGCATCAATAGCTGCGGAAGTGTGGCATAGCGTTGCCTCCCGGAGGCAACGCTATGCCACACGTTTGCAGTTATTGATGCGGGGCGCCTTGAATGAGTGAACGCTTTTTGCCACCTGGAATGTGATTTCGAAGACACGGCACCGCAAGGGGTGTGTGCCCCCCCCCCCCCCGCCCCCCCCCCCCCACCCCCACCCCCATCTCCACCACCCCCCCCCCCAAAAAAAAAAAAAAAAAAATGTTGACTACATCTGGGTTTGAACCGGGAACTGTGACCTTGCAGACGATCCAGTTCAACGTTCTACCGCAGGCGCTGCTCAGCTCTGCGTAGGAAAATTTAATAAAAAATGGTAAAAAGAAAAGACAAATTAAAGGCCGTTTAACCTGGAAGGTCGTCAGACTCAGCCTCTGAAGTCTGTGAACTTTGGCATTGCAGATAGGGGGACCAGAACAGTGGTGGATCAGTTACCTCGAGGGGGAGTGGGGGGGGGGGGGTCCAACTTTCTATTTTGGGACCTTCAAACTGATACAAAAGGCCTCCCCGACGCTAGATCTTGCTTCCAGGGGCCGAAAAATCGAAAAGCGGGAGGGGGGAAGGGGAGGGGGAGTGGGGGTGGGTGGGAAGGCGAGTGAGTGTTAAGACTCTCACCATTCCCCAAAATATAAAACAAGAAGAGGGGGGGGGGGGGCAAAACACCCCAAAAAGGGACTTTGTTATAACATTTTAAAGAAGTTTGAGTCGAGGTTGGGGGGGGGGGGTCCGGAACCCCTGTAACCTCCCCCCCCCCTCCGGCTCCCCCCCTGAAATCCGTCCCTGCCACATCTCTGAGCAATAGGTATCGCTTCATCATCGATTCTCGCGCAAAAAGTAGGCTGACATCACAGTTTGCCGCACGTGCTTCCTGCCTATTGTCCGTGGCGTTTCCTTTATAATACAGTTTGCTTCCTACTCAGTGGTGACGTTGACCTCTTACTTACGGGGCGGTCTGTGGCGCAGTGGCTAAGACGCCTGCCACCGATGCTAATGGTGCGAGGTTCGATACTGGGTTTCGGCGTCGGACTTTTCTCCTCTAGTAAGTGTCACCTTTAATTCGAGCGGACCGTCGGGGGTTCTTTCTCCGGCTCTTTCTCTAAACTTTCTGTACTATGAACAGCTAGTCACGTTTGAACCAGACTTTGGCTGCACGTGACTCGCGGAATTGGGACACGTCCTCAAGACACGCTGCACTGACTGCATTACGTCTGACTGTGTTGATGGCCATTAGGAGACCGACGTCCGCATGCCACCGGCATATATCCCCATGAGCCATGGCCAGAGCAGGGTTCACGGAGACCTACGATAGACACATAGATCCTCATGATCCCCTTCATAAAGCCGGGGCTCATGAGGATCTATGCCTCTTGGCGCTTTGCAAGTGAGTGGGTGGCCCAAACGCAAGGGACGTTGATCGCAGAGAAAGTCAGAAGTCATACATATACAAAAGACATAGATTCTCATGAGCCCCCGCCTGTGGCGGGGGCTCATGAGAATCTATGCCTCTTGCAGATGCTTGGTCAAAGTGCTTGACGTATGGATAGTGTTTGTATGAAACGTCGTAAGTTGCATTTTGACGCGAAATCTTGGTTGTTTTTTGTTGTTCTTTTTTTTTTTTTTTTGGGGGGGGGGGGGGTTCGGGGGTGAAGGGTGGGGTTGGGGGGGGGGGTAGGGGGTGGGGGTTGGGGATGGGAGTGGGGGGGGGGAATTTTTCTTCCACAATTTCGGAGGAAATCTGGAACCTCTAGTTCAACTGGAATGCCCATAACAGACTTATGAAGGACGTTTAGTCTCACACATTCTGAAAGAAATGTCAACTATTGGTTTCTTTGTTTTCGTTTTATTTTATTTTATTTTATTTTATTTTATTTTATTTTATTTTGGTACCGATTTCAGGCCACTTTATAAATTTCAAATACAAGCGATAAAAATTGCCGAAACCTCAGTAACTGAGCTGACCCCTCGCACCACGTGAATATCCTGTGTCTTTCTTGTACTGTATTTGTCTTCAGAGCGAATGCCTGTGTGTCACGTGAGCGCGCGTGTTGGGTTCAGTTCGCGGCGCTTTGAGCCGATTCACGGAATTGGGTAAAGCACCTATAACCGGTATTATTATTATTATTATTATTATTATTATTATTATTATTATTATTATTATTATTATTATTATTATTATATTTTTATTTTATTTTATTTTATTTTATGTTGTTGTTGTTATCGTTGTTTTCGTTTTTCATTAACACATTCAGCCCTGACGCACTACAGCAGGAGATGGGTCGACCATGATTATTCAAGGGCAGTGCCAGATTAGCTTGGCGCCTGTCGTCACCATGTTGATCTGGCACTGCCCTTGAATTATTATGGTCGATCCGTCTCCTGCAACTGGTGCATAGTCATTAGATGACACCTCCAAAATTTGTGAAATTCTGAAATCTTGGTTCATTCAACGACCAAAAGCCAAAACTGTTCAAGAAACATCGAAACGAAGGGGTCTCAACAAGAGACATAAATCCTCATGAGCCCCCGCAGTAGCGGGGGCTCATGAGGATCTATGTCTCTTGCAGTTGGATTGTGTTCACTTTTTCCAGGCAGCGAAAAGGTTAAAAGACCATACTGAATACCTGCAACCAGCAAAGGCTTTGTGAGAATCTGTGATTTTCTATAATGCGTGTGTAGGTTGCTGCAATTGTTCCTGTCATTGCTGTTCTGCTGTTTTTTTTGTTGCTGTTGTTGTGTTGTTGTTGCTGCTGTTTCTGTTTTGGCTTTTGCTGATGTTGTAGACGTGGTTCTTGGTTGTTGTTATTGCTATTGGTGTAATTTTAAACTGTTTATGACATATTGCTCTACTTCTTTCCGAATGCTTCGTGAAGACTCACGTACCGTTTTCTCCCGGACATTCCTGTATACAAGTAAACATTTGCTCCAGACATTCATCCTCCAGAGTCATTTGCTTTGCAAGGTAAAGCAGCGAGGGAACCCTTTTGGGGTGTAGTGTCAGGCCCTATCTCCTTTTGACGCAGTAGTCAAGCCCCCACCCCACCCCCAACTACCACCTCACCAGCACCCTCCCCCTCCCCCCCTTCACCAGACCCCCCCCTCCCTCCCAAAGCGCCTGCCCCCCCCCCCCCCGCCCCCCAGCGCCACAACCCACCACTATCACCTCCCACGTTTGTTGTTGTTGCTGTTTTTATTTATTTATTTATTTTATATTTTATTTTATTTTAGCATTTATGCATACTCTGCCCTGATTTGCCAAACGCCTGTAATTCCATTTGTGAAGAAAGCCAGATTTGCTTTGTATAACATTGAACATGTTCCTTTCCTTATAAATGGACATACTGGCTTTTGCCAAATAAGGGCATACCTTCTCTTGAAATTCTCCTGCCACATTAGTGGGGGAGGAGTTGAGGAAGAGTTATTTGGGTTTAACGCCGAGCAGGCAACTAAGGCCATCTCACGGCGGCGGGAGGGGGAGAGGGTCATCCGGCTTTCAGCCTGGATGGAACTTGGATCAAGGGAGGGAATGAAGGTTACAGGAAGGTAATCAGCCTCTATCCTCCCATCAGGACTCGTTCACAGTCGCATATTCAACTCCTGACGCCTTACGCAGTGAGAGGTGGTAGATGGAACCTGGACGATCTACTCTGCACAAAACGGCAGACCAGAAGCCAGTTAGGATCTCCACGTCAACAACAAGCAGAGTTTCTTCAGTCCCAGCAGCCGCACCAGAGTGGCAAGAGACGCGCACAGAGAGCAAAAGATCTTCGGACCCGCCCCAGTAAGCAAAGGACTCGGGCCGCCGTCCGCCGCAGTGGACCCGCGCACAGTTGTGCACCGGCCCACTACCACAGACTTCGGCCCTATGGCTTTTGCGTTTTAGGTACTAGAGAGGTGTAGAGGTACCACTCTGGTACCGGTTTAGGTACTGGAGAGGTGTAGAGGTACCACCCTGGTACCGGTTTAGGTACTGGAGAGGTGTAGAGGTACCACCCTGGTACCGGTTTAGGTACTGGAGAGGTGTAGAGGTACCACCCTGGTACCGGTTTAGGTACTGGAGAGGTGTAGAGGTACCACCCTGGTACCGGTTTAGGTACTAGAGAGGTGTAGAGGTACCACCCTGGTACCGGTTTAGGTACTAGAGAGGTGTAGAGGTACCACCCTGGTACCGGTTTAGGTACTAGAGAGGTGTAGAGGTACCACTCTGGTACCGGTTTCAGGCCACTTTATAAATTTCAAATACAAGCGATCAAAATTTCCGAAACCTCAGTAGCTGAGCTGACCATTCGCACCACGTGAATGTCCTGTGTTTGTCTTGTACTGTGTTTGTCTTCAGAGTGAATGCCTGTGTGTCACGTGAGCGTGCGTGTTGGGTTCAGTTCGCGGCGCTTTGAGCCGATTCGAAGAATTGGGTAAAGCGCTTATATAACCAGTATTATTATTATTATTATTATTATTATTATTATTATTATTATTATTATTATAACCTTTATCAAAGTAGGAGAAATGACCAGAGGATAGTCAATTGGAGGAGGCCGGCAAACCATATCATGCTCCCCGGCTTTCTACGCTGCTGTGTCTAGCTGGATACTCTTTGGTCGAGTCCCCGTGGGCTGGTCCCCAGTGATTGCTGTTTGAACGCTGAGGTCGCACGAGAGATCGGAAGAGGGTCAAGCACGCGCCACGCGCCGCGCGCCCTTGTCGGCGTAAATCACGTGGAGCACGTGCACGGGAGTCCGCCGGGCCATTCTTTCTGCCGCCCTTTGGATTTAGGCTATTCCTTCCGCCGCCCTCCGCGGGCCAGTGTCTGACGCTGATTTCATTTGCTTCTCGCTTGCCAATCCCTCTGTGGTTTGCAGATATAACTAGATTCGAGAGACGACTCACCGGTGTAGCGTGGTGCAAAATCAGAACGTTATCGGTCGCCGTTGGCCCGCGCACGGACGTTATCCCAATGCGCACAAGGTCATCGGGCCGACGTCGGCCGCCGTTGGCCCGCGCACGTCCGTGCGCGGGCCAGCGGCGACCGACGTCGGCCTGATGTCCTTGTGCGCATTGGGATTCTTCAGTGTTGCCGTGCTGGTCCGCGGAATGACTATTCTCGCAGATGCTCAGAGTTCCATCAACTCTATTTCTACCAGTAGAAATAACACAAATTTTAATAAGAACCACAAATATTCAGCAAATAGCTTTGCCTTGATTTTCTTTAACCCATTAACTGCCAGTGGACGCAGACTGTGCTTCTGAAATGGTTTGCGTAAGAGCCTCAGTTGTCCGAGGGACAAGGATACAAAGTGGTGTCAGTACAGCAGAGATCCTCATGAACCCTCGTCTGCATTGAACACTTTTTCCAGGGAGCACAGGAGGAAATACGTTCCGTGGATCTCATTCGCAAACCACACTGGTTGTCTCCCTCAATTCTACACTGGTTTTCTCCCTCAATTCGCGGTCGCTAACGCGACAGCGAATCGAGGGAGACAACCAGTGTGTCCCCAGACATGGCTGCGGTCAAGGCTGACGAGTCCAGTCCACGCACACTATTTATGTAGATCAGAAATCAAAAGAAATTTGTATCTGATAGATCATTGTCCTGTCAAATTCAATGTTGCATGTAGAGTGGCTGCCTGCCAGTCCAGTTTGCCCACGGTTCATTTTTAGAGTGAGCTCTGAATGAATGAATGAATGAATGAATGAATGAATGAATGAATGAATGAATGAATGAATGAATGAATGAATGAATTTTTTTATTGTCTCCTCACATCTTGGTGATTTTAGACAACAACAACAAAACTCTTTCTACATTAAACTTAATAATCTATACTTTACATGAATTGCAAAAAGTTTACCTCTAGGAGTCTGCCATATTAATTTGACTATTCTTGTTGCTGTACTGGTATGTAAAATATCATTGAGGTTTCCTGCTAGATCATCAACATGTTTTGCATTTTGTCTGAGTGACCACTGCTGTGCCTGTGTACGCATTTATGGTTGTTTGAATATTTTTTTTTTTGTAGGAATGGGATGGGACGGAGGTGGGAGACAGAGGAGGGAAGGAGGGGAGGGGAGGGGAGGGGGTCATTTTCAGCATCGTCCGTTATCTCATCAGAACCTCCCCGGTGATTTAAATCAGCGTCTTAACCCCTTCCCTGCCACTATACGTACATTTTTGTTTCTGAAATCATTGCTCATTCAACGACCAAAACCCAAATTTGTCCAAGAAACATGGGTACAATTGGTCTCAGCAAGAGGCATAGATCCTCATGAGCCCCCGCAATTGCGGGGGCTCATGAGGATCTATACCTCTTGTAGCAGTGTGGTGTCCATTTTTTTGCTCTGCAGTGAAGGGGTTAGGCTCAGACAGACTTACTCCGCCTGAGTAACAGGGGTGTGGTTAAAACTGTTCCAGTCCCAACCATCAAGCAGTGCATATTATTCTGACCCCTGCAGCCAACAGGAGCCCATGAGACTCTATACCTCTTTGCGTATTGCGCGATCAGTCTCGGATGCGACCGGAATGACCTCCGTCGATCGACAAGGAGACCTATCTCTGACAGCAAGAGACATATGTCTCATAGACCCCTGCAAAGTTGCAGGGGTCTATGAGAAAATCTATGTGTCTTGGTGGCAGCCTGAGAATCTTGCCTCGTGCAAATCAACAGTTCTCCATCTCTGAAGGCAAGAGACATAGATTTTCATGGACCCCCGCAAGCTTGCAGGGGTCCATTAGAATCGATGTCTCTTGGTGGCAAAAGATTGGCCACATTTGCATCCTCGAGACTGAGAGAAGGCGTGCAAGCGCACATGAGAAACTATGCCTCTTTCAAATCAGCAGAGATCTCCATCTCTGAACGCAAGAGACATAGATTCACATGGACCCCTGCAAGCGTGCAGGGGTCCATGTGAATATATATCTCTTGCTGGCGATGATTGGCCCATTTGAATACTTCAGATTCACATTTGGATCAGACATCTTTATGGTCTGAAAATAAATTGTTGTGTAGTGGTCAGTGTAAACAAATAAGTAAAAGATAAACACAAAAGACCCAAAAATATTACAACTACAAGTTACATTAATACAATCATCACTTGATAGCTAACGGCACTTAATAATGAGGTTGGGATTGCAAGGGCACACGAGGATCTATGCCTCCTCCAGATAAATGGGGGGTCTCAGCCGACGAACCTTTGATTAAATCGATTCAATCAGAACCAACCCGTCCTCTCGACAGTAGCCGGGGAAAACAGAGAAACCATGAGAATTTATGTCCAAGTTCTTGTTAGCCAGTGTCACCGTGGTCACTCGAGCGCATAAGGGAGATCACCCCGGTTGAAGGGGAGATCACAGCGAGGCAAGGGAGGTCACTACGCGTGCCCACGATTTATGCTCGTCGGCCCGATTCGGCCATTTGTCAAAGTGCGATGGCCTCTGGTTTCAGGATATCCGACACAAATTCGTGTCAGGGCAATTCTTTGGGATGATTTTGCCCCATCTGCAAGAGGCATAGATCCTCATGAGCCCCAGCAATTGCGGGGGCTCATGAGGATCTATGCATCTTTACGGCATCTTTTGTTTAACAGACAACATAATATACGCACAATTGTACTATGCAGTGCTTTATACTGCGGGGAATTGTGAGATCTGCGCTTTTTTGTGCAAACATTCTGCATACGTGCAGGGTTTGATGTACCAGACGCTGTAATGCCGCATACATTTTCTTAGTATATTCAGCATTATTGCATATTGTCCGCAACAATCTACATTTATTAACTCAAACAAAAACGTTAAACATCTAGGGCCTTAACATCTTTTGTTCACCACGAAGGTGATTTCAAAGACGAAGCACCCAAAATGGTCTGAAAAAAATGACCCCTGGTGGATTCGAACCAGCGAGAGTCGAACACTCTATCGCCTGTGCTATACCCAGCTCCCCCGTAAAGTCAAACAAGACAAAGTGAAAGGAACGATCGCGCTTTGGTAGCACCGTCATCAAACAGACTGATGGCTATGGTCTGAATCGGTTTGACTGCCTACCCTTACTTCGGCCTTTCATTTAACTCCCCATCCCAAACCCAACCCCAATGCCACATTGTGCGCTGATGAATATGCAGGCATCGACAACAACCTGTGACAACTAGCGATCCAGTAACGGTCATTCTTGCGAAATATCTCGCCGGGTTGTGACAACATGGCGAGGAAATGTACACGAGTTGTGCCCCCCTGACAAAGGCTCCGAAGTTGTGTACATTTCCTCATACACGAGTGTGCCCCTGCAAAATGCTCCGACACTCGGAGCCTTTGTCAGGGGCACATAACTCAGGTAGAGTTCCTTGCCCTGTATCCTACTGGACAGCCTCGTGGTTGTATTGAGCCAGCCCTGTGTCGTTTCTTCACACCACCTCGATAAGAAACATGGCGCAGGCGGCTACCTTTCTGATGTCCTGAGGTGGAACCTGTCTTGAGAAACGTTGACCCCTTCAACTCCAGCCGACGCCAATCACGTCTTTGAAACCTTGTGCAAATGCAAGACTAAACGAGAAGTAATTGGATTACACAAAATTATATTGGCCGTGAAGTATACTGACGGGCATCAGAAATGCGACATTTTAGTGTAGTGTTTCCGAAGATTCCAAAAATGTCGCATTTCTTTTGCTCGTCAGTGTACGATTTGAAAACTGAACGATTTAGTATTTAGTGTTTCCGGTGATTCCAAAACTGTCGCATGTTTTGTGCTCGTCAGTATACGACCTGAAAACTGAAAACTGATCGATTTAGTAGAGCTGCAACTGTAGCACGTAGAACTTTGTGTAGCACTTTTCAACGGACATACTACAGAACAAGCGCGCCTTTTTCCTTGGATTGCGAGCCCAGCTAAAGGGCCTCACCCTATTTCGAACCAACGGCCCGGCCCTTCTCTTTGCTCTCTTTTTGCTCGATGCTTAGAGACATTGGGGTTGCCGCTATATGGCAAAATCCAACGAGTTCAATTTGAATAAAAGCGAGAATCTCATTCTCACGAACCAAACACGTGGGGCAAGAGCTCGTAGAAATAGTACACATATCAAGGGGAATTACTCAGCGCTGGACGCGTTGGGTCCCAACCTCAGCGTCGACCCAACCTCGGCCAAAAATGACATTTACTGCTCACAAATAGTAATAGTAATGCTCCTTCGCTGCCGGTGGATAGTTAGTTATTTGGGTTTAACGCCGACAGGCAACTAAGGCCATCTCACAGCGGCTGCCGGTGGATGCAGAAGGTGTTTTTGCATCATTTTAAATTCAAAGCCAAAGATCCACACCCGTCGAAGAAACATGTATACAGAGTGGTCTCAGCAAGAGGCATAGATCCTCATGAGCCCCGGAAGTGCGGGGGCTCATGAGAATCTATGTCTCTTGCAGCTGAATCATGTTTAGTTTTCTCGGCGGTGAAAGGGTTAACTTTTCAGCTTGATTTACTAAAAGTGCTCAGGATTGGTATAAGCACGGGTACATAAGTGATTAAACTTCCCACTGGCCTATAATTTTACAACATCGGTGTGACATATAGAGCTCACAAAAAGTAAAGGATGTATTACTTTTAGCTTGAATTATTAAATGTCCCAAAAAGTTTAAGCATTAATCAGACCCAAAAGGTGATTGCAGTTTGCAGATGTAATGTGTTTAATATCACCAATGTGTGAAAAGACGTTAAATAAATTCCTGTTCCTGAATTCCTGATGTAATGTGTTTTCCGACATGTTTGTAATTCACGTTGCAATTATGACGTCCCTTACTTTTTGTGAGCACTATATATCTCACACCAATGTTGTGAAATTGTAGGCCAGTGGGATGGCTGATCACTGATATACCCGTTATTATACCCATTCTGAGAACTTTTAGTAATTCAAGCTGAAAAGTTAATGTACCTTACTATTTTTTAGCATTATATGCCACTCTGGCCGAGGTTGGGTCAAACCCGAGGTTGGGACCCAACAGGACAGACAAACGTCTTTTTTCGATTGCTGTATACACGCGCTATAGAGGATGGTTGATTGGTTAGTTCGGGGTTTAACGTCCACGGCACCGAAGTGATAATGGACGGCCCTGACGGGCGAGTTATGGGGGACAGGAAAATCTATTGCCTAGAATACGACCTGAACACTGATCAATTCAGGCGCACTGCAACTGTGCCACTTTGATTTACCACGCTCTAGAGGACTGACTAGTCAGCTAATTTATTACACGTCTACCGTCGGTGCTTCAAAAGTGTCTACACTTCTACAGCCCCCGTATAACCGAACAACGCTTACCCTAGCTTTGATGTTCTGCCTGAACTGAGCGCGGTTAGTCAGCAAGAGGCATAGATCCTCATCAGCTGTGTGTGCTGATGAGGATCTATGCTTCTTTGAGATTGGTGCGTGTAATGCCTCTTGCTCAGTGATTCCATTTTGACGACGATTTGTACGCGTTCCCAAAATAATGTCATTTTGCTTATGTTGAAGATTGACAGTTCATAAATGTTTAACCCTTTTAGCCCCAATGTCCCATTTCTCAAATTTCGGAGGTGTTGCCTATGCACAGTTGCAGGGGATGGATTGACCATGATAATTCAAGGGTTGTGTCAGATTAGCTTGGCGGCTGAAGATTGACCATGATAATTCAAGGGTAGTGCCAGATTAGCTTGGCGCCTAAAGATTGACCATGATAATTCAAGGGTAGTGCCAGATTAGCTTGGCGCCTGAAGATTGACCATGATAACTCACGGGTAGTGCCAGATTAGGTTGGCGCCTGAAGATTTACCAAAATAATTCAAGGGTAGTGCCAGATTAGCTTGGCGCCTGAAGGCGCCAAGCTAATCTGGCACTACTCTTGAATTGGCATGGTCATTCCATTTCTGCTGTAGGGCCCCGGGGCTAAATGGGTTAAGTGTTTAAGATATGAAAATGCCTATCCCATGAACTTGAACCTGTTTACGGTCTACTCTCATATCCGCAAACGTTCATAAATATTATTCTTATGTTGTTGTTGTTTTTTTTTTTTTAACTCCTTCGCTGCCACTGGACGCATATTTTGTATCTAAAATCTGGAATTCATTCAACGACTAAACGCCACAAACTGTCCATATGACATAGGTACAAATTGGTCTCAGCAAAGAGGCAAAGATTCCCATGACTGAGACCCCGCTGTCGCGGGGGCTCATGAGGATATATGCCTCTTGCCCTTGTTCACTTTTTCTCGGCAGCGATGAGGTTAATACTCTTAATCTTAATCTTAATGAATAATCTTGATGGCGCCGGTGATTTGTTGTTCTTGTTGTTGTTAGTTATTGCTTTTTGTGATTATTTTCTTTTTTTTCTGCTATTACAATTATTATTACTTTTTCTTTTTCTTCTGTCTGTGTGTCTTTGCACCAATTTACTGTCTTTGGTGTGTTCTCTCATTTTTTTATTTATTTATTTATTTATTTTTTTTTCTTTTTTTGAGTTTTTTGTTATGTGTACTACAGTTCGATCTGAGTTTTTCATGCTTCAGTGCCCTTGTGGTTAAACAGCCGACACCATCCTGGACTCCTTGGATCAATGCTCCCTGCAAATGGGCACCTGTGACTTTTGCCGATTACGTCTTCAAGAAGAAAAACTTCGCCTGTCGCAAAAGAACGAGTCTCAGATTTTTTTCAGCTCCATATATTATATTATATTGAGCAACATTTTGCTTGATATAGTTCGATAACAGGCAGACATGATTACGAGACTCGAATCAAAATGTCCGAGTCGAAGACGAGGACCTTTTGATTCGAGTCCAGTAATCACATCTGTCTGTTTATAGGCACTATATCAAACAAAATTGTTGCTCAATATCATTTATGTACCCAGTACAAAACAAAACTATGCCTCGCGTCATTCATTTTGCTGCTGATTGCGGTGTTCAGACAAAACACGCGAATGGCAGACGTCCGCAAATCGCTGTCGACTCAGCGCGTAGATTTCAATTGACTAGGAAGACATCAGTGCATTGTATGGCCGTGCGTTTTGCTGAGTAAATTCTACTTGTAACTAGATCACGCATAATTGCGGAAAATGCCAGCAGGTTTGTTTATTTTGTTCTTTTCTCAGGTTCTGTAGATTGTCCTGACTTGTCCCTAGTTGACGATTACAACTCTGCCCTTTTCTCCATTTTTAATCATCATGCACCACTCAGGACCAAGACTGAACGTTACAGACCGACCCTCTTCTCCCTGGCTCACCGAGGATGTTAAGGTGGCAAAGCGGCAGCTTGCTTCAAGCTGACAGGCGTTGGCGTTCTAGCCATCTCACAGTCCATAGACAGATTTTTGCTTCCTGTCGCGCTTCTTTGAAGGCAGTACAACATCTAGCCATGCGTGATTTTTACTGTCTATTGATTTGTGTTTAGGTTTTAACTTTGATTTGCATTGTACAGCGCTTAGAGCCTGCACCGCAGGGAGTTTGCGCTTTATAAATATTATTATTATTATTATTATTATTATTATATTATTGTTATTATTATTATTATTATTATTATTGTTATATTAATTGTTGTTGGCGCCGGATCGCCGGCTGACATCTCGTCTATTTCACTTGTCAGTCCAGCGACTCGCACGTTTCCTGGCGTCTTTTCTCCGTTCGTGTGTGTGTACAGGATATAAATTTCGAGCATTAATACACACTAAGAAGAATGTCATTACTACTACACATAAGGAGCGCGTTAATGTTGCAGTGTGAGCATATTTCGCGTTTCCGTTTTGAAAATCCAAGTATCAGCAAGATCGAGTCTTCTTGGTGCGCAAGGGATTTTGGGAAGGAAAGTATACCTAGCAAGCTCATGAATATTAATTTGCTTGTTATACAATATATCATTACATGTGTCAAAGAAGGGAACACATTATGGAGTTGGTACATATATATATATATATATATATATATATATATATATATATATATATATATATATATATAATATATATATATATATATATATATATATATATATATATATATATATATATATATATTTTTTTTTTTTTTTAAAACAAGGAAAATACTACTTCTCTTTCATGAGAATCTATATCTGTTTTCACCCCTTCACTCTGCCCAGACAAAGTGCAACTGCAAGAGACACAGATCCTCATGAGCAACCGCTGTCGCGGGGGCTCATGAAGATCTGTGTCTCTTGCTGAGATCAATTTGTATCCCCATTACTTGGAGAGCTGTGGCTTTTGGTCATTGAAAGAACAAAGATTTCAGTAACACAATGTACGTACAGTAGCAGGGTTGGGGCTAACAAATGAAAATAAAAATAAATGAATCACAAATTTAGAGCCATTTTAGTTGCATTCAGTTAACACATTTTAACCTAAGACTTCAATCCCCACATTTTGAATTTGCCCTCTGAAGGACTGTATTACAATTCTAGAGATAGATCGAGCATGGTAGTTCAAGGGTGGTGCCAGAATAGCTTTGCGCCTATTGGCGCCAATCTATTCCGGCACCGCCCTTGAACTATCATGCTCGATCCATGTCGTGCTGTGGTGTGTTGGGGTTGAATGAGTTAACCTTAAGTGCACCTGAACGAAAAGATCCCTGCAGGTCCTTTTCTGCACGTCTCTCCTCCAACGGAGCAGATGATCTGCCGCTCAGTCTAAGCCTAGTGATGGCTGTTTGATGATAGTCCGGGCGACATGTTACAGGCTTACCCACCCGATTACAGACTCGAGCAGCCGGGTGGCACAATACGGGTAGCCGGGAGGCACAATACGGGTATTACACCCACCCGTGCCTAATGACCCAGTTCGAGAATACCCCATACCAAGAGGGGTGGGTCGCCTGAAATTCGCTGGGTTTTTTTGTGTTTTTTTTTTGGTCGTTTACAAGTCAGTCTTTTTGTGTCTGCGAGAAGCGCAGATTCTCATGTCATAGGAACTGTTGCCAGACAGCCAATTTACATCTGCAAGAGGTATAGATTCTCATGAGCCCCCGCACTGTGCGGGGGTTTATGAAGAATCTATGCCTCTTGCTGATACAACTGGCATCAACACCGTTTTCTACAATCCTTCTTCTACAAAGTTTGTGCTGGGGTTTCCAAAACACCACCACCTCTTTTTTAAAAAAATATATAAAAAAACACCTTTTTTTTGTAATTGTATCTGTGAGTAAAAACAGTTTCTAGTACGCCTGTTCAGACTTTGCGAGCGTTCATAAGAATCTATTCTTCCTATATACAAAGTCTGTTGGTCTATACGGTTTTCTTGGACAGAGGAGATGGGAGGGGGGTTGGGGGTCATCGAAAACTTGGACAGCTACGTGTCTAGCGTCCTAATTATAAGGAAACGAGACGCATAGATTTTTCATAGGTTCCTGTGACTTGCAGGGGCTGGTGAAACTCTATGATTTTTTGCTCGCGCGGCTGGTTTCAGTTGAGGGATTTTCCCTTGAATACATCAAGGGAAAGTTTTCGTTCCGCTGGCTTGCCGGTCCGACTTTTCGCTGTCGTCGTCTCGCTGAGCGGAAGAGAAGGAGCGGTAGAAGGGCATTGTGGGTAGATCGGCCACCCGCTGAGAGTTGTCGCCCTTTGGTAATCCGGTGGGGGGAAGCCGTCGTTACGGTTGATGTGACTTCAGGCGTGTGCGAGATGTTTTTAGCTTTACACCGTTGTCCACTTTGCTGTTGGCCATGCTGGCCAGCAACCAAGTAGAGATATGGACAGTGGGAAGATATGGCATGGAATATGGGGGGGATCGGGAAGGTGGGGTTGGGGCGGAGGAGGTGGCGGGGGGGGGGGGAGAGGGGGGGGGGGAATAGATTCCGTTTAACGTCTATTGCAAATTAAAAATCGCCACTGCAGATTTAAGACATTCTGCCCTTGGACCGAAATCTCCAAATGTTGAAGTTGCCCTCTGAAGGACTGTTTTACGATTCTAGAGACAGATCGAGCATGATAGTTCAAAGGTGGTGCCACAATAGCTTGGCGCCCATGGGGCGCCAAGTTATTCTGGCACCACCCTTTAACTATTATGCTCGATCCGTGTCTTGCTGTGGTGTGTCGGGGCTGAATGAGTTAACGGGTTTCTCGCTTAAATTTATTAGTTTGTTCAGTCCCTACTTAGATTGAACTAGCTGATTCTTATATTTTGAAGGAGTCCGTTGGTTTGTTTGTTTATTGTTTGTTTGTTTTATTGTTTGTTTGTTTTATTGTTTGTTTGTTTGTTTGTTTGTTTGTTTTATTGTTTGTTTGTTGTTGTTTTTGTGGGGGTTTTATATGTGTGTGTGTGTGGGGGGGGGGAGACAGAGATGATGGTCATGATGAAAGTTTTAATTCAGGATAACAGTTTTTGGGAATGACAATGACTATCTCCCAAACTGAAAGGAAAAACAGAAAATAGAAGATGAAAAGACTTAAGTTAGAAACATGAAACAGATATGAAACAGATATTTCGGATCAAAGATCCTTCTTCTCGGTGATATGTTTCTAACTTAAAGGGTTTTCAACCTCTATTTTTTGTTTTCCTTTGACATGAAACCCTTGCTGCAACAGTTTTTCAATATCTTACAAACTGTCCTGCTACTCTATACTGACACATAACAACAACAAAATTGCTCATCAACTATTTTTTTGTTTGTTTAATGCCATCAACATCCGAAACTACAATTCTACAACAAAAACTACAAAACTATGAATATTACAAATACAAGTACAGATGAACAGGGGGAATAAAACAATGCCAGAAATACCAGAAAGTCTAGCCAGTATATAATCTGCCACAAAAATTGAGCGAGAGAGAGAGAGAGAGAGAGAGAGAGAGAGAGAGAGAGAGAGAGAGAGGGAGGAGAGGAGAGAGAGAGAGAGAGAGAGAGAGAGAGAGAGGGAGGGAGAGAGCGGCGCGAAGCGCGCGGCGCGAGAGACGAGAGAGAGAGAGAGAGAGAGAGGAGGAGAGAGAGAGAGAGAGAGAGAGAGAGAGAGAGAGAGAGAGAGAGAGAGACCCTGTCCACTGGCAATGCCCCACAGAGCGTATCCCTAATGGACTTCAAACTGGTCACAAAGTGTGGGTGGCGTTATGTGGTAACATGCGCGTTTACCCCACGACGCCAGTCTCACCTGCAGTTCATTAGAACCCCTAAAATCCTTCCTTCCTCTCAGGAGCAGATATATAAATCTGAAAAACTGATACTTTTCAGCAGGGCGCATAGATATCTCTGATAAAATAATAGAAAATGGATCGACGAGGATAGTTCAAGGGTGGTGCCAGAATAGCTTGGCGCCTATAGGCGCCAAGCTCTTCTGGCACCATCCTTGAACTATCCTCGTCGATCTTGTCTCTTGAACTGTAGTTCAGCTCTTCGAGGACAAGGTAAAGTTTGTTTGCAAAATTTCAACTGTGGGCTCCTTCAGGTGCCAAGCGATTCCGGCACTCCACCCTTGAAATATCATAGTTGACTAGTGTCTTGAACTGAAGCACTGGAGCTCTCAAAGGTTTAATCAAGATCTATGCCAGCAACGATTCTCGTGAGGCCTTACGACTGCAGGGGCTCATGAGCATCTATGCGTCTTGCTGACAGAAGAAACATCCCCTTTAGCCACAACGCACATCAGGAGATGGATCGACCATGATAATTCAAGGTAGTGTCAGATTAGCTTGGCGCCTTCAGGCGCCAAGCTAATCTGGCACTACCTTGAATTATCATGATCGATCCATCTCCTGCAATTGATACATAGTCTTTAGGTGACACCGAAATGCAGCCGTGGGGTTAAATGGGTTAACTCATGCAGGCTGCAAAGGCTCACGAGAATCAAAGCCGTTCGCAGAGGTCCAGGGGTTTCTGCCGAGGTCTTGGCGATTCCCACCTACGGCTCATGAAAACCAAAGTCAGGTACGGGGGGAAGAATAGCCGCCATTTGTCTTGGTAGGCTAATTGCGCGGTTGACACCCCTCCCGTTAAACAGCGGAACCGTTAAAGCTGAACACTATTGACCCTTTCCAGGGTAGGAAAGGTTAATTGGAGACATTGGGCGGCGGGCACGTTGTGCCTTTTTCACTTTCAGAACCAAGCAGTGGCGGCAAAGGAAGACTTAGTGAGGAGGGAAGCTCAACATAGTTTTTAACCCCCCCCCCCCCCCCAAAAAAAAAAAAAAAAAAAATGAAAGATAGGTAGAAAACCCTTTAAGTACATGAAAAATGTTACATATTAGTATTTCAATTTTTGTGTACTTAAATTAGGAAGTGAGGTACAAAACCCTTTAAGTACATGAAACATGTTTCACTTCAAGGTTTCATATTTCATGTACCTAAACGGTTTTCTACCTCTCTGCTTAGTTTTCTTTTCATACGAAACCCTTGCGGAAATTAATATGTTGTCTTCATTTTAACTCATCCATTAAAAAAAGAAAGACTGAGGGAGGGGGGGGGGGTAGGGGTAGGGGTGGGGGTGGGTGGGGGGGGGCAACGGCTATTTTTTTTTTTTTTTCACAGATACACAATGGTGTATTCGAATATTGCAATACTATGTATCCGTAATGGTTCTCTAACCCATATCATTCGGAGTACACCAGTGTGTAAAATAAGTTTGACTAAAATAGTTCAAGGGTAGTGCCAGAATAGCTTGGCGCCTCTAGGCGCCAAGCTATTCTGGCACCACCCTTGAACTAAAGCCATTAGTCCATGTCCTTATCTGTAAGTACTATAATGTAGCCTGCATATGGCAGTGTACACATGTGAAGCTTTTAGACTCAGTATGATATGGGTTAAATGTCGCCACAATACGCAACAACAACAACAAAAGCACTACGTACAGCTTTCAGAGTTCATGCCTGTATATATTATTCAAACTGTTTTCGATTCCATTAACCCTTTCCTTCCCACTGTAAGTACATCTTCGTTTCTGAAATATTTGTTCATTCGGCGACCAAAAGCCACAACCGTCAAAGATACGTGGAAATTGGTCTCAGGAAGAAGCATAGACCCTCATGAGCCACCGCGGTCGCGGGGGCTCATGTGGATCTATGCCTCTTGCAGTGAGATTGTGTTCACTTTTTCTCGGCTGTGAAATGGGTTAACTGGAACAAAGTCTTCAGTGAAGAAGCTGATAATATGTTTGAACTACTCACGCGTACTAACAGTGCGGACTTCGCTAAAAAAAAAAAAAAGTTACGATAATTTATGCACTTAAATGTTAGTAATGAATAATTTAACATTGTTTTATCGTCACTGAAAATAGTCTAGTACCTGAACAGACCCCGGCAACAGCCAAACAGACGCCATTCATTAGCTTTCAAGAGTCGAACCACATTTGTCAAGTTGGCGGCAGGTATTGAAACAGACAATGAGGCGCCTGAAACTTTTAAATGTTCTCACTTTCACAGATTGTTATTACAACGAACTGCCTTCTAACTTTTCTAAAGAAACTGAATCAATAGGTTTTCAAGAACGAGCAAGAGGTATAGATCTTCATGACCACTGCAGGCTGCAGGGGTTCATGCAACTCTATGTCTCCCGCAGAAAGAAAAGTTTCACTTTAGGACTTATTTTTTACTTTTACCGACCGTGCCTGGCTGTTTCTAGTGATGGAGCAATGCAGTGGGTGGTTGTGTATGTGTTTGTGGAGGAGGGGGGGGGGAGGGAAAGGGGGTGGGGGTAGGGCGGGGGATGGGGGGGGGGGGGAGAGGGTGATTAGGGTTGCGAAGAAGGGGGTACCGCAAATCGTTCTCTCGTGTCTTATCGTTTCAACGCTGGTGGTCCCGACTAAATGCACCCAGTGTGATAAATAGCATGTTAACAGTTGTCGTTCTTGGGTCCGATCATCACAGGTAAGCTCCCCTTCATAACCAAAAAGAATAGTTTCATCATTGTTTTACAGTAAACGAACCCTTTTCATCCTGATGCACTATTGCAAGAAATACACTTGACTATATTAGTTCAAGGGTGGTGCCAGAATAGCTTGGCGCCGGAGGCGCCAAGCTATTTTGGCACTACCCTTGAACTAAAATGCTTGATCGTAATCTGTAAAGAAGCCTTCATTGGACAATAAGCCTTTTCTAAATCAGCCTCAGGATCTAATGGGTTAACGTGAAAATATTCCACGAGTAGTTCATCTTGATTAAGAAATGCAAGCTTCAGCTGCTAGTGGAGATGGTTCCGATAATACAACTTTAAAATGTAGATCAAAACTAAGCGGGTTTCGACGACTGAAAACAGTGGGCTAAAAGTCTGGACAAACATGCGATATACTGCATCTGTTTCGACGAAAACAGTGCACTAAAAGTCTGGGCAAACATGAGATATATTGCATCTGTTTCGACCAAACGGTGGATCTCCCCGATCACTAGGCCTACATATGCAAGGGATACATAAATAGATATTTCATGTTTGTCCGGGCTTTTAATCCACGCTAAGCGTTAAAGGACCCACAGTTTTTGACCCGTTTCGTAAATCTGTTTATGATTTCTGTTTCTGAACAGACGAGTTACAAAATTATTATATTCATGAAAAAAAAAAAAAAAAAAAAAAAAAAAAAAAAAAAAAACCAAGATGGGATGAATCATAACCCACAAAGTCTCTTCTATATGCGAGCTGCCCTCGCTGTCTTCGACCTATTTCTGATGTTGAAATATCTCCTTTTGACAGAGCCTATTAGATCTGCCAATGCGCCACAGTGAATTCTAAAAGGGGCGCAGTGCCTACGCGTCATTGGCTTGTCAAACGTCATTTATCATGACGTATTTTTGGTTTTTACGTAATTTTACATTTGATATGAGTTTCACTTTCGCTTCAAGACTTGAGAAAATGTTGACAAAACTATAATTTCACAGTCTTGCTATATAATTTGTATGAAATCAGGTTGACTTTATCTAGCTACATGATACACTAAGTACACCTGCATGCTATTCTGAAAGCGCGTCGATGTGTGTGTGTGTGTGTGTGTGTGTGTGTGTGTGTGTGTGTGTGTGTGTGTGTGTGTGTGTGTGTGTGTGTGTGTGTGTGTGTGTGCGTGCGTGCGTGCGTGCGTGCGTGCGTGCGTGCGTGAGCGCGCGCGTGAGAACGTGCGAGAGAGAGAATTCCGTCATATTTAGCGTACTGCATCAATGTCTGCTTGGTGACGGAGTTGCATTTTTTACGTCATCGCCACTGTCGGATTTCTTCAAAAGTCAAGGTTTTTTAGTGTTTAATTTTTTTTCTGAAAATAAATAATTTTTTACTGAAGAAGTTGAAAAGATACCAAAAAACCTGCTAACGAACTCATCTAATGTCTTTCTCCAAGCTAGCTATGTCCAAAATTTCAAGTAAATATGACCCAAAAAAAAACGGAGTCTAATCTAGGTCAACCGACTTTCTATAAAGTATTTTTTTTATGTCTTCAAGGAGACATCTCGTTACAAAATGCTCGCCGAGGCTCTATTAGCCACCCCTTAGAGAAAATATTTCGCCAAGTTTCAAGCTTGTGCGTACAGCAATATTGGGGATTCTCGTGTTTACATACATACGCCGAGACACACAAACGCACACGCGGAGCTTCGCGCCAAATGTACGTTCAGCAGCGAGGTTGGGGTAACTAGACATGACGTAATTTGTATCTTGTTACATCAGTCCGTAATTTTTGTCATATTTACTTGGACGTTTGCGTATAGCTATTTTGGAGAAAGACATTGGATGAGTTTGTTAGCCAGCTTTGTATCCTTTCAACTTCTTTAGTAAAAATTAATTCTTTTCAGAAAAAAAATAAAACAGTAAAAAAAAATCTTCACTTCTAGAGAAAGTCAGACAGTGGCGGTGACGTAAAAGAAGCAACACTGTCACCACGCAGACACTGACATAATACTCTAAATATGACGCCATTCTCTCTCTGGCGCGGCTCTCTCTCTCTCTCTCTCTCTCTCTCTCTCTCTCTCTCTCTCTCTCTCTCTCTCTCTCTCTCTCTCTCTCTCTCTCTCTCTCTCTCTCTCTCTCTCTCTCTCACAAACATGCGCGCATCTCCAGGAGGAATAGATCCTCATGCTTTCTCCAGGCGCATGAGGATCTATGCCTCTTGGAGATGTTTGGAGCGCGCGCGCACGCACGCACTAACACGCACACACACATCGACGTGCTTTCAGAAGAGCATGCAGGTGACCCGTGTACTTAGTATATCATGTAGATAGGTAGAGTCAACCTGCTTTCACACAAATTATACCAAGACTGAAAATTGTACCGTGAAGTTCTAGTTTTGTCACCATTTTCTCAAGCCTATGAAGCGAAAGTGAAACTCATATCACCTAAAAAATAAAATTACGTAAAATCTAAAACATACGTCATGAAAAATGACATTTTTACAAATCAATGACGCGGATCTTCTGCGCACCTTATAGAACTCACTGGTGCATTGGCAAATCTGCGAGACTTTTTCAATAGGAGATAATTCAGCATCAGAATCAGGTCAAAGACATTAGGGAGAGACCATTGACAGCGAGGACTGCTCTCATATACAAGGGACTTTGTGGGTTAGGGTTCATCCCGTCTTGTTTATAAGTGCGTCAGCTCCTTACGTTTGCGTCATTTTATTCATTGGCGTCCGTCTGCTCACGTCTGTGTGTTGACATGTGCAGATTACGTTATTTATACGAGTGCTATTTCACTATGCCTGCAACTTGAATATTATTTGTCAACGGCGGACAGCACATGTGTTATCACCTCAGTAATAGCATACGCACAGAAGCCCAAGCTGAAGCCGAAGTATGAAATGCCTAGCACAAAAATTTTAATGAGACGGTTTGCCGTCTGTCTAAATTGTAATATGATTGTTGACGTCATGTACCTGTCTAGTTTCGTCACTGATTAACGACGGCATTCTTAAGCCGACGGAAAAGTTTCGTGTGAATGTTTGCTCAAAATTCATGTTTTATCTATACTTAACAACTCGCGAGGAAAATCGGGAACGAAAGGCGAAGTGTGAAACGCCTAACACGTTCGTATTGAAATGACGCATTGATAAAACACGAAAGTGCGTCTGCCGTGTGTCTGGTTTGAAAAATAACCTTTTCACGTCACATACATGTGTAATTGCGTCATCAAATAACCCCATTGAATGTCAGTGGAGGCACTGATTGTGTTCTTGAAATCATTGTTAATTCAGCCTTCATAGGAATATGGATACAAAGCGATTTAAGCAAGAGGCATAGATCCTCGTGAGTCCCCGCAAATGCTGGGGCTCATGAGGACCTATCCCTCTTGCGGTTATGTGGTGTTCAATTTTTTTCAGCAAAGACGGGATTAATGACGGCATACATGTGCCAACGCAAATAGTTTCGCACAAATATTCCCATTGGTTTTAACGTGGACATTTGGTATGCACTAATTTAATGATGACTCGCTTTTTGGAATTCACACGGGTTGTCTTCATCGATTTGCTGCCGCTGACCAGAGGTAGCGAATTGAGGTAGGCGACCAGCGTGGTCGGAAAGTTGTCCACTGTACGATCGTTCGACGGGAGAGCCGTTGTTAACTAATTCGAGACGTGCCGCATCCTGATACGCGGTGTGAAGCCTCGTATCTGGATGCTGCACGTCCCGAACGAGTTAAGTCCAGGATCAGAGACCATCATACAATATACGTTAATGGTAGCATGGGTTTGCTGCACGGACCCTTGTACTTGTAGGCATGAGGGAGGTCAAATGACCTCCCGAAAGTCTACAAGGGTACGTGCAGTAAACCTCTGCTACTAATAACGTATTAATTTTCGTTCCTCCACTAAATTCGGGTGGTTTTTTTTTTTACTTGTTATTTTTTAAATCAGGCTGAAATCTTCCGACCTAGATCACGTCAGACATGACTGACGTCAAAAGAATATATATGTATACATAACAGACTTATGACGTAATTTAAGATCTTTCATGACGTTGCCGTCTGCATGACCAGCAGCATTGTCTACAAATTGTCAGAGTAATGCAATGGAAGAGGTGAGTGAGTGACTTTAAAATGCTTCAATAAAATAGTCACATACGATGCTCATGTGCTTTCGATTCCTCAATGATTCTTTCTTTAATGGTCTGTTACACACTATTGCTGCAAATGTGTGCTACAAACAACGCTAGTGGTGTGCCTGCTGCTTCTAACAACACTATGTTACTTTGTGCTTTAGAACGCTTTGGTGGTCTTTTGTAGGACAAACCTGGCATCCAAGACGCGTTTCATCCCTACGTCACAAGACCAATCCCTTTATCGTAAACCGTACCATTTGACCTCGCTAAAAAAAAAACTTGAATCGACTAATGTCGGACGTTTTGTAGCCCTCTTTCTGACGCATCTTGTTTTATAAAAGGTCACCAAAACGTTCTAAAGTACAAAGTTACTTAGTGTTGTTCGAAACAAATAGAGACGGCGACGACATGAAAGATTTTAAATTACATTATAAGTCTATTATGTAGAAGAGCAGAGAGAGAGAGAGAGAGAGAGAGAGAGAGAGAGAGAGAGAGAGAGAGAGAGAGAGAGAGAGAGAGAGAGAGAAGAAGAAGAAGAAGAAGAAGAAGAAGAAGAAGAAGAAGAAGAAGAAGAAGAAGAAGAAAGAGGGACAAAGCGGGGGGAGGGGGGGGGGGTAGGAAAGGAGAAGGGAAAAGATACTACCTAAGGCATCCCAAAGCCGGGCCTGCCTAAAACTGTCTACATAGAAGGAGGTGGGGGGGGGGGGAGAGGGGGAGGGGGGAGGTAAAGGGGAAGGGGAGAGGACAGTAAGAAAAAGGAGAAGGAATGTAAGCTTACTAAAACAGAAGCGACACAGTAAAGTAAAGGTACAGTTAGCAGAATAGAATGTCACAGGTAAGTTCAAAATTGTTAATATTTCATATTCATCCCGAGTGGTGCCACAGTGCCCAGTTTATGAATCAGAAATTTTTCTCGGTCTTTCCTGGCCCAAATATTGCTGGCTTGCATAAGCCAGAGGCCTTTAACCCGAATGTCCAAGACCGAGTGGTTGGCCTGGTTGAAATGTCATCCGACCGGTCTGTTGCATTGGTATTTGACCGATTGGAGATGTTCTTTGAAACTGTCGTTGATGGTTCTTTCTGCCTCTCCAATATATAATTGGCCGCATTTCACACAGGAGATGACATAAATCACGTTGGTAGTCTGACAGGTGAAGTATCTGTCTATGTTGAATTTGCAACGTGGACCATTCACCACAGTGGAAGGGCAAATAAAGGAACACGTCTTTCAATTAGGAACATTGCACGGTGTGGAGCCTGAGGGTCTGGTGGTATGCCGAGGCTTCAGAGTAGAGCGAACAAGCATTGCCTCGTAAATTAATGTCCCGCTTGTAAGCCACCAAAGGAGGTTCGGAAAGGATATCGGCGGACTATTTGCTGGATGACAAAAGACCCCAGTTGGACAGAAGTATTTTGCGAACCGGATTGGTGTGGTGATGGTAGATCATGGTGACGAAAGGCATGTCACTGTCTGCTGTGGGTGTAGTCTGTAGTGTTTTCTCGCGACAAAGTTTTGG
>BTPG01000001.1:331082609-331095109 GCA_036245525.1 Semisulcospira habei | reverse complement strand
ATTGCAACAAAGTTTAATAAATGTGAGTGTTTTGGTTGTAGGCAAACCTTTAATAAATTGTGTCGTTATTGGCCTTTCTAAAGGTGTTTGTTTTCTTTTAACCGTCCGTGTGTCGGTAGCGGTTTTTGTCGCGATGATTCCTAAAGGAATGGAGCTCTTTGGCGTTGAATTGACACAGCTTTCAGACTTTCAATGCACTACAGTGACAGTGAAAGGGTTAACTCTTTCGAGACGTACCGCATCCGGATTCGCGGCTTTACGCCGAGAATCCGGATGCGCAACGTCTCAAAAGAGTTAAAAGCCTTTTTTTTACAAAAGGCACACGAGCATTTTAACAGTCACAACTTAAATTGAATTGAATTGATTTGCCGGAACTGAACTGAATTAAACTGAAATGAATTGAATTGAATTGAATTGATATGAATTGAATTGATCTGAACAGAATTGTATTGAATTTTGTAGGTCGTGGAAATTTTGCACTGACGTCGCGGAAATTTTGTACGAGGGGATTTTTTTTTTTTTTTCAGGAAAAAAATTCCTCTCGTACACAATTCCACGCCTGATCTGACACACGCCGAAGCGTCTTAGCGTCGCATGGCGTATGAGTCCCTCCACCACGTTACGCCGGTTTACAAGATTATTTTCCTATGCCAAGCTCAATATAATTTGGTGTTTTATACATAAGCAGAAATAATGCAACAGAATCTGTTTCGAGCCACCAACCATAGGAGAAATCAAATGTCATTAAGCCCATCTTTTAGGGGCCCGACCAGCAGGTGCTACCATTTCCCAACGTCTAAATTTTGTGCGAGCTGTTGTGCACTCGCCTGAAGCGGACTAGCTTGGCTAGGCCAAGTTCTGGCACAGAAAGGAATGGGCTTTGAGAACCATGATAATTCAAGGGTAGTGCCAGATTAGCTTGGCGCCTTCAGGCGCCAAGCTAATCTGGCACTACCCTTGAATTATCATGGTTAAGCCATCTCCTGCTGTAGGGACCCGTGGTTAAAGACCATCATTTAGGTGGCTGTAGCTGTGTCTGTGGCTGTAGCCACCTGAATGATGGCCTTTAATGACAGGTTCCACTGTTTGCTCGTCAAGACTTCTCATGAGAGAGACCATCATTTTGGCGGCGGTGGCCACGTAAATGAAGGTCTTTTCCGACAGGTGGCACTTTTTTTTTGCACTTCAAGGCCTGTCTTAGAGCACCTGTCGTTTAGGGCCCCAATCATCTTTAACCCCAAAACAAATGTGACTGCTCAAAACAGGTTACTGTATAGAGTGAACGATGTCTGTGCTCGAAAGCTTACACTGTATTGAAGATATACCGACGAGCAACAACAACAGAAAGCGACATTTTGGAAATCCAAAAATGTCGCATTTCTTTTACTTCCGTGTTTCCGTTGATTCCAAAACTGTCGCATTTCTTTTGCTCGTCGATATTAATATATATATATAGCAGAGACAAGTAAATCGTCCGAGGTGGCTCCCAACACCGGTAAAGCTGTTGACAACCGCGTGGATGACACTGATGTCTGTCACGCTGAGGACTAAGCTTCTAAATGTTTTGACCCTTTCCTTGCCACGGTGGGTATGCTGTACGTACATTGTACCAACACCGTGCACGAGAAATGGATGCACATTGGTCACAGGAGCAAGAGGCATAGATCCTCATGAGCCCCCGGCAGTCGCGGGGGCTCATGAGGATCTATGTTTCTTGCAGTTGGAGCGTGTCACTTTTTTTTCTCGTCAGTGAAGGGGTTTACCAGCTTGTGCTCGCAGCCGGTACCGGTGGCTGCGTGCACAAGGGGTTAAGCACCCAGCCACCCAAGGGCAGAGGGGTGGCAGAGGGGTGGGCGCAACCATTAATCCTGCCACCCATACCCGTATCAGCTTTGACGCAGGAGGTAACTAATCCACCCCGATCTGTCTGTCACTTTAACTGCTTGCCCTTAGTCAACCCTCTCTCTCTCTCTCTCTCTCTCTCTCTCTCTCTCTCTCTCTCTCTCTCTCTCTCTCTCTCTCTCTCTCTCTCTCTCTCTCTCTCGTACTTATTGTTTCCATTTATGGCAATAAATGTAGTTTGTAGCAGCGGCAAGTTTGCAAAATGACGAAACTTTTCTGGCAAAACTTTACCGTAGTCAAATAAAGTATCATCATCATCATCATCATCATCATCATCATCACCTCTCTCTCTCTCTCTCTCTCTCTCTCTCTCTCTCTCTCTCTCTCTCTCTCTCTCTCTCTCTCTCTCTCTCTCTCTCTCTCTCTCTCTCTCTCTCTCTCTCTCTCTCTCTCTCTCTCTAATTTCATTTTCACACTGAATTAGCACTCGCGTATTCAAGTCACATTTGCGAGACGCGAAAGCCTGCCGCTAAGCCACTTTGAATATAGGATTTCAGTGGAATTGAATGCACAGTGGAATTAAAGTGATCAAAGGGCCGTAAGCGGAGCGGCGACAAAATGGTTAATGATGATAAACACTGGAGGGTCGTTAAACGTTAACCCAATGCGCACAAGGTCATCGGGCCGACGGCGGCCGACGTCGGTCCGATGACCTTGTGCGCATTAGGAATAATCTAGCGGTTTCGAAACACAGGTATGCATTTTGTTGTCAAGTCTTTTATTATTATTATTATTATTATTATTATTATATTATTATTATTATTATTATTATTATTATTATTATTTTACTGCGAGAACAGGATAAAAATCATGCGCCACTCTTTCATCACACGAGTAGATAGTATTAGTCCCAGTGAGCAAAGGTCTTGTTGTGCGAGAGCGACGTCACAGCGGGTATCTAGTATCTTGTACCAGAAGCATATACAACACTCCAAACTCCAAGAGGCATAGATCCCCATTAGCCCGGAGGGCTCATATAGATCTATGCCTCTTGAGATGTTTGGAGTATTTTCTATACTTATGGTACAATCTGGTCCTCAACCGCTATTTCGCTCTCGTTCGTTGTCAGTAGTCGTTCGTTTCAAACGAAACCTCACCATTGCATGTGATCACGTGAAACTGAGACATGGGCCCCGTGTTTGTCTGTGAAGATTGTGTAAGCAATTTTTTAACAGTGCTTCGTAGGTGCGGGGGCACGTGAGGGTCTATGCCTCTGTCTGGCCCCACTTTGCTTACCTGCTTCTTGGACGGAAGGAGCTGACTTAACCCCTTCCCTGCCACTGCAAGTACATTGGTGTTTCTGAATTTTTTTTAAAAGATTTATTTATTTTAAAACTGACAATAAAGTTTTCTTGAATCTTTGTTCATTCAACAAACAAAAGTCAAAACCCTTCCAGAAACATGGACACGAGTTGCAAGAGGCACAGATCTTCATGAGCCTCCGCTAAACATCACCATCTCTTCCACGGTACCCTACATCACCACCAAAGATGAGCACAGCAATGTGAGCAAGAAAGCTCAAACACTGGTCATGCTCGAAGAAAAGTATCCCCAGGAGGCATGGATACGGGCATACACCGACGGATCAGCCACAGACGCAGTTCAGAATGGAGGGGTTGGGGTGTACATTCAGTATCCTAACGGAAAATGGCAGGCAGAGGCAGTACCAACAGGCCTTCGCTGCACAAATTACAGAGCTGAGGTGGAAGCCCTGGTCCGTGCCGCAAACGCCCTGAGTGGCACTGTAGCCCCTGATGCCCAGATTGTCTTCCTGACTAATGACATGACTGTCCTTGAGGCAGCAACAGCAAGCAAACTGCCACGTCTACAAAGGGCAATGCAAAACATCAAGTGCACCAGACTGGTGCTGCAGTGGATCAGTTCACACTCTGGCATATAGGTCAATGAAGAAGCTGACAGCATGGCAAAATTGCGTGCGGAGGAAGAACAAGATGAAAATGGAGTCAGCCTCACAGAGATGAACACCTTCATTAGGTCTGCGTACAGACCACCACAACGACCCAAGACAGTTGCCATCAGCTGTCCAGACAAGAGCAGGTGACCATCTTCCGTCTAAAGATCGGGCACAACCGACTCAATTTCCACCTGCACAGACGCTTCTACCTCATGCCATCTCCCCTGTGCACTTGTGGAGAAGCAGCGCAGACGACAGAGCACATCCTCCAGGACTATGAAAACCACCAGCTGCTGAGGGAAGAGATATGGTGAAAGCCCGCCATTCTACAAGAGAAACTGTAGGGGCCTGTAGAGGCGCTACAGAAGACCACAGATTTTATTTTGAGAGCCAAACTCCAGGTGTGACGGCGTTCGAGAAGAAAAAGAAGATGAGCCCCCGCGGTCGCGGGCTCTCATGAGGATCTATGTCTCTTGCAGTTGGATCGTGTTCACTTTTCGTCGGCAGAAAAGGAGTTAAAATCTGTGACCCCTGGCAGTTACAACAACCAAACTGACGAAGGAAATGCCTCACCTTCGGAAAACGTGTTTCTTCCAAGACAGTGCCTTCGTTTGCCAAACACACGCTTCGACCCAAAACATGCCGACGACCGCATGAAAGCCACGAATACTAATGGTGACTGCACGATCTGTGCCTCTAGGACATTACGGGTCTACCACAAGGCGTCAAACCACAAAGTCCCTGACCTACTTTTAATAACTGCAAATCCAGTTTAGTTCAGTTATAAGCAGCTCATTTATGTGGAAATGCTTGTAAATAATAAACATTAAACAGACACTACCGGTAGAAAAGAATGGTTGATAGATTTATTTGTTTTCTTGCGAAAGTATTCTTTTTGGTTGATGTTGCTTTTTATGTTGTTTTTTTTGTGTTTTGTTTTGGGTTTGTTGTTGTTGTTGTTGTTGTTTTGTTTTGCTTTGTTTCATTTTGATTCGATTACTTTTGTTTGTTTTGTTTCGTTTTGCTTTGCTTTGATTTGTTTGTTTGTTTGGTTGGTTGGTTGTTGGCAGGTACAGGTTGGTTGGTTGGTTGGTTGGATTGTTGGTTATTTGTTTGTTTGTTTGTTTGGTTGGTTGGTTGGTTGGTTGGTTGGTTGGTTGGTTGGTTGGTTGGTTGGTTGGCTGGTTGTTTGTTTGGTTGGTTGGTTGGTGTTTGGGTGGTTGGTTGGTTGGCTGTTTGGTTGGTTGGTTGGTTGTTTGGTTGGTGTTTGGTTGGTTGATTGGCTGCTTGGTTGGTTGCCTGTTGTTGTTTGTTTGGGGGGGGGGGTTAAAGAGGAGGAGTCGTTTCTGATGTTTTACTTACCTTTGTTGCTTATCTTTTGCTTGCTTACCATGCTTTGTTTTACTTTGTTGTGTTTTGCATTTGCTTTCCTCTGCTCTGCTTGCTGTATTTTGCCTTGCCGTTCTTCTCTGTGCTGTGCTGTGCTGTGCTGTGCTGTGCTGCCCTGTCCCGTCCCGTCCTGTCCTGTCCCTGTGCTGTGCTCTTCTGTGCTGTGCTCTGCTTTGCTCTGTTCTGCTCTTCTTTGCTTTGCTTTTCTTTCCTCTGCACTGTTGATTTGCTGTGCTGTGCTGTGCTGTACTATGCTTTGATTTTCGTTGCGTTGCTTTCATCTTCTCTCCTGTGCTTGCTGTGTTTTGATTTCTTTTGCTTTGCTGTGCTTTGCTGTGCTTTGCTGTGCTGTGCTGTGCTGTGCTGTGCTGTGCTATGCTGTGCTGTGCTTTGCTTTCATTTGATTGGCTTTGCTGTAATGCACTTCACTTTGCTTTGGTATCATATAATATGCTTTGCATCGTTTGTAATGTTCTTTGATTTACTTTGCATTGCTTTCTAGTACTGCTCGGCTCGGCTCGGTTTGGCTCGGCTCGGTTTGGTTCGGCTCGGCTCGGCTCGGCTTGATTTGATTTGGATTTGTCGTCTCGTCTCCTTTGGTTCGGTGCTGGGTTTTCTTTTGTTGTTGTTGTTTTTTCCCCCTCGGTTTGGTCTAGTTTGGTCTGGTATCTCTACCATTTGACCCGCCGTAAAATAATCTATCGTCCACCTCCCCAGATACAGATCCAAGATCTGCGTAAGCGATGCAAACAAGTTCAATGAAAACTCATCTGTCTCTGGAAAAACGATGTAATTCACACAAGTCCATCGACCTAACACTTAATTTATGTACAAATAGTGGTAACTTTGCAATGACGAAAAGATAAATGATTGTGCGGGTGTTATGAGATATGTGTTTCTCTTGCTTTCTTTCATTCATTTAACTCATTCAGTCCGACGGCCGTATTTCCCAAATTTGGGAGGTGTCATCTAATGACTATGCACCAGTTGCATGAGATGGATCGACTATGATAATTCAAGGGCAGTGCAAGATTAGCTTGGCGCCGACAGGCGCCAAGCTAATCTGGCACTGCCCTTGAATTATCATGGTCGACCCATCTCCTGCTGTGGTGTGTCAGGGCTGAATCGGTTAATTTACGCAGTGCTATCAATATGCTTTGAACTACCTTTACCAACGCACAATACATTGAGTGTGAACCTCAAAAATGCACACTTAACACAACGTGGCTAAATCTGACGGAGAAAGACATCGGTAAATGTGATCAGTAACAATCATAGATCCTTATGTGCTCCCACAGGCTGCTGAGGCTCATGAGCATCATTGCTTTATGCAGATCACTCTTTGCGTGTCGGTAGCGGTTTTAGTCGCGATGATTCCTACAAAAATCATCGCGACTAAAACCGCTACCGACACGAAAAGGGCTAAATTTCCAATTCGCACTTTGACTCAACTGCGCCCGTGTGCCAGTATAGTAGAAAATTGGACAATCCACAATCAATTTGTAAGTACATGTTTTGAGTTTTGATAGACCTTGACTAATGACAATACCCGGAATTATGCGAATAACGCCCCCAAACTGCAAGAGCCATAGATCCCGTAGAGCCCCCGCAGTTGCAGCGATATCATGTGAATCAATGCAATTTGCTGGCCGCATTCGTATCAGCGTGGAACAGACAGACGAGTTTAATCTGTGATGCTGTCACTGGATCTGTGATGCTATCAGAAACATCCCTTCATGCTGGTATCAGGGAAATGGTTAACCACGTGACGACCGAAGATTTGGTTTTAACTCATTCAAGAGGCCCCGCATCAATAGCTGCAAAAATGTCGTAGAGCGTTACGACACTTCCGCAGCTATTGGTGCAGGGCTCTTGAATGAGTTAACATCAGTGCCGCAATTGTGATAATGGCCGGCCCAATGCAGAGGGGTATGATTGAAGGGCAGCAATTGCCTGTGGGAAACGACCTGAACACTGATCAGTTCTGGGACACTGAGACAGTGCCACATGATGTACCAGGTTCTTTCGACGGAAATGCTATAGAAATTGGTCGGTTGGTTGGTTGGTTGCTTGGTTGCTAGGTTGGTTGGTTAGGTCACGTTTCAGTGTCCACGGCACCGGAATGACAGAGGACGGCCCTAACTGGCGGGTCATGGAGACAGGGACAGCTATTGCCTACGGAATACGACAAGAACACAGACCAAAACATTCACTCGCACGTAGCACTAAAACGTCTTCGGGACCACGACGGCCCCAGTGGGCCCGCGCACAGCGCGGGCCCATTCCTTGCTGTCGTGGGTCCAAGGACCTTTGCTAACTGGGACCGCAACTTTGCCACTTTGATTTACCAGTTTGCCTGAGCTGTGCTATAGAAAGATTCTCGAAGCGTTTTAATTTAAAGTTATATTGCCCAGGATCAAGCATCTCAACACAGTCAGAAAACTGTCTGCAACAGTTAGTGCTGACAATAATTTATGTGTATGGGTCCTTTGTGTACTATCTTAGAGCTTTATGATGTAAGTACAATGCCAAATGTCGCCGAATTCACCGTTTGCAGGGTGTATTGTTTTTTTATACCCGAGTAGCAGGCATCGGCCTGATTTTGAATTAATATGCATATTTATGAGCCTACGTCACAAGGCCGAAGAACCTGGCCGACTATCAGTGTATCGCAATACTGCAGGTCACGAGGTCATAGGTGTGGTGTACACACGTGTCAGTGTACACGTGTACTGATGTTCTCCGGCATCCCTTTGACGTAATTTTCCACGAGAATGTAGAATAAACCTTCCATACTTAATATGCTGTCAAAATCACAATGCGGGTTCCACTTGACCTGCTAGTATTTACTAGTAACGATCATGCTGCATTGTCAGTGCACGGCCGGGGGTGTGGCTTGTTCGACTCTCCGCGCAAAGCGACTGAGCCAGCTCGCAAACTATAGGAAGATCGACAAAGACCGTAGATTACTAACTGATTCACAGAGCAGGAAAGCGACAAATTCCTGATGGGCAGTCAAGCCAAGCTCCATATTCCCTTGTCTGATGTCAATTCTACTTAGGGATATCTCGTCTCTCTTCTTCTTTCTTCGCTTCAATTCCGAGTCTGTCATTGTCGGCGCAAATCGACTGATACTTCCTTTTTATCTTCGCTGGTTCATCCGCCATCTTGTCTCTGATTGGTTATAAATATGCACATGACCTAAGGTCGTATAGAATAGTTATGACGTCAGCTACCATCGCCTATCAGAAGCAATCTTTTCACGGTGTCCCGTCACAAGATTCCGGTGGGCCTCCTTTTGCTTTGAACGGACGAAAGAAAGCATTTGGTGGGACAATAGGGTTTTCACTGTCTAAGTGGGTATGTATTCTGAAGCCCAGTAAAAGCAATTTACGAACTGAAATCTTCCAAAAGTTCAGTTGTGCCCCTTTAAACGTCGATCTGTTGGTGACATGTTGACGTAACTTAACTGGCGCGATTCCGTGCGGCAGGCATAAAATGGTCTTTTACCATCTGTTACACCTTAAAAGCTTCTACGCATCATATTATCCCCTTCGTTGAGGAGAGGAAAGGTGAACACAGTCCAGTGCAAGAGGCATAGATCCTCACGAGCCCCCCGCCCCCCCCCCTCCCCGCATCTGTGACTCTTGCTGACACCAGTGTGTGTGTGTGTGTGTGTGTGTTTTCCTTCGAAGGGTGGGACTTTTGGACGTCGAGTTAACCAACGTTTCAGAAACACAATCTGCGACCACTGAAAGGTGGAGGGGATTAAACATGGAACATCTTGCATTATGAACAAACTGTCAAGTTTTGTTGTTTGACCCTTTAACTGTCGGGGCAAAGTGAACGCTACCCATCTGCAAGAGACATAAACCCTCATGAGGGATTATGTCTCTTGTTGGTCGCGGGCTCTTTACGCCATTTTTGGGGTCTCGTTTAATCAGTCCTTTTTCACGCAAAGGTCTGTCAGTGTGTAATTGTTTTAGAGGCGACAGTCGTTAAAATTAGCAGCTAAGGGTTTAATGGTCGCACGGCTGCACAGACGGTTGGTAGTCAATCGCTGTGAAGCGGTCATGCTTCGTTCTTGAAACCCCGTCACGGTCATTACACGTACTAAACTACGATCACGTGGCACGCGTGGGGCACCGGAAGGAACTTCTTTCCCAAAGCCTTGATCAGGTCTCATTATGAAAATAAAGCAAAACGCGCACGAATTAATTCTGTTTAGATTACATGTCAGAAGATTGAGTGACAATGTTGTCCTATTCCTTTCGAACCAAATGCAGGGTTGTTGTTGTTGTTTTTTTCGTTGCTTTTATAAAAAAGTTTTCTGTTGCTGGCTTGTGTTTTTGGGGTTGTTTCTTGTTGTTGTTGTAGTTGTTGTTGTTTGTTTGTTTTTTGGTTTTTTTTGGTGGGTGCTTCGTCTGATTCCAAAAATATTGATTGTTTTCTCTCTTTCTATGTTTCTCCTTTTTGTTTTTTTTTTCTTTTTTTTTTTTTTTTTTTTTGTTTTTGAAGGAGGGAGGTGGGCTGGGGGCGGGGGCGGGTGGGGGGGGGGTGGTATTCGTTGTTTTTGTTTTTATATGTGTGACTCCAGCGTGACAGAATTTCGTCGTGATCAATTTTTTTTTTTTAATATAGATGATTCTTTTATTTCGTTTCGTTTCATTTGGTTTCGTTTATCTTTACTTTGCTTTGCTTTTGTTGGTGTTGTTGTTCGTTTGTTTTCTTGTGTAGCCTATAAAAAAGGCGTCTTGCGACAAGGGCGCAGGGGGAGGGGGGGGTGGGGGTGGGCGTATCGGAACAGTGATTTGAAGTGATGCATTTAGTAACCCACGAATGAGATAACCACTTATCTCTACACCACCACCACCACCACCCCTTCCTCCACACACACACCATTACACAAACAAACACATACACACACACACACATACAAACACACACACAAACACACACACACACACGCACACCCCACCCCTCCCTTATTCCCCCCTTCTCCCGTCTTAAATATCCCTCCCTACTCACTACTGAAACCACTTCACAGCGATTGACTACCAACCGTCTGTCACAGTGCAGCCGTGCGATCGTTAACTCATTCGTGGCGAGCCGCATCGCGGATGCGGCACGGCATACGCCGGGTGTAGTACACATGGAGCTGGCATACGCCGTGCATCCGGTTGCGGCTGGCCACGAATGAGTTAACCCCTTCTCTGCCAGTGATCACGACTTTCGCGTCTGAAACCATGACACACTGACAGACACCACCCCCTGAACTTCCCCAGCCTGCGACCTCTCTCCTCTTCCCCACTTTCAACATAATGGACACGGCCGTTTCTACCAAGCATTCACTGACAGGAGCAAGAGACACTACAGGCTGTCGGACCTACGCATGCCCCTGATTCACTCTCAGTTTGATGATATCAGGAACCGATTGCGGTGACCAAGAGGCATAGATTCTCATGAGCCCCTGCGACTGCAGGGGCTCATGAGAATCTATGTCTCTTGCAAAATGGAAGGGTTCAAGCGTGAGATTTTAGCGAGAGGTAATTGACTCCAAATGATGGAGCGCCTTTCTTGGTGACCACTCGGTCGAAACTAAACAGTCGTACTGCAAAAAATTACCCGATGAAAGGCACATGGAACCATTGCTGACAGAGCACATAGAGTCATATCTGAGAGAGAGAGAGAGAGAGAGAGAGAGAGAGAGAGAGAGAGAGAGAGAGAGAGAGAGAGAGAGAGAGAGAGAGAAGAAGAAGAAGAAGAAGAAGAAGAAGAAACGTGATATTTTTTTGGAATCATCGGAAGCACTGTACTGTTTCCGATGATTCCAAACAGTGTTGCATTTCTTATGCTCGTCAGTATAGAAGAGAAAAAGAGAGTGTGTGCGTGTTCGGCATATACACTGACAAGCAAAGAAATGCGACATTTTTGGAATCATCGGAAACAGAATAGTCGCATTTGTTTTTGCTCGTCAGTATAGATGTTACGTTTGTGGTTGTGTTATTCTTTTTAGAGCATGTGTGTGCTGATCATAGGAAAGATCCGATATTCATTTGAGTTATTTTGGATTAGAATTACGTACCTTTTTAGAATGATTTATTTTCTTTTGCTCGGAGAATTGCAAGTGATTTTTGTTGTGACGGGTATTTTCGCTACAATGTTGTAAAGTTTGACCTACATTAGACTGGAAGGTTCGAGCATGGTCGCGATCCTTCTAGTGACTTCAGATAAGACGTCAAAGTTGTTCGGTACATTTCGTAACATTGTATCGAATCCGTCTAGATGTTTGTCGAAGGCTGTAGTTAAGCCTAAGCGTTTTCTTTTTAATGAATATTAATAAGTTTTGGTTACGTTTTCTTTTGTGATTGGTTTGTTATGTGAATTTGCTGGATTGTTCTGGAAATCTGTAATAGTATAAAAGACGGTGTTAGGAAATATGTGCGTACATTGTATGAGAGACGCAGCGTGTCAAAAGTGTTGATGTATTGTAGAGGAGCCAGTGTATCATTGAGTGGATGCATTTGTGGATGTATTGTGCTGAAATTGCATTGCTGCAGTAGAATAATGTTGGAACTGTTACTCCAGTGTGGTCTACAACCTTGTGCCACGTGTAACAAGTTGCAGCTAAGTGAAGTTTCCTTACAAGAACCTTACGTGCGTGCTTCTGGTGTGATTGCATCATACTACGACTATCACTACCATTAACAATAGAGGAGAGGAGAGAGAGGAGTTCGGCATATACGCTGACAAGCAATAGAAATGCGACATTTATGGAATCCAAAAATGATGTCGCATTTCGTTTGACCGTCAGAGTAGAAGAGAGAGAGAGAGAGAGAGAGAGAGAGAGAGAGAGAGAGAGAGAGAGAGAGAGAGAGAGAGAGAGAGAGAGAGAGAGAGATGAAATGAAATGAAATAGAATTTTCCATGGATAAAACAGTAGGTGCGCAGACCTGTTTTCGTTCTTGTTCTTGCTACAAACTACAAAACAAAACTTTTTTTAAAGATAGAAAGCATTAGCAGCTGCGGCAACAGCAGCAGCAATGGTGTCTACTGCGGATAACACCGCCATTCATACGCTTAACCCCTTTGCTGCCACTGATCACGAATTTTGTGTTTGAAATCACTGCACGCGTGAAAAACACAATGTAAATGTGAGACATAAATCCTTATGAGTCCCCCCACCCCCACCCCGCCCTCCCTCCCCTCCCCCCCCCCCCCTCCCACACACCCCTCTCCTTCACCCGCCGTGAGATGGCCTTAGTTGCCTGCTCGGCGTTAAACCCAAATAACT
>BTPG01000001.1:331055109-331077609 GCA_036245525.1 Semisulcospira habei | reverse complement strand
TACAACACGCGTGTCGCTGACGCACACGGCTGCAAGCAAGAGGTATGAGAATGTCTGCCCTGTGAAGGGAAAAGTCAGCAAGTTCGTTTTGTGAAAGGCGAGATTTGCCTTGTAATACAATGAACATCGCGCTTTCTCCCTGTTGCCAAATTAAGGCAGATTTCTGCCTCCGGTATTTGGATGAAACTATTCTAATTCAGCTAAATAAACAGATCAATCAATCAATCAATCAATCAATCAATCAATCAATCAATCCACGCATTCATCCATCTTTCCAGCCATCGATCGATCAACTCATCTTCTGTTTCAAACATCCATCTGTCTTGGCATTGAGCAATGAACAAATCATCATGAATTCACTCATCTAGCCTTCTTCTTTTGACTGTACCTGCCTTCCTTTCTTCTTTTTGTTTCTCTTTATTCTTTTTTTTTTTATCTCTCTGTCTTTCATTCATTTATCATTCATTCACGCATGTTTTCATTTATTATTGTACTCTATAAATTCACCCACCCACCCCCTTAACTCATTCTACCCCAACACCGAAATCCCCCAATGTTGCCGTTGTCCTCTGAAGACTGCACTCTAGTGCAGGACACAGATCGACCATGATAGTTCAAGGGTGATGCCAGAATAGCTTGGCGCCCATAGGCGCCAAGCTATTCTGGCATCACCCTTGAACTATCATGGTCGATCCTTATCTTGCTGTGGTGTGTCTGGGGTAGAATGAGTTAAAATAAATAAATAAATAAATAAGAACCCAGTAAGGAAAGGTCCGCGGGCCAACGACGGCCGCCGTCGTGGGCCGTAGACGTTTTGCTACTTGGGCGATAAATAAATAAATAAATCAAACAATAGAAAGAAATATATTTATACACATAAAATTAATACTCTCTCTCTCTCTCTCTCTCTCTCTCTCTCTCTCTCTCTCTCTCTCTCTCTCTCTCTCTCTCTCTCTCTCTCTCTCTCTCTCTCTCTCTCTCCCTCCGTTGCGCTCCCCCCTGTCGTCCCCACCCCATCCCCTCAATCTTTTAGTGTGCATAAGTCAAAGCAGACCCTGGTCACCCCAATTTGCCAGTGCTCTGCCGTGACTCGGAGAGAATGCAAAATTATGCGATTTTAAGGACCTGAATCAAAAGAAACCTTTGGGCAGACACGCATCAGGCCTGGACCTTTGCGGTACCTAAGCATCCCCTCGCATCGGCAAGAGACATAGAGTCTCATGCGTCCGTGCAGGCATGCAGGGGCTCATGTGAATCTATGCCTCTTGGATGCTTGGTCTCCAAAATCTACGCGCTATACTTCTTGGTGGCAACGCGAGACTCCCATGCGGCCTCGTTTCATTGACCTAAAGCATAGATGTTTACAGTCTTGTAGCTGTTGGAGTAAGTAAGATCCACCCGGCGATTTCTGCTTGCTGAAATCAATCTCTGTTACATCCTTATGTCGAGGAGTAATTTTGTCTAACATTTGCAACTGTGTACACAGCTCTTCTTTAATGTTAGTTGTTAACCCCCTCTCAGCCACTGGACGCTTCTAGTTCAGTAGTTCTGAAATCTTTGTTCATTCAGCGCTGGACCAAAAGCCACACCCGTCTAAGGAACATGAATGCGAACTGGTCTCAGCAAGAGACATAGATCTTCACGAGCCCCCGCGACAGCGGTGGCTCGTGAAGATCTATGTCTTTTGCAGCTGGATTTGCTTTCATGTTTTCTCGGCATTGAATGGGGTTAACTCTATTCAGCGTTTGACTCTTGCTGCTCTTCAGATTGAGTAGGATCGCCTTGGTTTAAGCTTGCGTCTGTTTGGCAAGGGTCTGTAACCGTGTGCTGGGTTATGTGCCCCTTGGGCGTGCTAGACGTCGCTGTCCTCGCAAACACGACTGTTCCTTTTCGGCACGCCGAGAGGACGCCCATAAATTAGTTGAGTCTTGGAGCACCCAAACCCAAGGCTCGGTCAACTTTAGTGGTTGTGGAGCACCCTAAAACCATGGTCAATCCCACTAAGGTTTCGGTAGAGAGAAGCGCCAAGCTAATCAGACACTACTGTTAAACTATCTTGGTCGATCAGTCGATCTATCTCCCAATCTTTTGTCACGACAAAATTATGAAATGCCAGCCATGAATTTGTTGTCTTGGTGCACGCAAACCTTGATTGAGTAGCCATGTTGGTTAATTTAGAAATAAAGACGACAAGTTTGTCAGACACCGTTCTTGCACTATCTTTGTCGGTCCACCTCCCGCTGATTAGGCACTAAATCCTGCTAAATGTCAGCTATACGTCTCTAGAGTGGTGATGTCAAGCTTGCTTTCTGTGCGACTGAAAATACAGTCAATTAATTCTACGCATTCAGCCATAGCACAGTAGTTGTGGAACGACCTTGACAGTTCAAGGGCTGTGCCAGAATATTCTGGCAACTCCCTTGAACTGTCATGGTCGACCTGTCTACTAAATAACAACAAGACTGACAGAGCCAAAACAACTACTACAGATACAACACCGATAGTCACAGCATTCACGCACAAATATGAGTATATCTGTTCGGTGGCTGGTTGGTTCGGGGTTTCAGGTCCGCGGCACCGGAATGATAATGGACGGCCCTGACGGGCGGGTAATATGGAGACAGGGGCAGCTACTGCCTATGTTGTACGCCCTAAACACTGATCAATTCAGCCGCACTGCAACTGTGCCACTTTGAATTACCACCACCTTTCAACTGATATGCTACTGAGCAAGGCCGTCTTTTTCCCCTGCATTGCAGGTCCAGCTACCGGGGCCGGGACGGGGGTTCGAACCCACGACCCGGCTGTTCTCTTTGGCTTCCTTTGCTCCGACGCTTAACCGCCTGAGCTATTTCAGACTGGGTCGTCTGCTGCAAAGGTGGAAAGTATTTAATCAGACTCGTGAAGGATACGCACTCTTTTTCAACCCCTTCACTGCTACTGGCCACGAGTTGTGTGTCTTTGTTGGGATAAGTTGATTTGTTTCTTGCGCGTCTGAAATCATTGTAAATCTAAGCATGCCAAAGAACCCTTTCCGACCAAAATTATAAAAAAAAAACACAAGCTTTTAACCTTTACACTGCGGAGAAAAGTGAAAAGTGAAAGCGATCCAACTGCAAGAGACATAGATTCTCATGAGCCCCCGCGACTGCGGGGGCTCATGAGGATCTATGTCTCTTGCTGAGACCAATATGTATTTTTTTTTTTTTTTAACGGTTTGGGCTTTTAGTCGTTGAATGGACAAAGATTTCAGAAACCAACATGTATAATTATGTGCCGTGTACAGTGGCAGGGGAGGGGTTAAAAGCTATCAGTACCAGCAAGGGACACAGATCCTCATTAGCCCCCGCAGATGCTTGGAGGGTTCAACATTGCTCTTTTTGTAGTTGCTATTGTTGTCCTTGTTGCTATTTGTTGTTGCTATTATTGTTGCCGCTGTTGCGGCTGTTGTTGTTGGCGTTGGTATTGTTCATGCCGAGAAAAACTAAACACCACCCAGCTGCAAAGAGGTATAGATCCTCAGGAGCCCTAGCAATTGCGGTACTCATGAGGATCTACGCCTCTTGTTGAAACCACTGTGTATCTTTGTTCCTTTGGCGGCTAGGGACATTTGACGTTGAATTTACAACCAATTCAAAAAAACAGTCTCTAACACTCCGCCACTACTGACACTACAAACAGTCTCCACCGTACTGACTTAAACAGTCAAGCTGGTTTCTTAGGTCCCATTTATCAAATTTTGGAGGTGTTGCCTAACGACTATGTACCAGACGCAGGAGATAGATTGACCATGATAATTCATGGGTAGTGCCAGATTTGCTTGGCGCCTTCAGGCGCCAAGCTAATCTGGCTCTACCCTTGCATTATCATAGTCAATCTATCTCCTGCTTTTGGGACTCGGAGCTAAATGGGTTAATATTGTTACAACATGTAATTGTGAATGTATGTGTGTGTTTGTGCTCTCTCTCTCTCTCTCTCGCGCGCGCGCGTGTGTGTGTGTGCGTGTGTGTGTGTGTGTGTGTGTGCGCGTGTGTGAGTGTGTTTGTGTGTTTGTGCGCGCGTGTGTGCGCGCGTGTGTGTGAGTGTGTGGGGGTAGTGGGGTGTCAGGGGAGGCGGGGTGAGGGCTGAGAAGGGGGGTGGGGGCAGGTGGGAGGGGGAGGGAGAAAGAAGAAGGGGAGGAGAAGAGTCGGGGTCTATTGATATCTGTCCGTGTGTCGGCGCTCTTCATCCTTTAATCGGAACACTATCATCCGTCTTGTACTGACAGCTCTCGCAACACGCATGGCATTGTTTGACCACACACTCCAGCTTCCGGAACAGCCCCCCCCCCCCCCCCACACACACACACACCCCACACCCCACCCCACCCCACCCCACCCTGCACACACACACACACACACACACACACACACACACACACACACACACACCTCCAGACCCTTCTCTTTCCCCTCCCCTTTATCTCACTTCCTCCTAGTCATTGGATGTCCGCAGCAGCAAAACGTCTTGGGACCCACTGCGGCCGTCGTTGACCCGAGGACCTTTGCTAACTGGCGCCGTTCCATTCGATACCGCTGCGGTAGCGAATCAAGACAGACAACCAGAGTGTCTCCTTATACAGTCAAACCTGAAGTACTGCGACCACGCAAGGGACTTATCAAAATCTGGTCGCCTTAGTCAGGTTTTTCTTTTTCCTTACACAGGGTCACCTAAGTAACATGTACAAGACCTTGGGACCCAAAATTGGTGGTCTCCTTAGACGGGACGTCGCGTGGTACAGGTGCTTTACCCTATTAAACCCATTCAGCGCGGAGAAAATCTGAACACCAAACAAACTGCAAGAGGTGTAGATCCTCATGAGCCCCAGCAGTTAAAGTTGTGTTAGCATGAGGCATAGATCCTCATGAGCCCCCGCAATCGCGGGGGCTCATAAGGATCAATGCCTCATGCTAACACCACTTTAAGTCCATGCTCCTGTGACATCGGTGGCTCATAAGGATCAATGCCTCATGCTAACACCACTTTAAGTCCATGCTCCTGTGACATCGAGAGGTTTTGGGTGTTGGATTATCAAAGAATGCATAAAAACAGTCTGAGTCAGCTGGTAAAACACGGGCTAAATACAATTACGAGAAAATCTGAAGACACATTTCAGCACCATTATTTTGTGTGTGTTATGCCTTGTCGACACACCTAATAAACTTTAACAGCAGTTGGGACACGCAGCAAATGCACACGCGTAATCGGGCACTTATTTATTCTGCCCAGCCGTAGTGTGTCAATCTATTTTTAGCTGTATCTCGTACTGAAAGCGTTGTATCTATAGAACGAGTGGAGTCATTGTCAAATTACTTGATATCAAAACGACCTGTGCTGAACTGGATTGTCCCGTGTCTAAATGAACCATATCTAGACCTGTGTGTAGCGTATCTTAACCATATGTTACAGAAGTGTATCTTTGAACAGTTACGGCGGTAGTGGGCCTTCAATGTATTATGAAGATTACACACAATTTCAGAAACAGACCAACCATGACAGTTTAATGGCGATGCCAGAAAAGCTTGGCGCCTAGATGCGCAAAGCTATACTGCTATAATCATTCAAAAGTAATGCTCGCACTATTAGTTATATAACACATCCTGCACTTGAAAAAAAATCTAAGCAGTTCATCGCCGGTCTTCTTGTCTGTGTCTATTTTGACAAAGCATGTAAACATTAACCCATTCAGCCCCAACGCACTGCAGAAGGAGCTGGATCGACCATGATAATTCAAGGGTAGTGCGAGATTAGATTGGCGCCGACAGGCTTTAAGCTAATCTGGCACTACCCTTGAATTGTACTGGTCGATCCAGCTCCTGTAACTGGTCCATAATCAGATGACTAGTATAGTTCTTAATTCTGCGCATGGGTGCCTGTGTGCCTGGGTGTATGAGTGTGCGTATGTCCGTCTTATCCATTGTTTACTTCACTTGATATATTTATACGCTCCCGTACAAAGTGGCATTGCCCCTTAGTGGGATGAATAAAGATTTTTTACTTTGCTTGACTGACGCCTCCAAAATTTGGGAAACACGTGAGTGAGGTTGAATGAGTTAGTAAATAGTCTTGTAACTGGCCTTTCTGAGCGTGTTTTTTTTTTCTCTTTTTTTTTTGGTTTTCATTATTGGGATTTTCTTTGCATTTAACAAGCATGGCGGTCTACTTTCTTTTTGGTCTGGATTTCACAGTTTTTTTCCGCCTCAACAGAGTCTCGATATCGCTTTCAATGTCTTTCATAACTACTTTTTAGTCTCCAGGGACACCCTGGTCAGCCCCAAAAGGGTGGGTTTTCCTCCTTTTTTCTGGGGTATATGTTTTTGTCTACCCTTGGTCCATTTACCTGTGTTTTCCTTTCCCTATTGTCTGCGATGCCTGTAGTCCTTGATATTGGATGTGTGTTCTTAAATGGCCTGCTGCACCTAAGAGAGGTTAAGTTATATGTTTGAAGTTTTATTATTTTTTTTATACATCATTTCCCTGTACACTTGTTATTATTGTAATGATTTTCTGCTCCCTTATTTTTAAAACTAGGGTATGAAAAATTAGCATGCATGTGCAGTGTCCCTAGCATGTTTTAGGCTTATTTAGCATATTAAACCGGCTAGCGACATACATTCAGTATCAAAGTGGCACAGTTGGTAAATCAAAGTGGCACAGTTGGAGTGCGCCTGAGTTGATCAGTGTTCAGGTCGTACTCCATAGGCAATAGATTTCCCTGTCCCCCATAACCCGCCCGTCAGGGCCTTCCATTATCACTTCGGTGCCGTGGACGTTAAACCCCGAACTAACCAACCATATATTCAATATTCTATTTATTTAAGTTTTGTTTGTGGGATTTTTCACAAGCAGTGCAGGCACGTCCTGAGATTGTCTTGTTGCTGTGAGGACGTTATGCAATGTACAACCAACCCTTTCCCCCTCCCCCACCCACCTTTTCCTCTGCCCCACCCCTCTCCCCTTTCTCGTAATCTCTCCCACCCTTCCCCGCCCCCTCTATTGATCGCACCGACCTCAAACCGACGATCTGCTGCCTACAAATCATCGATTGACCAGACAGCGTCACAACAATATTACGACAACCAGCAAGACAAGAGGCAAAGATCCTCATGGGTCCCCGCAGAATGCGGGGGCTTATGAGGATGTATACCACTTGCTGACATCCATTTACATCTGTGTTTCTTAGAGGTCCCAGTCACAGGAGTTGAATTAACGACGGGGTAGCGTGCACTGACCCAAGCTGCCCATCAGTAGTCTTGCTTGCATCGGCCGTCGCAGATGCTATCAGTGCGTTATCTGAAGCAATGGTACCCCCCCCCCCTACCCTCCAACAACCCACCCCCTTCAGAGTACGTGTATATAAATGGAGACAGTATATTGCAAAAGGCATAGATTCTCATGATCCCCTGCTGCTGCAGGTGTTCGTGAGAATCTATGCCTTTTGCAGACTAAGCCGTCTGGCTGAGAGAAAACTTGCATGCTATGAGTCTGTGTTTGTTTTGCGACATATCGCCGATGGTTTGTGATCAAATGGTCAGAGTTGTCGGCAATGGAATTCGGGGTGGGGTGGGCGGGAAGGAGTCAGGCACTGGGGTGGGGGGGAGGGAGGGAGGGAGAAAGGGGGTGGAGGGGAGAGGGGGTTGCAAGAGGGAAGGGTGAGCATTTGAAGTTCAAGGCATTTTCTTGCATCACCTTGTAATTATTGTGTCTTTGTTCTTTTTGTTCCGTTGTGATCGTATTGATTGACTTCGGTTTGAGTTCATTACTCTCCCACGGTGCTTCTAAAGTAATTTGTGTGTTTGTTTGAACTCTCCCCCAAAGAAATTAAAATGAAATATACAATAATAATGGTTTACGGGGAAAAATATAAAATACATACAAGACGCGTAGAATCGAGTCGAGTAAATAAATAAAACGCAAACCTAAGCAAAGCAAAGCTGAGTCAAGTAAATTAATAAAATATAAAAGACAATAATGTCAAATAAAGTCACGTCGAATAAAGTATGGTCAAGTCGTTCAAGTAAAGCCGAGCAAAAATCGAGTCAAGTCGAGTCAAGTCAAGTCAATTCAAGTCAATTCAAGTCGACTCAAGTCGAGTCAGGTCAAGACAAGTCGAGTCGAGTGAAATAAAACAAAATGAAATAAGATAAAATACAAAAGATAGGAAATGAAACATGCGAGAGCAAACCGTATGAAATGTTCTCGTGGGATCTCTGGCGAAAGGACGCGCCTCAGTGATGAATCAGTCCTGACGACTGGCTGCTCTGAGACTCCACGCAAAACATCTGGGGCCAGTTGCATGAGCGAGCTTAGTCCTGCACCAGCCACTAAGCAAAGTGCGCCGCTATAGCGGCACACCTTGCTTAGTGGCTGGTGCAGGACTAAGCTCTCTCATGCAACTGACCCCTGATGCCTGTGAGGTTTCACGGTCAATCCTTTCTTCAGAAGTTAGCTCGACTCTTTCTACAACTCTCTTTTCAACACATTCGCGACGTACCGCATCCGATACACGGCATAAGCCGCGTATCAGGATGCGGCACGTCTCGAAAGTGTTAACCTGATAATCCCTTCCCTGCCACTGGACGCATAATTCATTTCTGAAACCAGTGTTCATTCAAGACCCACTAACGCCCAAGAAAATACAAATTAAAAGGACAGGTGAGGAGTTATGTCTTTTGCAGTTGGGATCGCGCTTAATCGGCAGTGAAGCGGTTAAGATTTTTTTTCCTCCAGGAGCACATAAAAAGACGAAGAAAACTCCTCTACCGTCACCCAACGGTACCATCCCACCCAGACCCACCCCCACCCAAACCCACCCCCACCCAAACCCGCATTTTTTTCCGCTTGTTCATTTCATGCGTTGCAAATTCACCCTAAACGATTAAGCCTGTTTAGAGTGGGTCGGAGTTTTCGCTTTTCAGTCAAGTGGCCCCCCTCTTCGTCACGGGCCATTTACTGCCATGCGGCCACGCCCGGATGAACACACCCCTTACAGAGCCCCCCGCCTGAGCCGCTCAATGATTCCGGACAGATCAAAGGAACGGTAAGCGCACGGTGCCGGTACCAAATCACACAGGTTGTGACAGCCTGAACGCTACACTCAGCAGGCAAAGCCAGAGGGGAGCCTGGGACTCATAGCCTGGTACAGCGGAACCTGTTTAGGCGACTACTGTCGTGAGCGACCACCTGTCATGAAAGACCACCATTTAGGTGGCTGTCGCCACCTAAATGATGGTCTGTCATGACAGGTGCCATTTTTGCCCTTCAATACTTCTCTTGAGGCAGCACCTGTCTTATAGGGTCATTTTTTTCTTCGTCGCGCAAATCAGGTTGCACTGTAATCGGCTCTGTCTGAGAATATAAATGTAATAAAAATGTGTTCGTTAGAGGCAAAGGGCACAGATGTAAATTGCATCAACTCTGATAAGCCCCTACATGTAAAAGATGACCATGAGAATATATGTCTCTTTCATATTTGTGTGAAAGACAGAAAACAGGCAAAAGAGAGTAAGTCTATTTTTGTGGAAAAGCAAGATTTGAATGTATTACAATGAACATCTCGCTTTTCACAAAAATGGACTTGTCTTCTTCCGTCACAAGGCAGCTGAGAGCCTTTAACTCAAACTCTGCTTTCTTCCTCTGCCTGAAGATATAAAATGTCGACGATGTACGCGAGCAACAGGCACAGATGTTCATGAGCTCCTGCAGCCAACAAATGCATGAAATCGTCGTCTCTTGCCGACGGGGAAAAAATGAACTGGGTCTGTATCTTAACCCATATCATACTGAAGCTAAAAGCTTCAAATCTGTACACTGTCACATGCAAGCTACATTATAGTACTTACAGGTAAGGACATAGACCAATGGCTTTAGTTCAAGGGTGGTGCCAGAATAGCTTGGCGCCTAGAGGCGCCAAGCTATTCTGGCACTACCCTTGAACTATTTTAGTCAAACGTATTTCACACACTGGTGTATTCCGAATGATAAGGGTTAATCTACCCACCCGGACATAAACGTGGACAAAACACTCTGCAACGGCCTGAGGACAAAATGAAAGTCGGTGTTCGTCCGCAAAAGAAACACAGAAAATGAGCCCCTGCCACTGCGTGGGCTCATGAGCATCAATGCTGCTTGCAGATGGACAATTTTTGCTTTAGCACTGCCGATCAACATTTCATTTTCTCCTTATACTCAGTCACATATTATCATGAATCACACACTGTTCACACATAATGATCTAAATGAGAACCGCTCCTTTCACCTGAAATGGCGCATGTATACTGAGGAGCAAAAGAAATGCAAAATTTTTTAAATCATAGGTATGATATGGTCGTCCGATGATTCCAAAAATGTCGCATTTCTTTTGCTCTATTCAACACCAAAGAGAACTAGCCGTCCATGGAACATGGATACAAAGTGGTGTCAGCAAGAGGCATAGATCCTCTTGAGCCCCGCTTTAGCGGGGGCTCATGAGGATCTATGCCTCTTGCAGTTGGGTCGTTTTAAGGGGGGGGGGGGTTGTTTTCGTTTTGTTGTTGTTGGGGTTTTTTTTTGTTTGTTTTTTGGATTTTTTTTCTCGGCAGTGGTGGAGTAACATTTAAGAAATCCTGCAGTCTGTCGCGGCTCATGAGAATCATTGACGGCGGCAGGCGTAGGGGTGTGAGGAAGAGGGAGGATCAGTAATGGCTGCCCGCTGTGAAAAGGTCGTCTGCTGTCAGACTCATTTCAAGACTCACACGACCCTCTCGCTGCGACTTCTGAACTTAGAAAAGCAACATGGCTGTATTCATGCATACAGATAGCGCACAATTAAAAGGACGTTCCTCACACACCGCCGCAACACACCCTCCCCTCTCAACCGCTACAGTTTCTCTCTCTCTCTCTCTCTCTCTCTCTCTCTCTCTCTCTCTCTCTCTCTCTCTCTCTCTCTCTCTCTCTCTCTCTCTCTCTCTCTCTCTCTCTCTCTCTCTCTCTCTCTCTTCTCAGTAAAAATAGATACACGTATGTTTGTTTGTTTGTTTGTTTGTTTGTTTGTTTGTTTGTTTGTTTGTTTGTTTCTTTGTTTCTTGTTTGTTTTGTATTGATTGCTTATGTGCTTGCTTCGTTCGTTCGTTCGTTCGTTCGTTTTTTGGTTGGTTTGTTCGTCGGGTTCGTTCGTTGGTTCGTTCGTTGATCCACCTATTTTGTTTGCTTATTTGTTTGCATCGTACGTTCGTTCGTTTGTTTGCTCGCTCGCTCGCTGGCTAACTCGTTCTTTCGTTCTTTCGTTCGTTCGTTCGTTCGTTTGTTTGTTTGTTTGTTTGTTTGTTTGTTTGTTTGTTTGTTTGTTTGTTTGTTTGTTTGTTTGTTTGTGGTGTGGGTTTTTTGGGGGGAGGAGATATTTAAAATTAGACTAAATTTTTTTTATGAATTACAAAATTGAAATGAAACGTTCCAGAACAATTGTTTAATGACGGTACAGCTCTGTTCCTCTTTGCGGTCATGTCTGATCACCACCAGACCATTTAAGCGCCCCCCCCCCCCTACCCCCACCCCCACTTCATCAACCTCCCCCCTCCCCCCTCCCCCTTCACCCCTTTCTAACCATCCCATCAACCACTGCGTCATCAGGGAACCAGCGTGATAAGTACCGTGCAACACGGGTCGGCATCAATCTGGGTCAATTGTCTGTCCCGGTAACCTCCAACACAATATACCAACGGTATCAGCACATCCGATAACAATAGACCAATGGAATCGCCGCAGCCGATGACAATAGACCAATGGAATCGCCGCGTCCAGGACAATAGACCAATGGGACAGCGGGGCGCGTTAGACGTGTAACAGACTGTATCGACAATTGCATACGGTGTCCAACAGGAGTCCAAAGGCAGTCTGATGAGCTGTCTCTCTACCGGCGACACTATTGCCAGTGTAAATCAACCTCATCGCTTCCGAGAAAAATTAACACACCACCCAACTGCAAGAGGTATAGATCCTCATGAGCCCCCGCAGTCGCGGGGGCTCATGAGGATCTATGCCTCTTGCTCAACCCACTATGTATCCATGTTCCTTGCACGGCTGGGACCCTTTGGTGTTGAATTAACCAAGATTTCAGAAGAAAAAAAAACTCAGTCTGAGTCCACAGGCAGTGAAGAGTTCAGGCCGAGGTACATACGGCTTTCTGAATAAGGCGCAGGCATGTACATTTCCCTGAGAGAAGCGTAGATGTTTTATTAGTTTTGTGTGGTCTTCAAGGACTCGTGAACGTCTGTATCCCAGTATTCCTATCGCGAATGGTAATATGTACTATGGACAGTTTTCATCTTAACGACATGAATGTGTACATGTTACAGTAAATTTATCACATTCTACCCGAGGACCGAATTTTGAAGTTGCCCTCTGAAGGACTGTATTACAATTAGGGTGCCAAGGCGCCCATAGGCGCCAAGCTATTCTGGCACCACCCTTGAACTATCATGCTCGATCCATGTCTTGCTGTGGTGTGTCGGGGCTGAATGAGTTATGAAATTAGGAAATTCGTGAATTTCCTGGTTTCATAAATTTACTGTAATATAAACACGTGCAACTTCGACGAGATGCTAGCGACATTATGTATATCACAAATCCCTGCAAGACCTTATGTCCATGAGTATCTATGTCTTTTTCAAATGGGCAGATTCGTCTCAGCGGTTGTTTTTCAGTATCTCCCGCTACCCCACGTCTGAGGCCACACCACTCCACTTCAATCAGCAGTGAGAAGAGCTATATTGCATGCACATAGCCTTTTTGCGGACAACACTAACCCTCTTTATCGCCCGTCTCACGCTTCTTACCGGCTTGACCTTTGATCGGCCTACCATCTTTTTTATGCTTAGCTTTTAATCATTCGTTGAATGAATGAATGAATCTTATTTAATGTCTCTTTGCATTTCGGTGAATTTAGACATACGAGACAACTATTTGCATTTGAAACTTAATAACCTAAACTATACATGATATTACAAACGTTTACCTATAGGTGTCTGGCATAATAACTCATTGTGCCCGAGGTACGAAATACCCATATTTTGGAGTTATCCTCTGAGGACTGCATTACAATTCAGGAGACAGATCGACCATGGTAGTTCAAGGGTGGTGGCAGAAAAGCTTGGCGCCTATAGGCGCCAAGCTATTCTGCCACCACCCTTGAACTATCATGGTCGAGCCATATCTTGCTGCGGTGTGTTGCGGGCAAAATCAGTTAAGTCGTTTGTTTGTCAATTATTTTGTTCGTTCGTTCGTTCGTCCGCTTGCTCGCGCGTGCGTTCGTTCGTTTGTTCACACACTCACTCACGCTCTCGCTTATACAATAAGTCTCTAGGTCAGTCCGTCCGTCCGTTAGTTCATCTGCCCGCCCTTCCACCCGTTAGTCAGTCAGTCTTCCTTCCTTCAGTTCATCAGTCCGTCCATCAGACCCCCGGCAGTTGGTTGGTTGATTAGTTTAACGTCCACAGCACCGAGGTGATCATGGACGGCCCTGACGGGCGGGTTATGGGGGACAGGGAAATCTATTGCCTATGGAGTACAACCTGAACACTGATCAACTCAGGCGCACTCCAACTGTGCCACTTTGATTTACCAGGGCCTTTCAACGGACACGCTATTGAACAAATCCGTTTTTCCCCCTGGATTGTGAGTCCAGCTACCGGGGCCGGGACGGGATTCGAACCCACGACCCGGCGATTCCCTTCGCTCTCCTGCTCCGACGTTTAACCGCCTGAGCTATTTCGGACTCTTCTCGGCAGTGACCTAGAAGATCAATATACCTGTCTCAGCTGGAAGAGCGGTTCCGTTCAGTACGAGTCTGTACCCCCTAGTGTTCCAGCACCCTCCCCGTCATCAGTAGTGGGGGAAACCATATTTCATGCACACATCCCGTATTGTTCACATCACTGCCCCCAATCTCTTACTGGCACCTCCCACCCGGCCTAGATTCTGAGCCTGTTCCCTTCTCAAAGGCATACATGTACATCTGCAAGAGGTGCAGATTCTCATGAGCCCCTGCAGGTTGCAGGGACTCATGAGAATCTGCGCCTCTTGCAATATAGGATACTCATTTTGTGAAGACACCCCCCCATGTTACGGACATCTCTACATCCCCCCCCCCCCCACCTCCTCCCGATCTCCTGCTCGTTACACTCCTACCCGCCCTCCCGTTTGATCTGACATCTTGCCAGCCGACTTGGGGCAGTAATTTTTGCAGTTCATTTCACGACTACATTCTTGTTTATTTGATGGTTTGGTTGCCTGGTTGTTTGGTTGGTTGGCTGCTTGGTTGGTTGGTTGCCAGCCAAACATCCAGAGAGTGTGCGATGTGCATGCGATTGGGTGTCGAGGTTGCTGAAGCAGTGTTCTAGTGTTATCGCATGCGCAATTGTTCTGATTGTTATGGAGTGTGCGGTTAATCGTGTCTTTGTGCGCTTGTGTATATGAATGTACGAGTGAATTCCTGCGCTGTGTGTGTGTGTGTGTGTGTGTGTGTGTGTGTGTGTGTGTGTGTGTGTGTGTGTGTGTGTGTGTGTGTGTGTGTGTTTGTGTTTCATTAGTATAGCTGTCTCAGCTCTACCAGTTCTTTGACAATGCAGATAGTCGTTGGTTTGCTTGTATTAGAGCGGCGGAGGTGATTTCCTGTGAGCGCAAGGGGTGACCACACTGTGAAATTCTCTGTAGCACATCATTGTGCATCTATTACGAGAATAAAGTCTTGTTGATATGTATGAATGTATAGATCTATGTATGTATGTATGTATGTATGTATGTATGTATGTATGTATGTATGTATGTATGTATGTATGTGTGTATCTATGCATGTGTGTATCTATGCATGTGAGTATATATTTGTTTGTTTGTTTGTTTGTTTCTTTCTTTCTTTCTTTCTTTCTTTGTTTCAATTACTAAAGAAAGCCCCGACTCTAACTTTTGAAGAAGCCACTTTTCGAACTTTTAGTTTTCGATGTGTCAAACTGTTCTATTTGTTTCTTCATGATTGATTACAATTAATCAGCAGACGATTTTCGACTATGCGTCAAAAAAGACGACTGAAACGAAAGATGTAGCTTTTAATTTGCGAAATCAGTACCTTATACCGACCGTGGGATAATCACCCATAACAACCAGGCGATGAAATCTCTCGGGAGTTTTCGGACATTTACGACCGGTGCCGACGAAGTACGGCCGGCTGCGACCTGTGATCTGGAGGCGACATTGTTGTGCGACGGTCATCAGAAACGCATCAGTTACATGACGGTCAGTGACTTCCCCTCAGTCCATCCGTTCTATCTGCAAGAGGCATAGATTGTCAGTCTATGCCTCTTGCCGATAAGTATCAGCCGCCATTTACTTCTCTTTTCCTCTTTTGGAGGGGTAAATGTGTGGTTGTGGGTAATCTGTGGCGAAATCTTAGTGCTGCTTTTGTTTGCAGAGCGAAACCCGCTTCATCTGCAAACGGCATAGATGTTCAAAGCCTTGATGCATACAGCCTTTCTGTATTGATACACCGCACACCTTCAAGAGGCATAGAGCCTCATGAGCCCCCGCAGTTGCGGGGGCTCATGAGGATCTATGCCTCTTGCTGACACCACTTTGTGTCCACGTTCCTTGGACGGCTGGGGATCTTGGACGCTGAATTTTTACAATCTCAAACACACAATTTGCGTCCATTGGCAATGAAGGGGTTAAATTAACCCCGTGTATCTACGTTCCGAAGAAGCGGGAGTCAACTGTGTGCTGGTCTGTGATTTTGGACCTTGCTGACCCCAGCCGCAAGGTTCGAAATTACAGACCAGCAGACAAAGAAACGTTTCTGTCCCCGAGGCTAGATCTGATCTTTAACCCATTCAGCCCTGACGCACTACAGCAGGAGATGAGTCGACCAGGATAATTCAAGGGTAGTGCCAGATTAGCTTGGCGCCTATCGGCGCCAAGCTAATCTGGCACTGCCCTTGAATTATTCTGGTCGATCCATCTCCTGCAACTGGTGCATAGTCGTTAGATGACGCCTCCAAATTTTGGAAAATACGGCCGCGGGGCTGAATGAGTTAAGCGATGGGCTGGTTGGTTATTGTTGGGTACCCGTTTGCTGTTGTGGAGAACCACCCGGTTCACACCCTTCCTTGCTCCTCCCACTCGTCCCTCCATTGACTGGTAATTCTTTGAAGTGACCGGCTTTTGTCGGTCAGTCCTGTTATTAGCGTTTGTCAAAGGTCATCTCAATCTGTTGATTCAGACCGAAAAGGTGCAGAGAAAAACACAATGAAGAAGAAGCACGCTTAGAAAAGACAGTTACAACATAGTTGATTAATATTTCGGGTCTAGTATTAATAAATTGTGTTGGAACTATCTGCTTTCACCCTTTTTATCATTTTTTTTTTTCAAAATAGACAAACAATCAAGAATATACTAACTCGCCACCTATTTTATAACTGCGTGGAGAAAATGAAAACTTTCCTCGTTGTGTTTTTCTTTGCATTCTACTCTATTAGCAGTCACCTTTTTAGTCTGGATTTTTTTTTTACCCAAAAGGTGATTGCCAAGCGTGCAAAATGCAGAGAAGAACCCAATGGAGAAAGAAACACGCTTAGAGATCGCAGTTACAACACAAATTAGTAACTTATTGTGCCAGAGGTTAGAAAAAAAAACCCACATTTTGGCGTTCTCCTCTGATGACTGCATTACAATTTAGGAGACAGATCGACCTTGATAGTTCGAGGGTGGTGGCAGCGGAATAGCTTGGCGCCTATAGGCGCCAAGCTATTCTGCCACCACCGTCGAACTATCATGGTCGAGCCATATCATGATGTGGTGTGTCTTGGGCAGAATGAGTTAATATTTATAAATGCCCTTTTCTCAAAATAGATAAACAAGTATTCAATTCAGTCGCCTCTCGTCAATGTGCTTCTTCTCACTCACGAGATAAGTAGCGACCGAATTGTAGACTTGTCTGTTTGTCTAGTTTGAAAAGGGGGTTTTACCCGAAATATACTGACGAGCAAAAGAAATGCGACATTTTTTTTTTAATCCTCGGGGGCAACAATTAGTGTTTCCGATGATTCCAAAACTGTCGCATTTCATTTGCTCGTGAGTATACTGATAAATTGTGAGGTAGCTGTCATTTCTAAGCGTGTTTCTTTTTCCGTTAGGTTCTTCTCAACCTATTGATTGCGTCGTCTAGTATAGTTAGTTCTTGGCCCTTGCAAGCTGAGTAGAAATCATTATTATTATTATTATTATTATTATTATTATTATTATTATTATTATTATTATTATTATTATTAAAAAACATTTTAAAAAGGTTTAAATCGCGGGGTTTTTTTTTTTTTTTTAATGTCACACAGACACGAATACAACTCAGGAGGTACCTTTCTTTACAAGCCAGAAGTATAGTCGGGATTTCAAGCTAAATCAATCACTACCACCTTAAGCCGTCCGGCACTTGGCCATTGAAGCGAAAGAGATGATAAACACATTAGCCTATTACCATATGGTCGCCAGCTCTGCCCTCTCAAAATTTTGTTGCTTCGTATCACGGCATCTCGCTATCAGTCTGCCTGCGGAGAGCCAGCTAACAATTAATGCAGCGCCAGTGTGTGTGGCTTTTGGATTTTAGAGCAGCGTCGGCAACCTTTACTCCACACTGGACGTCTCTTCTCGATATATCCGCGATAGTACCCAACGGAGAAAGAAACACGCTTAGAAAAGACGGGTACAACACAATTTATTAATATTTCGGGTAAATACCCTTTGTCAAAATAGACAAACAAACAAACAGAGAGATTAGCCGCTACTTATCTTCATTGGCAGAAGGAATGTCTGCCAATGAAGATAAGTAGCGGCTAATCTCTCTGTTTGTTTGTTTGTCTATTTTGACAAAGGGTATTTACCCGAAATATTAATAAATTGTGTTGTACCCGTCTTTTCTAAGCGTGTTTCTTTCTCCGTTGGGTACTTCTTTGCATATTACACGCTTGGCAGTCACCTTTTTGGTCTGGATTGCTTATCCGCGATAGTGAATCATGGAAGACGACCAATGTGCGTTTTCTTTTTAGTAACCCCTTCCGTACCACTGCACGTACATTTTTGTTTCTTAGTGAAATCTTTGTTTTATTCAACGACCTAAAGCCAAAACCTTCCTAGAGACGTGGGTACAAATTGGTCTCAGCAAGAGGCATAGATCCTCAAGAGCCCCCGCAATTTCGGGGGCTAATGAGGATCTATGTCTCTTGCAGTTGGTTTGTGTTCGATTTATCTCGGCAGTGAAGGGGTTAACCTCCTTTGTTGACAAAAAAAAAAAAAAAAAAAAAAAAAAACAACCACGAACTATGTCTTTGAAACTGTGTTTCTGATTCAACGCCAAAGAACACATACATCTAAGGAACGCGGATTTAGCTCATTCCACCCCAAGACCGAAATCCCCAAAATTTGAAGTTGCCCTGTGAAGGACTGTACTGATTACAATTCTAGAGACAGATCGAGCATGATAGTTCAAGGGTGGTGCCAGAATAGCTTGGCGCCCATGGGCGCCAAGCTATTCTGGCACCACCCTTGAACTATCATGCTCGATCTGTGTCTTGCTGTAGTGTGTCGGTGCTGAATGAGTTAACGGATGCAGCATATCTCGAAAGAGTTAAGGAGGCCAGCAAGAGGCAAAGAACATAATCACCTCCCCCCCCCCCCCCCCCCCCGCCAACCCCCCTCCCCCACCCCACGCACTCCTTCCGCCCCACCCCTCCCCCTGCTTGAGATTAAACGTGTCACTTTTTTCTGTTCGTCTTCAGTGCAAGTATCAGATGGGCATTCCAAGCATACAAATATAATTGTTTTCATCCCTACGTCGCACGACCGATCTCTTTAGCGCAAACTGTACTACATGACCGAACTACAAAAACCCTTGTAGGCCACGGACCACAGTGGTGTTTCCGTACTGTCCAGTCTCTTAGCCTTAGTCAATCCCAGTCATCCCCTAATTGTTCAATTCCCTAAAAAGCACTACCGCCCACCAGCTGCACATTTGCCATGCATAAAATACCAAAAAAAACAGCACATGACCCGTCTCATTTCTTGGCTATGAAACTGGTTCCTTACCAACCCCACACCCAAGCACAGCTGAAATCAGCGTGCCCCTCAAATCACTACGCCAAAGGCAACTCAACATAGGCCCACAAATGTCCACTGGATAAGCTCAGGATGGTATGAATCAAAGCACCAAACATGTCTCCTCTCAGCTAACCACAAATTTCCAGCAAATTCCCACATTCAGCCCAACTGCAAATTTTCAAACAAGGCAAAAATTATTTTTAAAAACACGGGACCTCTTACTGCCTGAACTTCCCAATTTAAATGTATACCGTGACCTGTCAGAGACACTTGTCCCACCTGAACACCATTCAATCTGCTATCAGTGCAACCCTTAGACAATAGCTAAGTCAAATCCAAAGTGACACCCTTGAACGTTGCTGCATCTTTAAGTTATGGCCCATTATGTGAAGTGCCTTGATGTGGCGTTCACAACGCTGCTGACGTGTTGGATCATGCATATCTGATGCCATGAAAAACAGCCTAGATATGGTCAGAATGCCTCCAAAATTGGCATGTACATCAAGTAATATATCTGATCTTCAGAAATGTTGCATTTGAGACACAGGCACATGAAAGTGTTTTTTTTTCATATTTTTCCATTGCCTACCCCCCTACTTTTTCTGTTTTTCCAAGTTTACACACGCATGCAATACAGTCAAACTGACTTCTGGTGGGCTGGACAACTTAAAACAGTTACCATGACACTGACACTGATGAAAAATGAGCTTTCAGACCCAAGGCCATTTCCTTGTGTATCTTAGGGCAGCCCAAAAGACAACACCCAGGCATCCTCATTGACCCTGTTGTCTGGTGACAACAAGCTGGAAGAGGCCTGTAACCAGCTGCCATGCCCTATGTGCTGCTGGCAATCTTTCCCTAGGCAAAAGGGGTCATGAAACAGCTCTGCAATTTAAACATTAAGTCTACTGAGCTATCCCACAGGAAAAAGACTACACAAAACAACCAAAACTATGCTACGCGGGACACGCCGCATACACTAATTAGTGTCTGGACTGCTGATTTAGGAGGTAGCATAGAAAAATGGTTATGTACAGTTCATTTTTATATAAAACACACTTGTCAGAGTCTCAAAACACCTCAGCTCATCTTGCAGATGTAGTAGGCATGTGTGTGCCAAACTTGTCAACACTCCTGTAAAACCCTGTACTGGTGCCTGCAACTGCTGATCCCATAACAATGCACTCAAATGAGCTTTACTCAGTGTACAAGTGCTTGTGTTTGGCTTAGAATAGACACCAGAGACATCCCTCATGACAATTACAGCAGAATGACACCTCAGATGCAACCAGTGTAGCAGTACCATGCAAAATAACACTTCTGCAGGTCACATTATTTTGGCCGCTTATTTCACTCTGAGGTCAGCTGTCTGATGAAATGCACATGCTAACACTGTTTCATTGTAGTTTTTATCTTAACCTTTGACCTTAAGCCCCCAACCCCCCCCCCCCCCTCCCCTCCCCCCCCCCTCCCGGCCTCCAACCCAAACCCCTGCCCACCCCACCCTACACCCACCCCACACAACTTCAAAAACTGAAAGAGTGAATTTTTTTTTACGCATTTATCAAACTGAACACCCCAAACCCCACCCCTTTCAAGGTCAAGGTCAAAGGTCACAGCTCATGGTCGAAGGAAAGACTCATGACTACCTGTAAGACAAAAAATAAATGAGCAAACACACTAAACCTAGCTCACAGTGCAGGTAAACAGGGTGTTGCCATGCAAAACATGCCAAAACGCCTATAAAACTGCATGCACAGCGATTTTTTGGCAAAATTTCAAATTTTTCATGATTTTTTTACTTTTCCAACTGCAACCATCCAAACTCATTGATCTGGTTACACTAAACCAGTTTCCGGTCTATGTCACATATGGCATGTGGTGCACCTGACAGGCCACGGACCACAGTGGTGTTTCCGTACTGTCCAGTCTCTTAGCCTTAGTCAATCCCAGTCATCCCCTAATTGTTCAATTCCCTAAAAAGCACTACCGCCCACCAGCTGCACATTTGCCATGCATAAAATACCAAAAAAAACAGCACATGACCCGTCTCATTTCTTGGCTATGAAACTGGTTCCTTACCAACCCCACACCCAAGCACAGCTGAAATCAGCGTGCCCCTCAAATCACTACGCCAAAGGCAACTCAACATAGGCCCACAAATGTCCACTGGATAAGCTCAGGATGGTATGAATCAAAGCACCAAACATGTCTCCTCTCAGCTAACCACAAATTTCCAGCAAATTCCCACATTCAGCCCAACTGCAAATTTTCAAACAAGGCAAAAATTATTTTTAAAAACACGGGACCTCTTACTGCCTGAACTTCCCAATTTAAATGTATACCGTGACCTGTAGCTAAACAATGGCGGACTTCTTGTAGCCCTCTTTGTGACGCATCTTGGATGCGAGTTTTGTTTCAATAATAGATCACCAAAACGTTCTAAAGTAAAAGGTTACTTAGTGTTGTTCGAAACAACAAGCACACTACTGGAGATGGCAACGTCATGAAATATTTTAAATTTCGTCACAAGTCTATTACGTATAAATGTATATTTCTTTGACGTCAGTCATGTCTGGCGTGATCCAGGTCGGAAGATTTCTTCTTGATTTATTTTACTAAAATTGAGGAGGAATGAAAACAAATACGTTTTTGGTAGCAGGGGCTTGCTACACGGACACTTGTAGGCCTGAGGGAGGTCAACGGAACCATTGTACCCCGAAGGATTTCGGCCTTCGGGGTACAATGGTTCCTTTGACCTCCCTCATACCTACAAGGATCCGTGTAGCAAACCCCTGCGACCAATAACTTATATTATCATTTCACGCATTCTAAATAGAAACAAACACTTCACTGTATCCCAGCTTTAAAAGAAATGTATACATTTAGCGATCACTGCGTATCACAAAGTTACGTCATGTTCAGTCTCTTTCTTTTCTCTGGTTTGACATCACAATTTATGACGTCATATTTGACAATTCAACTAAGTTGTATTGGCATTGTGTAATCAGAATAATATGGGGAGCAAATAGTTTTATCAAATCCAACCTGAAGAAACAAACACGTTTACTACATATAGATTCTTACATCGGTGTTATGTGTTACTGAGAATCTCACTCGAGTGGTTTTAAAACCTTATCTTGCGAGCGAAAGCGAGTAGGATAAGGCTTTAAGATCACGAGAGTGAGTTCTCATTATCATCTAAATATCGATGTAATAGTCTATTTCTTACTCACCTTTTTCTTGGCATAAATCCTATGTGAATTGATTTCCTCCACACGCCTAATCACAACACAGCCGCCATTGTGTCAAACTGGCAAAGAACATAACGTCTTTTATTGTGTAATGTGA
>BTPG01000001.1:331025109-331050109 GCA_036245525.1 Semisulcospira habei | reverse complement strand
TGATTTGGCAAACACCGGGATGTCCATTGTTGAGAAAAGCGAGATTGTGATTGTTATGCAGTCAAAATCTGGCTTTCCTTTAGCTTTTGTAAAATTACGGCAGAAGTGCTTGCGAAACATGTCAGCAGTTACGCAAAATAATAATTCGAAAGTATGCCACGCCGCCACACTAACAACGACGATCAGGTTAGAGGATGTAAGTAGCGGTTTTAGTAGTAGTAGCGATTCCTGCAGAGGGTTAAAACATTTTATATCAAGAAAGTCTCACAGAAAATAAGCAGAGCCTCTTAATTTTCAAAAAAAAAGTCTGATCGGACAGTATTATTAATGGAGTAAAACCATTGTTCGTGTTTGACGCAAGCCGGTGTTTCGACAACACACGTAATTTGAACAGTTTAAGCTAATGACGTAAGGTATGGTGCATGTAATATGCTAATTAGCATGTGGTATATATAGGCATGCTCCTGTTTTACACACCTCCTTCTTTGCTGCCTTTGAGCGGAAAAGCTGTATCCGTGCTGTGTGAACGGCCGAGTGTGCACAGCATTGTCTTGCAAAAAGTCTGGTCAAAATAAATGTATGGGTACACGCGATATTGCACTTGACCTATATACTAATGGTCAAAACTTAAGGGCCACCCCACTTTTTTGTGTCATTGTTTATCGTCGCAAGTACGCTAATAAATTACAATGTTCTTTCGATCCAAATGGGTTAAAAGTTGACCTCAGACAGTCCACTGTACAGGGAACAATAGACAACAATTCATCAATTTTCACGAACGTGTCAAATGCACGTGAAACATCGTCAGTTTTGTAAAAAGCTGTGCGATATTGGCAAGCATACCAAAGGCAGGCAGTTGGAAAAACTCGGTAAAGACATGATGCACGTGCTAAAGGGGTCATTTGTGAATACTGAGCACTTCTGTTTCGCTACAAATACGAGTGCAGTAGGGGCATAATTGTCACTTTCCTAACCATGCCACCACGACGAAGCCTAACGCCAGTAGATCAAAGCCGGGCGCTAGCATGGCTGCAGGATTGAATTTCCGGACGAGAAGTTGGGAGACGTCTTGGGGTGTCCCATTCAGTGATCCAGAGGCTGCTGGCACGATTCCAAGAAACTGGAAGGGCAGAACGACGACCCTGCCAAGGACGCCCGCGCTGCACCAGCAGAAAGGGAGGACAGATACCTCCGTGTGGCGGCTCTGCGCGACCGAACTGTCACGTCAACCACTCTGCGACGTCAACTGATGCAAGCTGCAAACGTTAACGTCAGCAGAAAGCACGGTCTGCCGACGTCTGCGCGAAATTGGCCTGGCTTCATGCAGAGCAGCAATGAGTACACCCCTCAATCCAGCTCATCGCAGAGCCCGGGTTGCCTGGTGTCGTCAAGATGTGAGGTGAAACAGACTCCAGTGGACTCAGGTTCTGTTTACTGATGTCACGGTTCACTGTGTCCTTCAACGACGGCAGGGTGAGGGTCAGGAGACGCCAGGGCGAGTGATTCACAGATGGATGCGTCCAAGAGGTGGATCGCTACCGAGGAGGCTCATTCATGGTCTGGGCAGGCTTCAGCAGGGAAGGCAGAACCCCCTCCACGTCATCCGAGGCACCCTGACTGGACTGCGCTATCGGGACGAGATTATGCAGCCCCTCATTCAGACAGCCCTCCAAGGCATAATCGACAATGCTGTTCTGCAGAACGACAACGCTCGACCTCATCGCGCCCGTGTGGTGGATGAGTACCTTGAGCAACGGGGCATCGTGAGGAGGGAGTGGCCAGCTCGTTCACCTGATCTGGCTCCTATCGAGCACCTCTGGGACGTGCTGGGGCAACGTGTAGTCCGCAACCACCACCCATCTCAAGGCGTCCCCCAGCTGACTCAGTTCCTGCATCTAAAGTGGGAAGCGATCCCGCATGTTCGCCGAATCCTGGTGAACTCCATTCGTCAACGCTGTATTGAATGCTACTGACTGGACCAGTCTTGTGTGACTTTTCAAATGAGGGGTGGGTAAACATTCTAACGTACTGCTGTTGTTACAATTGCTTGATTTACTCAAAGCTTAAATGAAATTGTTACTGAATAAATTAGCAAAGTACTGACTGCAAGTACTGCTACATTATATGTGTGGTGTTGTCGGTGTGTCTGCGATAAAAAGTGGCCCTTAAGTTTTGACCATTAGAATACTTTCAGCTCACGCGCAATGACATCATTTCATGGTGGCGACTGGCACTCTGGCGTCATTTATTGATCTATTAGGAACAATTGTCTGGTATCCAAAATATTCACGTCACATTACAAAGCAAATTACGTCAAAAACTATGCCAATGCACAATGGCGGCTGTGTTGTGACTAGGCGTGTGCCGAAAACCAACTGACATCGGATTTATGCAAAGAAAAAGGTGAGTAAGAAATAAATTCTTGCATCGGTGTTTACGTGATACTGAGAATCTCACTCTCGTGGTCTTAAAACCTTATCCTACTCGCTTTCGCTCGTAGAATATAGCTTTAAAACCACGAGAGTGAGATTCTCAGTATCACCTAAACACCGATGTAAGAGTGATTCTGTATGTAGCCATTTGTCTTGGAAGCCTACGGCTTTTGGTCGTTGAATGAACAAAGAGGTAAGAAACATAATGAACGTACAGTTAACCCTTTTCATTCTGATACACCCAGTGCTTGAAATAAAGTTGACTATGACAGTTCAAGGGTGGTGCCAGAACAGCTTGGCGCTTCAGGCGCCGATCTGTTCTGGCACCACCTTTGAACTAACACAGTTGATCTATATCTTAGTCTGTAATGTAGCCTTCATAGGACAATAAGCACATTTTTTTTTTTAATCAGCCTCAGGATGTAATGGGCTAAGAGGCATGGATTCGCATGAGCCACCACGATTGAGGATCTGTGTGATGAGGATCTGTATCTCCTGACTACTTGGGAAGGGGTGGAGGGGAAGGGTGGAGGAGGGGGGGGGGGGGGGGTTAGTTCGGTTTGTCACGGCGGCTAAAGAGTTGGAGTCTTGTCTGGATGCGGGTGTCTATGTACTGAACTAATGAAGTCGTGTGATTTTCGTCATTGCAAATCGGGCATTCAACCAGCTGGTCGTGGCAGGCAAATCATTATTGTATCTGTACTGTTCGCAAATGATCATGTCTGTTCTGTTGAACGGATATTATCATTTGTGAGCAGTGCAAATAATATAATTATTTATATGAAATTTGGATTTTTGTAAAGAAATAAAAATTACGAATATAACTTGCCTGTATTCAAGACATTAAAATGAACTGAACGTGGATTAATGCACTTTCACTGGTTCGTTTCGGTTGTTTTGGTTTGTTTGTTGTTTGTTTGTTTGTTTGTTTGGGGTTTTTGTTTGTTTGTTTGGGGGTGTTTGTTGTTTGTTTGTTTGTTTGTTTGTTTGTTTGTTTGGTTTTGTTTTTTGTTTTTTGTTAAAAAGTTTTAGATTGCCATGTTAAAGTCAGTGTTTAACATGTGTTTGTTCATCAAGATTTTCTCAGGACGTGCGGAAGACAAAAACAAAACAGAATATTTAATATATGTGTAGCCGGCCGGTCTAAAAATGAATGCTCGATAAAACTGTGACATGTCATGGAAGCTGCTCCTTCATGCTAATTTATCGGACCCTAGTTTACACAGAGTAGAAAATAATTACAATATTGCAAAATATGCACAGGGAAATGATGCATAAAATATTCATTAACCCGTTCAGTGCCGAGAAAATCTGAGCACCACTCAACTGCAAGAGGTATAGATCCTCATGAGCACCCGCACAGGGGGCTCATGAGGATCTACCCCTCTTGCAGACACTACTTTAAGTCCATGTTATTGGGAAAGCTGAAGCATGTTGGCGTAAAATTAACTCATTCAGCCCGACGGTCGTATTTCCCAAATTTTGGAGGCGTCATCTAACGACTATGCACCAGTTGCAGGAGATGGATCGACCATGATAATTCAAGGGCAGTACCAGATTATCATGAATTATCCCTTGAATTATCATGGTCGATCCATCTCCTGCTGTAGTGCGTCAGGGCTGAATGAGTTAACACAGAATGCAGAAACACATTCTGCGTCAAATGGGTTAATCGCACAGACATAACTTATCGTCGCTTAGGTGCAGCAGACCATTTATCAACACCCGTCCAATATCAAGAACTACAGGCAGCGCAGATAGGAGAATTAGTTGGAGAAAACACGCGTGAATGGACAATGGTGAGTCAGCAACATAAGCCATAGAAAAACAGAAGGAAAAAAAATAGTTATTCCCACCTATGACCCCTCCCCCCCTTCCCCCCTAGCCCCCACCCCACCCGCGCCCCCCACCCCCTCTCCTTCCCCTTTTCATATTAGACCTGGGTCGGTTTCAGTGTGCAACAGAAACGAGTAACACTTCCCCCGTTCAGTGTTACCTGTAGCAGACTGTGTTTTTGCAATCTTCTTTGAATCAAAACCCAAAAGCACTAGATCAGTGTCCAGGAACATAGATTCTGAGTGTTGTCAGCAAGAGGCATAGATTCCTCATGAGCCCAACGCAAAGTGAGGGGGCTCATGAGATATCTATATATCTCATTGCAGTTTGGGTGCGTGTTTCACATTTTGTCACAAGCCGGATTCCAACACGTGTAGAGGAGACAAAATTCTCCTTAAAAAAAAAATCCATAAGCATCTCTTTTTTTTTTTTAATCTAAAATAAAATGAATAATTTCGGCACAGGTTTTGTTTGAAACATGTAAATGAAATAGAATTAATTTTCCACTAGATATCGCCAGTCTTTTTATTTCAATTGATCATAGTAGGCCTACTTCTGTTTGCTAAAATATTATGCGTAATGCTCGACTTCTTAACCTGCACCTTTATTTATTTATTTATTTATTTATTTATTTATGTTTTTTTATTTAATATTTTTATTATTATTATTATTATTATTATTTTTATCATTTTTTTATTTTTGTTTTGTTTGCGTTTTTATTTTATTTTATTTTATTTTTACATTAAACAGGGGGTGTTCCAAACGCATTCAACTTGAAACATATTCTGAAACCGATAAACCATTTTACATTTCATGCACGAGACACACGATATGTCGGCACGCTCACGCCTCAGCGCTAACACGTTAACCCCTTGATGTACGCTGCCACCGCTCCTGTTTACAGTACGGGCGGCTGCGTGCGCAGGGGGTTAAGGTATTATACCTAAATCATTCGTGCAGGCTATATTAATTCTCCATTTTCATTAGCCAAATCAATATTTATACATTGTGTGCTGTATGTTGTAACAACAATACACTTCCTCGAGAGCCACTAGAGCGATGAAAGCATGAACGTAAGCATGTGGAAAACAATAATAATAAACAGTCCAGGCTTATTTATGTCTTTGGACAGGCGTTATTCAGTTAAGAAGTCACTTAGTGCTTGCCAAATCGACCACCTCCAGTGGTCTTCGCTTGCTGCGGACCGTGACATCTGGCGCTCCACCATTTACAAGGCAGCTGTCTCCTTTGAGGACTCTCGCAGAGCTAGCCTTAAGGACAAGCGGCTCAGGAGAAAAAACAGAGATGCCGCAGCTCAGAACCCTGGCCAGACCTTCCCCTGCAGCCACTGCGGTCGAACCTGCCTGTCTCGGATTGGCCTCCGCAGCCACGAACAAGCCTGCAGACGTCGTGGGCAACTCCTATAAAATCTTCGTTCGCGAAGTCAAGCCAAGAGAGAGATTCAGTTAAATGAAAAATTGAGGATAAAACTATTAACCCATTCAGCCCTGACGCACTACACCAGGAGATGGATCGACCATGATAATTCAAGGGTAGTGCCAGATTAGCTTGGCGCGTGTCGGCGCCAAGCTAACCTCTCACTACCCTTGAATTTTCATGGTCGATCCATCTCCTGCAACAGGTGCATAGGCGTTAGATGACGCTTCCAAAATTTGGGAAATACGGCCGTCGGGCTGAATGGGTTAATGAATGTGTATCCTAGTTGACGCAGACTGTGCTACTGCAATCTTCCTTAACTCATTCTACCCCAGCCACACCACAGCTAGATAAGGATCGACCATGATAGCTCAAGGGTGATGCCAGAATAGCTTGGCGCCTATGGGCGCCAAGCTATTCTGGCATCACCCTTGAACTATCATGGTCGATGTGTGTCCTGCACTGCACTGCAGTCTTCAGAGGACAAGGTCAAACGGATGTAAGGCTTTCGGTGTTGGGGTAGAATGAGTTAATTCGACACCGAAAAACCGTAGATGCCCCAGGAACATGGATTCATTGTGGATTCAGCAAGAGGCATAGATCCTCATGAGCCCCCGCGACTGCCGGGGCTCATGAGGATCTATGCCTTTTGCGGTTGGGTGGTGTTCAAATCAGTTTTCTCGGCACTATAAGGGTTCCTGAATGTATGTCCAGTTTAGAATATGAAAGAATTCATTAATTAACCTTTAGTTTAAGGAGCAAGCCTATCCTAAAGGCCCACTACCGCCGTAACTGTTCAAAGATACATATCTGTAACAGATGGCTACGCAACGCGATACACAGGTCTAGTTAATGTTCATTTAAGGCCCCGCTACACATGCCCGGTTTTGAGGCCGATTCCCGATCAGTTTCGAATAGGTAGGCCCTAGGTGATCGGGCCGGACTAAAAAACGTGTGCACTGCCACACATTTCCTGACTTGTTTAGCCGACCGGTTTGAACCGAAGATCAAAGTCGTACCTGTTCTGCAAAATGACTGCTAGTTTTGACAGTGATGATGATGTGCTTGCATTATCAGCAGTTTTGCATCATATTCGAGAAGAGGCGTGCGAAACATCAGCAACGGCGGTGGTACTGATCACAACAGGCGTGTTCTGCCATTTGCAAACTGAAACGACATGCTTTGCGAGACGCGCTCTGATTGGTTGAAGCTTACAACCGGGACCGATTCGGATCGGAAAAATAGAGCAGGTTCTAGAACCCGATTCCCAGCCGATTGGGACCGGATCGGATACTTGACGTCATCCGATCGCAATCGGATCGGAATCGGCTTCAAAATCGGGGCACAACCGGCACGTGTGGCGGGGCCTTTAGACACAGGAGAATTCAGTTCAGGACACGTCGTCTATAATACTCAAGTAATTTGACAATGACCCTACTCCGTTCTATAAATACAACACTATCAGTACGAGAAACAGTTAAAAATAGATTGACACGCTAACGGCAGCGCAGAATAAATCAGTGCGATTACTCGCGTGCTCTTTTGCTGCGTGTCCCAACTGCCGTTAACGTTCATTAGGGTGTGTCGACAGGGGGCATAATAAGCACAAATGGTGCTGAAATGTGTCTTCAGATTTACGTGTAATGGTTCTTTATCAAACATTGAACACCACCCAACTGCAAGAGGCATAGATCCTCATGGGCCCCCGCTGTCGCGGGGGCCCATGAGGACCTATCTCTCTTGCTGAAACCACTTTGTATTCGCGTTTCTGTGACGGATGGGGATCGATGACGGTGAATTTCTCATGATAAAAATAATTTGCGTCCACTGGCAGTGCCGGGGGTTAAAACTTGTGATTAACTCATTGGAGACTTGCCGCGTCCAGGATATGTGACTAAACAGCAGCGTGTCCGGATGCAGCATGGTTGGCATTGGGTTAGAGCAACTTAAATCTTCTGAACAGCTCTAAAAGTCCCAAGAAAAGAAACTGCCCAAAAGAGATTGACCACGAAAATAAACACCGTTTTACACATTATAAAGGTCAGTGATGACAGCCGCATCAGTTGTGAAAAGGAATCTCTGAAAACGGCCCACAAGCACGCCTTTTCACCACAAGAAGCTTGTGCGACGAATTTGCAAACAAAAATAGACTTCGGTGAAAACAAAATTAAATTAAAAGCCAGTGATACTGTACAAATAGAAACACTCTAAAACAGTGCGAAAGCACTCTTTTCTCATCTGCAAACAACGATTGCCCAATAGACTGGAAACATTTTTCCATCTGCAACTAAGAAGCTCCCGTAAAACGCACACCTAATGCCGGTTTCAAAGGCAAACAGCTCCATTTGACTTGTCCAAAAGGACCGGGTTCATCAGGGCTTTAAAATATGGCTGTGAATGCAGCGCGATATGGCGAGACGGAAGAAGGACTCTCCAGCTCCAAGCCACCACAAAAAACCGCTGTCAATAAAATGTTCACCGGCTGACAAGCAAAACAAGTTGCCCCTCAACCCGCTGTCGTTGGCTGAAAGCGCAGGTCATGTGACCTTTATGTTGATAGCTCGAGCACGCGCGCGCGCGCTGTAGCGAAGCGGCGGGGCCCTGTTAGGGGAATGAATACGCGCTACGCAAATCGAAATCGGCGGACTGTTGTGCGAGTGAGAAAGGGGGAGGGGAGGAGAGTGGAGTAATCTTGTGAACCTAATCTACAAGAGTCATAGATTCTCATGCGCCCCTGAGAATGCAGGGGCTTATGAGAATCTGTAACTTTTGAGAAAGAAGTTTACATCATTGACACTCAAAATGAGATAGGTTGAAACTATGTTAGCTCGAGAAAAACTAGACAGAGAGAGGGGGTGGGGAGTTGAGTTAGTCAGTGATACAAGCAGGCACGCAGATACTCACAGAGATAGAGAGAGGGGAAGAGAGAGAGAGGGAAAAGAGAGAGAGAGAGAGCGAGGGAGAGCAATGCGAGTGTGTGACTGAGTCTAGCGAGATAGAGAGAGAGAGAGACATAGGATGTCATAGCGAGGTAGCGCCAAGAGACAGGACAAGACTAGCTCGCTTTCACGCGGAGTTCACAAATCATTTCGTCAGTCGTCTGATAAAGTGGGTCGCTGTGACCACCTTGTGCTCTCTGGCTGGCTATCCTGTATCCCATGCAAGAATGAGTTCTTACTATTTACCGCCACAAAATTTACAGAACGGCGGGATCGTCGGCGGTGGGGGTAGTGTTGGTTTCGGTGGAGGATGTGGTAGCAGTGTTAGTAGTGGCAGCGGAGGGGGGAGTCCGACGTCGGTACTGGATGCGACAGGGACGACAATTTACGGTGGCGTCGGCGAAAGTCACCAGAAACTCGACAACATGTATATGGTGGGTCAGGGCCATTCAGGCCCGTACATGCAGCAGGGTTACGAGTGTAGTCCCGTGTACTCCCCCGGCCCCCCGGCTCACGCCATGAGGGGGTACGGGGGTTACGAGAGGCTGGCGGAGAACAGGACTCCCCAGGACATGGTGGTGGTGCCCAAACACCAGGACCACATGCAGGACCAGCAGCAGCAACAACAACAGCAACAACAGACGCCGTTGTCAGCTCACCAGCAGCAGAATGTCCATCCTCACCAGCAGCAAACTTCGCAACATCACCACCACGCTCAACATCCGCCACCGCATCTTCAACCACACCAACAAGCGGCCCAACAACCCGCCATGGAGGAGTGTGGCTCCCCGACATCTCATCCCTATGCTGTCTACCACCACAACAACAACAACGGCGGTGGGGTGGTCGGTAACGGACTTGGTGTCAGCTTGGGCGTGGATTCCTATGGTCAGCCCTACGACCGCTTGCTGGACTGTAAAGCCTCCATGAACAGTGACTGTGGGGTGCCGGGTTCGAACCCTATGGCCGGGTTTTACTATCACCATCAGCAACATTCGGGCTCTTTGGGGGATTTGGGCAACGGGTACAGCGCTGGGTGTATGAACCCCATGTCAGGTGGACCTAATATGCCTGTGTACCCCTGGATGCGACCTGCCAACGGAGGTAAGCATTTGTTTATACAATTTATAATATTATAATACTCACGAGCAAAAAAAAAAAAAATGCGACATTATTCGAATCATCGGAAACACTTTAGTGTTTCCGATGATTCGAAATAATATCGCATCTGATGATTGTAATGATGTCGCTTTTCTTTTGCTCGTCAGTATATATAGGCCTACTACTCACAAAAAAGTAAGGGCTACCCTGAGAAAAAAATTATCATGATTTCAAATGAGCACAATTGTGTTAACCCCTTCCCTTGAAAATGGACGTACATTTTGTTTCTGACATCTGTGTTCACTGAACGACCGAAAGCCACAAACTGTCCAAAAAAACATGGACACAAAGTGGTCTCAGCAAGAGGCATGGATCCTCATGAGCCCCCGCAGTCGCGGGGGCTCATGAAGATTTATGCCTCTTGCAGTTAGATTGCGTTCGCCTTTTTCTCGGCAGTGAAAGTGTTAAAGTTAAAGAATTTGTTTTGGAATTATGTGGAAATGACTGTAGACTAACGGTAATCAGGCAACAGCGAACAAGCAGAAGTCTGTCCAATGTTAAGATTTTGGTGTAGATTTTGGTGCAGATTTTTGGAGGACAAAGCTGTAGGCTAGTCTACAGTCTTGCCCAGAACAATTACAAGACACTGAGAATCTCTTATTTTCTAGACTTGTGCTTATTTTAGTTCCTACAGTTTTATCCAAAAGCAAATTCCAAGACAAAACCGTAACATTTGACAGAGTTGGGTATGCTTGGGCCTACAGCCTTATCCCCCTCAAAATCATTTCAAGACAAAATATTAAATTTGACAGAGCTGCGTTCATTTGAAATTACAGATATTTTTCCAGCAATATATTATGTATAAATATATGGTATGTGAATTAGAACCCGTGTGTCCCGGTCTGTGATTTTCGGACCTCACGATGCTGAGACAGGTCCAAAATCACAGACCAGTAAACAAATTAACTTTCATGCATTCATGAGTGAGCTTAGTCCTGCGTCAGCCACTAAGCAAGGTGCCCCGCTACAGCGGAGCACCTTGCTTAGTGGCTGACGCAGGGCTGATCTGTCATGCACGGCAGCTGGTCACAAGACTGTAATTAACACATTCGAGACGTGCCGCATTCCGATACACGCGGCACGTTTGGAATGAGTTAACACTCTACGACTTCAAAAACTAACGTCACACGATAACATACAAACCGTTTTGTTTGTTTGTTTGTTTGTTTGTTTGTTTGTTTGTTTGTTTGTTTAAAACGAGCAACAAAAAATAAACACTTGATGGAATAAGAACCACAAAATACCTGACAAAATTTAGTTTGTTACACCTCTTGGCTACACCAGCCCGCGTGTCAGTGTTTCAACTGCTTTCTTTTGTTGCAAGTCACACATTTGGTCGGAGCTTTTCACACTGTTTGCGTCCTACATACTAATACGTATTGGAAATATATTTGTTAAAATTTCTTCTTTTTTTTAATACTGACTGCCACTGTCTCACCTGCATGTGCACAAAATCAAAATCAGAATTTACCTCTGACACAACCGTTTCATCAAATGCGTGCGAGTGCACGCATTTGAGGAAACGGGTTGTCAGCACAGAGGTATATATATTTTTGTTTTACCATATTTACGGGTGTGCTATTGCCGTGGTTAAAAAGAAATATTTGTATCATCTATATGCTATTTCACATTAAACGTTTGTGGTTAATGCAGTTAAGAAGATTACGTTTTTACGCTTTCAGCCAACAGTCCTAAGAAGCCATGAAAATAAAAATGAATTGGTGCATATAACATAGCAGAGGCAATATGGTGGATTTCATACTTTCATATGATTTTAAGGCAGCACTGCTCGGTGTTGAATGTTCACACTGAAAAATAAATAAATAAATAAATTAATAAATAAATAATAAATATCGTTATTTATTTATTTATTTATTTATTTATTTATTTATTATTCACTCATTCACTCGTTCGATTTAAATTTCCGCTCAATTAATGTAGACTGTGGCTTATTGATATCACAACCAAAAAAAAAAAAAAATACTGGGCAGAAACATTTTACATTTCTTTGAAAGCGCTCAATAAAATGGTATATGAAAATATGAAAGCACGCTCTAACGAACTAGTTGTATGTCCGTAATAAATGATTGAGTAAGTACAATTAATGATAATTATGTGTACGGCAGTCACTGACGATGACATTTTAAATTTCTTAACTCATTCGCGGCAAGACGCATCCGGATGCGGCTACCCGCGAATGAGTTAACCCACCTAACCCCGCGGCTGCATTTTCCAAATTTTGTTGGTGTCACCTAACGACTCTTTACTAGTTGTAGGAGATGGATCGACTGTTATAATTCAAGGGTAGTGCCAGATTAGCTTGGCGCCTGACGGCGCCAAGCTTATCTGGCACTACCCTTGAATTATAACAGTCGATCCATCTCCTGCTGCTGTAGTGCGTCAGGGCTGAGTGGGTTAATTGATTGAATGAGCACAATGAATGGGCGAGTGTGTGGCATACATCTGTGTTTATTTACTTTTGATAATTATTGTGCACGTACAGACAAAACAACTGGGGTTTTTTTTGTGTGTGTGTGTGCGTCAAGTTTTTACATTTACATCCATTCCATCCAGTTTAGAATTGAGTACAAAATTGTTACCCTCACTTGTCAGGCCTTTGATAAAACACTCCCGGCATCCTTGTCCTCCAGTCTCCCTGTCTGTACACCAAGCAGAGCACTGACGACAGAATACTGACGACCCCCACTCAGAGTGTCCCTAAAAACCTTGGGCCAGCGCTCCTTTTCGTTCCAAGCTCCCAAAGTGTGGAATGGTCTTGCCTTGCGATATTCGCCATGCACCATCTTTGGCCATTTTCAGGGCTAGATTCTAAACTTTTTTTCCCCCTTCCAATCTGGCCTTTGAAATGGATTGACAAGCCCTACGATTTTGCATCTACATGTATATTTCAGATAAGGTTCTTGAAATGTTTTATGTGTATTATTTCAGTATTGTGTGAATGTGCATTTGTAGCTATGAATGACTGAGTGTTTGTGTATGTTGTCGGTACCTTAGTTAGTTAATTTTAGTTAGTTATATTATCTAGATGTAAAGCGCTCTGAGATTTTCTTTGTGGGGATATTGCGCTATAGAAGAGTTATTTATTATTAACCCATTCAGCCCTGACGCACTACAGCAGGAGATGGGTCGACCATGATATTTCAAGGGTAGTGCCAGATTAGCTCGGCGCCTGTCGGCGCCAAGCTAATCTGGCACTACCCTTGAATTATCATGGTCGATCCATCTCCTGCAACAGGTGCATAGTCATTAGATGACGCCTCCAAAATTTGGGAAATACTCGTGCGTCGGGCTGAATGAGTTAATATTATTATCCAGTCCAAAACACGTCAACCTCCAGTGAAAAAAAAAAACAACAAAAAACTGACTGTGGCATACATTTGGGTTTGACTTCTTATCTCAGGGTTGCAGGGATGTGGATTTTTTTAATTGAAAAGTTTTGGATGATAATAATGATTATGACAATAATGATCATTATTTAAAAATGATGATAATAATGATGGCGATGATGGTGATGATACCATTATTATTATTATTATTATTATTATTATTATTATTATTATTATGATTATTATATTATTATTATTATTATTATTATTATTATTATTATTATTATTATTATTATTATTATTATTATTATTATTAAAGTCACACAAATAGAAAAAAATAGTTTTTTTTTTTTTTAAATACCCACTTGTGCATGCCGTCGTCGGGACCATATTAAGGGAGGTGGTTTTTGTGGGGTTTTTTAAGTAAATATATATTTGGCATAATCTTCTCTCTCTCTCTCTCTTTTTTTTTTTTTTTTTTTTCTGATACACACGCATGCTGTTGTGAATTTTATTTTATGACCAAACCACTGGGCGGTGATGTTCGCGCTAACTTCTTACACCGCACACTTGATTTGCTTTTATGTACCCCCTTATGACGTCTGGAGCCAAGTAGCTGAAAAGCTTGTACGCAAGTGAGAGTGATGGATGGACGATGAAAGCTCCAAGATTAGTGCCTAACTGGCTAACTAACATGCGCCAAGCCGGTTAGGCACCAACCTTGGATCTTTCACTGATAATCCAGTTCATGTGGCTGCATGGTGACGGAAATGAAAGAGGTCATCCCCCCCCCCCCCCCACACACACACACACACACTCCCCCAGCCCCTTCACATACACACACACACACACACACACACACACACACACACACACACACACACACACATGTATACATGTCCCATCCCAGAACAGTGTATTACCGGATGTACTGTAAGGTCTTTAAAGCAGCACTAATATTTGCTGTTTGAAGCTTCAAGTACTGCGTTCATGAATGTTTAAAGCAAATGACGCTGTGAGTGTGACTATGTGTGACTATGGTTTTCGGGGTGCAATGGTTACTTTGACCTCTTTGAGGCCTACAAGGGTCCGTGTAGTAAACCCCTGCTACCAATAACGTATAATACAACTGCGTTCTACATCATGTTTGCGGTCAATGCCCTCTTAGTACCGACTTTTGGAATAGATCCTTTATGCAATGTAGACCGTGCAATGTAGGTTTGGTGACTTGGTGAGAAGAACTCTCACTTTTTAAAAGCGGATTATCTCGTCAGTCGTTGCACCTTGTATCACAGTTACAATGTAAACGACCTATGAATCTGATAATATGAATCAGCGAATATTTAAAAACTGGCGTTAAAAATAGTGTCCAAACAAGCTGTGAAGTAGACTTTGCAGGCTGTCAACTCGTGCGAAAACGGAATTTCAAATAGCAAAATCCCCTTCAAGCCATAATAATAATTAAAAAATTCGCTTCAGCGACGAAAGCCGATAAATAGAGACGTGGTTTGAATTTTACCTACTTACAATTTCGCTGTTGCAGTAATAGTATGCTGACGAGCAAAAGAAATGCGGCATTTTTGGAATCATTGGAAACACTGAAATGATGATTCCAAAAATGTCGCATTTCTTTTGCTCGTCAGTATATATCTGTAAGGAGTGTAGTTACTCTTGTGAACAAAAGAAAACCACTAGCTTAATGTGGGAAACACAGAGAGAGAGAGAGAGAGAGAGAGAGAGAGAGAGAGAGAGAGAGAGAGAGAGAGAGAGAGAGAGAGAGAGAGAGAGAGAGAGAGAGATCCATAAATAAGGGCGAGATATACTATCAACATAGATCGCCAATAAAAGGGCCCGCAAATGATTTATTTCTTTATCACAACCATCATTTTGACAGCTACTACTACTGGTGTACACGATGAACCATAATCGCATAAACCGTGCTCGATTGACATGTTCATATTTTTCATTCGCCGATGTATCGGCGAATGAAAAATGTGAACATGTCAATCGAACACGTTTTATGCTGTTAAGATTGAATGTGCCCGTCTATCGTACGTATCACAGTATCACGGTTATCATTTTGACTGACAATAGTATAGACGATTAACCCTTTCAGCGCCATGGGCGCATTTCCCGAATTATGCAAGTGTTACTTAACGACTATGTATTACTTGCATGAGTTTGATTGACCATGATAATTCAAGGGTAGTGCCAGATTAGCTTGGCGCCTGAAGGCAAATATTTTGTTTTCCCCGTTCAAACAAAAAGAACTCATTAAATATAAACTCAATGCATTGCGGGTGGTGGGATAGCTTTCACGGTAAGCACAAATCTATTTCTCTCCACAAGATAACGACAAGGCGCCAAGCTAATCTGGCACTACCCTTCAATTATCATGGTCAATCAAACTCCTGCTGTAAGGCGTTGGCGCTCAAAGGGTTAAGTATTGCCGTATGACGCGTGTTCTATTGACATGTTTACATGTTTCGCTTGCCTTGATTAATACACACAGATAAATTCAATAGTTATCGTCTATTTTAAAACGTATCTGACAGATATATTGATTATGTTTTAATTTGCGATATCTGCGAGTTATTAACGAACACGTTTTATCCAATTATTTGTGAATTTCTTTATCGGCGTTTTTTCAGCGCATTATGAGTTGTTAGTGTATTACAGCGTATTATTCTGTTTAGAATATACGCTTATTTCAGCGAATTAGTGCATTTCTAATTATATTGATTTTCAACTTATACGTGTATTTCAACAGTGTAGTTCGGCGTGTTAATATCGTTCAGCGTATGCGTGTTTTTTTGTTTGTTTGTTGTTTGGCGTATTAGTGTAAATTAACGTAATAGTTTAGCTCAACGTATTATGTTATTTTCGCGGATGCGTGTATTTCAGAGTATTAGTGTAGTTCTGAATATATTGTAGTTTTGAATATATTATATTTCAGCGTATATATTGCGAATTACTTAATTTCAGCGTAATAGTGAAGTTCAGCGTATTAAAGTAATTCAGCGTACGTAGAAGAAAGCCGCTAATGATCAGTCACCATTTTTTTTAATGTTAATAAATTATCTTAACTCATTCTACCCCATCACCGAAATCCCCAAATGTTTGCCGTTTTTCTCTGAAGACTGCATTGCAGTGCAGGATACACATCGACCATGATAGTTCAAGGGTGATGCCAGAATAGCTTGGCGCCCATAGGCGCCAAGCTATTCTGGCATCACCCTTGAACTAACATGGTCGATCCATATCTTGCTGTGGTGTGTCTGGGGTAGAAAGAGTTAAAGGAACAAGTTTTATACGATTATTATTAGATTCATCCATCAGTGTATTTCAACGTATTATCACATATTATTAGTGTAGTTTAGCGTGTCAGCGTACACTACTGTATAACAGTATTGTTTCCGGAGTATCCGTGCTTTTCAGCACATCAGTGTATTTCAGAGTAATGTAATATTTCTTCAGCCGTAATCATCCATCACGGTATTTCAGCGTGTCGTCATCTTGTGGAGAGAAATAGATTTGTGCTTACCGTGACTAAAGCTATCCCGCCACCCGCAATGCATTGAGTTTATATTTAATGAGTTCTTTTTTGTTTGAACGTTGCAATACAACATATTTTTTGGCGGAATTCAGCAACACAAATTAATCGTAAACAAGTTATTAATGGATTTTAACTCATTCAGCCCGACGGCCGTATTTCCCAAATTTTGAAAGGGGCATCTAATGACTATGCATCAGTTGCAGAAGATGAATCGACCATGATAATTCAAGGGCAGTGCCAGATCAGCTTGGCGCCGACAGGCGCCAAGCTAATTTGGCACTACCCTTGAATTATCATGGTCGACCCATCTCTTGCCGTAGTGCGTCAGAGCTGAAAGGGTTAAGTATGTTATACAACGAGTTTGAAATGTGTCATTTTATTTGTTTATATACTGACAGGCAAAAAAAAAAAATGCGACATCATTCGAGTCATCGGAAACACTAAGTGTTTCCGATGACTCGAATGATGTCGCCTTTCTTTTGCTTGTCAGTATATAATATGTGTCTAAACTGTTTGTATGTTTTAGAATTGGTTTCTCCCTTTCAGCGTGTTGGGGTCGCGATTTTATAAATATATTTCTGCACAATATTCCCAATATATTCCTTTTAGTTCATAAATTAGTACTGGTGATAACATAAATCATAATCACAACAACAATTACAATTATGCTAATGAAATCTGCATTTCACAGGAAATCTCGAGAGAAGCTCACAGAAATGAAGATGTGAAAAATAATCTTTGTATCGCTTTTAGAATCTGGTAATTCCTGTAGGAGAGTTATTTGCAAGCATAGGGAAAGTATCAAATCGATTTCAAAACTGGCATGTTTCATACAATTTTTTTTCGTGAAGAGGGGGTGGGGGTGGGGGGGGGAGGGGGAGGGAGGAGGCACGGGAAGTTTCACGTATCCCATTTAGCCCCAAAGGTCTCACCTAACGACGACGTACCAGTTGCAGGAGATAGATCGGACCAAGATAATTGAGGCGCCAAGCTAATCTGACACTACCCTTGAATTATCACGGTCGATTCGTCTCCTAGTATGGGCTAAATGGGCCGCAGCATGTGCAAAATGTATATACCCCCAGCGACTGTAACTGTCTGACCGATACAGAGTCAACGTGTGTGTGACAGACGTTTCAGAGGAGGCCACAGTAACACTTTGTGCGGTGACATTTATTGAGAACTTCGCTTCGCCGTGATGCTTGCATGGTTCTAGGACAAGGGAAGCAATTTATGTGGGTGTTATGTGGTGTAGTTTACCTACACCTTCCCCCCCCCTTCCCCCCTCCACCCCTCCACCCCGCACCCCCGCACCGCCCCCCTCCAACCCCTCTCCTTTCCTCCCCCAAAAGTCTGCCCACTTAGCTCATTGTGCCCGCGACACACCACAGCAAGATAAACTCGACCATGATAGTTCAAGGGTGGTGGCAGAATAGCTTGGCACCTATATTGTCGATCTGTCTCCTGAACTGTAATGCAGTCCTCAGAGGATAACTCCAAAATGTGGGTGTTTTGTACCTCGGGCACAAGGAGTTAAGCAGCAATACGCGATTCACACGGGTTGTGTCCGTCCGGATTCGCTACAAGTGTGGAGAATGGAGAAAAACAGCCAGTGTGAACACGACTAATCACCTGGCTAATCTGACAATCAGACCCTATTGAACAACACAAAAAATTCACACAAATAAAAATCAGATAACTAGGTGAATGAATGAATGAATGAATGAATGAATGAATGAACGAACGAACGAACGAATAAAGAGCAAAACAGATAACAAATAAATAATTTGATAAATAAATAAATAAATAAATAATCTGATAAAAAAAATGATAAATCAAAATAAATAAATAAATAAATAATAAACGAATAAGTTTATTTTTTTCTAGACGTATGCAGACTTTACCTTTTTCCTCTAGCACAGACTGGTCTGAACTGGAGCGAAAATTGTCATGCCAGTGTTCGTCACGAAATTAACACATACGCTTCTTTCCGTGAAAGTCTAGCAGGGAAATCGGTTATTCTAGAACGTTCCTTCCGAGCAGGTATCGTCAGACCTATCCCAACCTGCGAGAATCAGATTTCTCAAGAAAACAACTTCAGCTCCTATACCGCTGTAAGAGCTTTTGAGAGTTGGAGCTCGCGCGGTTCAGCTATGGCCGGCTGACATTGGCCCCAGGACTGACCTTTGAGTATAGTGTGATGTAGTAATGTAGACTGCGTCTGTCTACGGGGCCCAAAGCAGTTGTACTAACTGATTCATCCGAGTAAGACGTCTGGAAAGCGTGATGGCGTTTAACCCGCAATAAACGCTGATGTCAAAATTAGCGATGATGGGTCGGTTGACGTGATGTTCCATCTATGCCTTAAATCAATGGCCAATGGGCATTTGCCCTCTACCCACCCCATCCCCCACCACTCATCGCCCCCAAGCCCCTTCACCGCTTTCCCCAGCTCAGACACCCTCCCCCCACCCTCCCCCAACCTTCCTCCACACTTACGTTGCATTATATTATTCCAGTTATACATTTTGGAGTCTTTATCCACCTGAGATATCCCACATCCCTTCATTTGTTCCCCCCTCCCCAACATCACTTACCCACACACACCCCACTCCCCCCCCCCCACACACTCCCACCTCCCCCCCCACACTCCCCCCTCCCTCACCCCCCACTGTACACACACACCACACGCGCACACACACGCCCACATAACCGCCCGAGTATTGCACCATACTGTCAAAAAAATGCCGGAATGTCTAGACAGCATTGATTATTTCATATCACATCCGTTTATAAGTAGATCAACACCTATTCGTGTTCCTAGATAATCTCCTTTTTACATTCCGAATCAAAGGTCACGTGGACTTCCACCCCAGCCACACCCCCACACACACTCAATCCTCCTCCCCCAGACCCTCCCCCACGCCCTTCCCCATGCCCTCCCCCGTTCTCATCCGCCTATCGATTGAAGAATGCCAGTGTGTGTAATCTGAAATTTATGTTGATGTCAGAACCTATCATGAGTTGTCACAACAGCAATTCTTCTGTACTGTTTTGCAGCTTCATCAATCTAAGCTATGCCCAGACTCCACGTGAAGCTGAGAAGGGGGAGTTGGGGGGGGGGGGGGGGGGAGAAATACCCAATCCTTCCTTTTGAAATGCCAATGACCACGTCCGTTAGGGGGCAACCTGAACTAGCTCTTACAACAAGAGACACGGATCCTCATGAGTCCCTGCTGACGCAGGGACTCATGAGGATCTGTGTCTCTTGGTGACTGGACATGCGACGAGTAGGGAGGCGCTTGAAGACTCCATTGCCCTTCTAGCAAAGAGGCATAGGTCCTCATGGGCTCCTGCAGTTGCAGGGGCTCATGAGGATCTATGCCTCTTGCAGACGGCCGAAACACGATAAAGGGGACTGATTTATCGTTAGTCATTAATTTACCATTACTCCCTTTTACCGCTTCAGAGGCTCTAAGACATATTTCATCCTAATTAGATTAATGTCTGTCTGAATTATGAGCCCCCGTTATGGCCAGTTGTCCGTGGATAGGAAGGAGGGGGGGGGGAGGGGGGGGGGGGAAGGAGGGAAGGGGAGGATGGGGGAGTTAAAGTCAAGAGATGAAATATCGGATGATCTGACCAAGCGTTTGCCGCATCAAAGTCTCCATTACAGTCGTGAAGTCACAGCCGAATGAACAGAAGATGCGCTGACTGATAAAAATTGGCCAATAAAATCTGTTCTCAGTGTTTGATCTGACTTAACTGAGCTTTTCAGCGCATATAATATGTGTCATTTTTTATAGTATGTGACTTGCCTAACAAATGATATTTGTACTTTGCTATATTTATTGTGTGTGTTTCTTTCTTTGTTTCGATTTTATTTGCATTGCACGCTTAGCAGTAACAGTTTTGGTCTGGATTTTGCTATATTTATTTGTGAATCCGCATAGCAACTTTTCACTATTTCAACGGACAATAAAATAGTCTTATTCTTATTTTTCTATTCTTTTTTGCACGCCGTATTAGTAGGCACGCGTAACAACTGTCTCGTCTTTGCCACTTTTTGCGCACCAGGAACCAGTTGCATAAGAGAGCTTCGCTCATGCAACTGTCCCCAGGGAACTCTGCCACGTAAATAAGAAGAAAAGTAGACGTCTTTTATTTTATGAAATTCAAACTTCATAATTAACTTTTTGGCTGTCGGTAGCGGATTTAGTCGCGATGATTCCTACAGGCGGAATCACAACATCCTGACATCCTATAGGAATCATCGCGACAAAAACCGCTACAGACAGCAAAGGACTAAAAAAGTAATTACGTCAGTTCGGTGCACCAATCTGTTCAGTGTATCACACTCGAAAGATATAGAAAGAACATTTTTTCCCCTCAGACCATCATGGTTATTTTGTTTTCCGTTCCAGATTATTGCAGATTATTCCAAAACTGTATCAGTCAATGCACACCCACACACACACAGCGCTTCACACTCTGCTCAAAGCAAAACAACAACAAAAAGGCACACACACACCAGACTGTTTCTTACTTACTTACTTATGCCTTGCACCCCTACTGGGGCATAGGCCGCCTACAAGGGATCTCCGAAATTCTCTGTCCTGGGCTCTCCTCTCCAGTTGGTTCCAGGTCATCTTCATGGCCTTAAGGTCTCATTACTTTATTATCCCGCTTGCTAGACGTGACCAGTTTGTTGTGTTTTTCTCCGTATTGGCCGAATTCGCAAGTATTTTTGCTTAATGAATACAATCTGTAGATTGCTGTCAGAAGCCCTAACATTCCCGTATCCAGCTCCTTATATCTGCAAGAGACATAGACTCACATGAGCCCCTGCAGTTTCAGGGCTGATAGTAATCTATGCCTTTTGCTGACCAAAGTGTTTTTCAAATTGAGCATGATGTTTCATCATCATCATCATCATCAGTCCCTTGCCCGAACTGGGCGTTGGGGGGACTGAAAGGCAGCAGCAACAGACAGTGCTCTCCACTGAGTTCTATTTTGGGCGGTGGCAAGCAAGTCTGGCATCTCGAGTTCGGTCCATTCTTTTATGTTTGCGACCCAACTCTTTCTCTGACGACCTCGCCGACGACTTCCTTCGAGAGTGCCTTGGAGGATAGTCTTGGACAAGGTGTTGTGTCGGGTCACGTGGCCAAACCAAGCAAGCTTGCGCCGTTTCACGGTTGCCAGAAGAGGTTCATGTGGGCCCACCAGGGAGGTGACGATGCTCCGTACATATTCGTTGGTTTTGTGCTCGCGGTACGAGATGCGGAGCAACTTCCTCAGGCACTTGTTCTCAAAGGCCTGGATTTTCTTTTCTGAGTCTGCAAGCAGTGTCCAAGTCTCACAGCCGTAGAGTAGAATAGACACTACGAGGGACTTGTAAAGCCTGTACTTGATGGTGAAGCTGATGGAGTTACTTCGCCATATCCTGTCCAGCCTGGCCATTGCGGATGTTGCTGTACCTATCCTGATACGGATCTCTGCTACGCAACTACCGTCTTTGGACAGGGTGGCTCCCAAGTACTTGTTGAAAGAAGCCAAAGAAGATTGGATTGAAGACCAGTGTTGTAGCGTGGAAGAGGGCATGGCAAACGGCAACAGCAAGAAGGCTTATGAAACGCTAAGGACCCTCACCAAGACTCAACAGCGAACAGCCACAGTCATCGAAGACAGCAGCGGCCAACTCCTTACGGAAAACACTGCTGTACTAAACAGATGGACTGAGTACTGCCGAGACTTGTATAACTACAAGGCTGAGCCAGACACCAGCATCCTCCAAAACAACCAGGCTGGGGCCAGGAAGGCTGAAGACCTGCCAGTGTTAGCTGAAGAGGTGGAAGCAGCCGTACGCAGCCTGAAGGGAGGAAAGTCTCCAGGTGTAGACAACATACCTGCTGAACTGTTGAAACATGGAGGAGAAGTAACAACGAAGGTCCTCACTACACTCTGTCAAAAGATCTGGGAGCAAAAGAAATGGCCAGTAGAATGGACACAGTCTCTAGTGATCCCGCTCCCCAAGAAAGGAAACATGAAACAGTGCCAGAACTACAGAACTATCAGTCTGATAAGTCACCCTAGCAAAGTAATGCTTAGAATCATTCTCAACCGCCTCAAAACTTTCGCCGAGGAACTGCTGGCAGAAGAACAGGCTGGCTTCAGAGTTGGAAGAAGCACTGTAGAGCAGATTTTCAACTGCCGCGTCCTGATCGAGAAACATCTGCAGCATCAGCGCGAACTCTACCACAACTTCATTGATTTCAGGAAAGCATTTGATCGCGTCTGGCACGACGGACTCTGGCAAGTCATGAGATCGTTCAACATAGAGGAGGGACTGATCCAAATGATAGAAGCGCTTTACAAGAACGCCTGCAGCGCGGTTCTACTTAACAATCAGTCAGGCGAGTTCTTCAGGACGACGATCGGTGTCCGTCAAGGATGCCTGCTCTCTCCTGTCCTTTTCAACATATTCCTGGAGAAGATCATGCAGGAAACCCTCCACGACCACCATACTTCAATCTCTATTGGTGGCAGATCCCTGTGCAATCTTCGATTCGCAGACGATATTGACCTCATGGCAGGCAGCAATAGTGAGCTCCAAAACCTGACAGACAAACTTTCAAGTAGCGCAGGGTCTTATGGCATGGAGATCAGTACGGATAAAAGCAAAGTGATGATCAACACCACAAGCGACAGCAGCAGCAACATTCACATGAACGGCCAGAAGCTAGAAGAGGTCAATAGCTTCAAGTACTTGGGAGCCACCCTGTCCAAAGACGGTAGTTGCGTAGCATGATGTTTGGTTAAGCGTAAAACGGACTCACCGTGACAGTTGTTTGGCATTATATAACTCATTCAGCCCGCGGCCGTATTTCCCAAATTTGGGAAGCGCCATCTAATGACTATGCACCAGTTGCAGGAGATGGATCGATCATGATAATTCAAGGGCAGTGCCAGATTAGTGCTCTTCCCGCCGTGAGATGGCCTTAGTCGCCTACTTGGCGTTAAACCCCAAATACATAACTAACTCTATGGGGAACGTTTTTATTAGCGCGGTGCCGATTGTACATAGCACAGGTGACGCACGGTTCTGCCCAAGAAAAGGCAAAAGTCCATTTTTTGTGAAAAGAGATATTTTCCTTGTAATACAATGAAAAGTTGTTCGCTTTTCACAAAAAAAAAAATGACGTATACCCCTCTTGCCTTCGTTAGGGTCGGATCGCTCTCATGCCTTGAACAACTGTCACGGTGGGTCCGTTTTACCTGACTTGTGAATAGAGCTGCGCATACCCAGTGCGCAATGGACATCGGGCCGACGTCAATGTTATCCATTGCAGCCCTTGCTTAGCTCATTCTACCCCAGACACACCACAGCAAGATAAGGATCGACCATGACAGTTCAAGGGTGATGCCAGAATAGCTTGGCGCCTACGGGCGCCAAGCTATTCTGGCATCACCCTTGAACTATCATGGTCGATCTGTGTCCTGCACTAGAGTGCAGTCTTCAGAGGACAACGGCAAAATTTGGGGAATTCGGTGTTGGGGTAGAATGAGTTAATACTAGTCACGATCACGAATTTACCCCTCTGAGCATAACTGAGTCCTGATTGCCGGTACGTGCGCTATCTGATGACCGGTGTACACGCATTATGAATTCTGTGTATGAATGTTATCTGTGATATACACCACACACCAAAACGGCCACCATCTGCAAGGGACATAGATCCTAATGAGCCCCCGCAGAATGCGGGAGCTCATTAGGATCTATGTCTCTTGCTTGGACCAGTTCAACCCTCACTTACTTCAGTACAGAGGCTTTTAGTATTCACTGCTGCTTCATTATACGCTCAGCTTGTTTTCAGCCAATAGACAGCAACAACATGTCTTTGAAAGCAGGGCTAATCCAACACTGAAGAGACCTACCAACCCACAGGGATATGACTAGAGTCAGCGAGAGCCAAAGAACTTCATGAGCATCGGCAGGGTTTTACGTCTATTGCAGCCGGCTGGGTAGCGTTCCCTTTGCCCCGGCAGTTTTAAGGGTTAAGTAGTTGAACTAGGGTGCATCTTTTTATCGTCGCATAAAATGTTTCCACTCTGCCGACTCTATGAATTTTACATTACACGTACGGCTGTATTTACGAGTATATCACCATATTTCCTAACCTCTATGAAAGCGAGGATTTTTTTTTGTTGTTGTTAAAGTGCTTCATTTGAAAATGTCGCATTCGTGCGTTTTGTTCAGTGAGCTTCGGATGCGACAATACGTTTACTGGCGGA
>BTPG01000001.1:331015109-331020109 GCA_036245525.1 Semisulcospira habei | reverse complement strand
TCATAAACAACCGTTTATAGGAAGACGGTTGACCCAGATTAGAGTCCGTATTTTTTGTCATATTTACTTGAATTTTTGCATAGAGCTAGTTTGTGGAAAGACATTGGATGAGTTCGTTAGCCAGCTTTGTATCCTTTAAACTTCTTTAGAAAAAATAATTCTGTTGAGAAAAGAATTAAAACTCTAAAAAAAACTTTATTTCTAGGGAAAGTCAGGCATTGGCGTTGACGTTAAAGACTGAGGCAACTCCGTCACCACGCAGACACTGGCGTGACATAATACTCTAAATATGACGTCATTTTCTCTCGCGCTCTCTCTCTCTCTCTCTCTCTCTCTCTCTCTCTCTCTCTCTCTCTCTCTCTCTCTCTCTCTCTCTCTCTCTCTCTCTCTCTCTCTCTCTCTCTCTCTCTCTCTCGATCACACACACGTGCTCGCATCTCCAGGAGAAATATATCCCCAGGCGTCCTCTAGGCGCATGAGGATCTATGCTCTTTTGGAGATGTTTGGAGCGCGCGCGCACGCACTCGGCACGCACTAATACGTAAACACACATCGACGCGCTTTCAGAAGAGCATGCAGGTGACCCGTGTACTTAGTATATCATGTAACTAGGTAAAGTCAACCGGCTTTCCCACAAATTATAGCAGGACTAAAATTGTACCGAGAAGTTCTAGTTTTGTCATCATTTTCTCAAGCCTATGAAGCGAAAGTGAAACTCATATCACGTAAAATATAAAATTACGTAAAATCTAAAACGTACGTTATGACAAATGACGTTTAACAATTCAATGGGGCGTGTGTCCTGCGCCCCTTATGCAACTCACTGATGCATGGGCAGATCTGCGAGACTTTTTCAATAGGAGATAATTCAACATCAGGATCAGGTCAAAGACAAAAGGTAGAGACCATTGACAGCGAGGACAGCTCTCATATAGAAGGGACTTTGTGGGTTATGGTTCATCCCATCTTGTTTTAAATATTTCCTTGACGGCGAATGTTGGGCTTTACTAAAATGAACTGTCCAAACTTGAACAAATAAGTGTCAGTCTTCGAGTGCGTCTGATGTCGCAATGGCATCGGAACTTTGTACGTAGCACACGCGTTTCGTGTACCGGCCCATGTTTTAGCGTGTAAAAGATGGACTGGAATGCGGAACGTTCTCAGCTTACAACCACTGCGGCTTCTCAGAGGTGTCAACGTTCATGCCTCATCCAGTGCACATCATAAATTGTCCCCCTCTTTGCGGACATATATGGTATTTATATCCCGGGAACTAACTGCCTCGGTTTTAGAGAGACATAAAGAGAGAAATTACTGAGTCGCCCAATCCCGATCTACAAGAGAGGCATAGATTCTCATGAGCCGCTGCGACTGCAGGGGCTCATGAGAATCTATGCCTCTCTCAGTTAAAAGGGACTGGATTATGGATTTTGAGTTTGTACGTTGTCTTGCTTTTTCGGTTTGAAGTTGCATCCGACTGATGGATTAAAAAGTGAATGAACAGTTTCTGCAAGAAGCACATATATTTCAACGAGCCCCTGCGACTGCCTGGGCTCATGGGACTCTATGTCTCTTGCAGATGATAATTATGTGCTTGGACGATGAACTTGTAGACATATATTGTTGCGGTTTCTCGCTTTGTAGTTTACGGGCTTTCGGCAAGACACACAATCTTTTGACAATCTACGTTACATATCGCTTGGTTGGTTGGTTGGTTGGTTGGTTGGTTGGTTGGTTGGTTGGTTGGTTGGTCGGTCGGTCGGTCGGTTGCTTTGCTGGTAAAGTAGTTAGTGTTATTTCGTTACTTGGAGTTGGCTGGATAGACTGGCAGTTAATTGACACAAGCGTTTTAACCCCTTCCCTGCCACTGCACGTACATTTTTCTTTCTGAAATCCTTGTTCATTCAACAACCAAAAGCCAAAACCGTCGAAGAAACATGGATACCAACTGGTCTCAGCAAGAGGCATAGATCCTCATGAGCCCCCGCAGTCGCGGGGGCTCACGAGGATCTATGTCTCTTGTAGTTGGATCGTGTTCACTTCTTCTCGGTAGTGAACGGGTTGAAATTTACACGCATGTAAAGCACGCCAAATGTTACTACGAATTTTACCTGGTAAAACTGAACTTTAAAATGAACCCAACTCTCCCCTTCCCACCGCTTGACCTTGCTTGAAACGTTTTATCTTGGCTTTGCCAGAGAGCACGTAAAGCTAGCGAATCTGTTTCGCTCTCTGGCTTCGTCAAGAACATGTCGATGTCGATAAAAGTCTTTCTTGTGAAGAGAGAACTAAAAGGAGGGGTTGAAAATGCTTTAAGTACATGAAAACTGAAACACGTTTCGTCGTTTCCATAATATCACCCAGACAAAGGATCTCAGATCCGAAACATTGCGTTTCAAATGTCATTTACTTAAAAAGTCTTCAACCTGTTTTTTAGTTTTGTTTTCATACGACACCGTTCCGGCATGTTTTAATTATTATTTATATGTAGCATCAGAATTATTTAAAGCACAACGTAGATTCGCAAATCAATTTTCATTATCAGAATCCCTTTTTGTAATCAGAATTATGCACAAGGCAGGTTATCAAATACGGAAAACAATCCATTTTCTCTCTACAATTTCTTTCTTTCGTCGCCAACACATTTTGCGTTCTGCAGAAAGAAGAATTTTCGCTTGCAATTGATTTTCGTGATTAGTGATAAAGCTGTTTCTTCTTTCGTAAAACAAACTACCCAAGTACTCACCCAGGTTAACACAGATGCAAAACAAACTCAGCAAGAGGCATAAATCTTCATGATCCCCGCGATACGAAGGGACTCATAAGGATCTATGCCTTTTGCAGATGGCCTGTGGTCTTGACTTTTCTCATCAGCTATGTCGAAGCGAACGCCACATGCAGCCGGATGCTCGTCAGTCCACGCATGCGCACAGCAAACTGGAAACAAATAGGCTGCTGGAAAATGGGATGAGCTATGGCGGCTGTAAACAAGTCAACGCTGCGTTGTTCTCTCTCGCTTATTTGCTTCTGAGAATCGGACTGAGAGAGAGAGAGAGAGAGAGAGAGAGAGAGAGAGAGAGAGAGAGAGAGAGAGAGAGAGAGAGAGAGAGAGAGAGAGAGAAATTAAACTTTATTTTTCAAGGATAAATGATTAGGTACCTTCATTAAGAGAGAGAGAGAGAGAGATGACGATGATAAAACAATTTTATTCGGGATAAACTTTTAGGCATGCGAATGCCTCTCTTACAAACTATGAGAGAGAACATGATACAACTGCAAGAGATTACACACAGATACTCATGACCCTCCGCGACTCCGGGGGCTCATGAGGATCTATGCCTCTTGATGAGACCAATTTGGGTGGAAAACAAAATAGTTTGAAATGTTGTTTTCGTGAACGTCTGGTCATTGCTCTTTTAAGTCATTCGATATGTGGTGCGCCTCGAATGTGTTAAAGATGCTTTATATACTGACGAGCAAAAGAAATGCAATATTTTTTAAATCACCGGAAACAATTTAAAGGATTGGAAAAGGTGAGTTTTAAGGCTGTGTTTGAAACTGACCTTTCGTTTGGTCTCTGTCTCAGAATTGTACATTTTCCCAGTCGTTCCTTGACGTTTTCGTGAGCTTATGCCCCCTCCCCCTCCCCCACCCCTCCTGCCCCCTTCACCCCCCCCCCCCATCCCCCTACCCCCTCCGCACACACACATCCCACCGATGGATGCATGCAAGCGGAGACTTCCCCGTTGTCGACATTCCCTTCGCGCTATTTAAAAAAAAAATTACAGGGGGCATCTCTATTTTAGTCCTAATCTTTTCTATAAACAACTATTGCAAAATCTTTCTAAATATGCACAGTTCTGTTTCCTGGGTTTGATAGAAGCAAGGACTAATCTTTCTAAATAGGCACATTGCCGCTTCCAAATAAGAAAAGCAAACACACGGCTTATTTTGCTTAGTACGCACACGTCTATTTTCTGATTGGCCCCATCACCGATGCGAACACCATCCAACTGCAAGGATCTCAGATCCGAAACATTGCGTTTCAAATGTCATGTACTTAAAGGGTCTTCAACCTGTCTTTTTAGTTTTGTTTTCATAAAGATGCAGATGCAGAGACTCATGGCGTTCTTTCCCTCTAGCTTGATTTATATTCATGTTTGCGTGGGGTGGGGAGATGGATGGATGGATGGATGGATGGATGGACGAACGAACGGACGGACGGGTGGATGGATGGATGGATGGATGGGGATGGATGGATGGATGGATGGATGGATGGATGGATGGATTGATGGATTGATGGATGGATGGATGGATGGGTGAGTGGGTAGGTGGGTGGTTGGATGAATGGATGGACGGATGGATGTGGCTTCCAAAAACAATTCGTGAGCCGCTTGCGTTAAAGTAGCTAATTTATTCAAGTAATCTTGACAAATAAGCGCATGCCTTTAGTGCGGGTTGACCTTCAAAAACAAAATCAATATTGATGCGGGGAGGGCAGGGGGAGGGTGTATTTTAACGCAAAATATTTTATAGCAAACTGTTGGCAAACTGTAGGGAGTGTGTGTGTGTGTGTGTGTTTGTAAGGGGGAGGCGGGGGGTCTTTATTTTGCTGAAAAATAATTCCAACAAGCAGCGCGAAACTGAAACGCGTGCCACATCACACGCTGGCATTTTCTATCGCAATGAAATGAAACATATACTGACGAGAAAAAGAAATGCGACATTTTGGGAATCATCGCAAGCACTTTGCTCGTCAGTATTGTTGGAAACACAATGTTTTCTGCTGTCTGCGGCGACAGAGAGTCTTAACTCATTCAGCCCGACGCACGTATTTCCCAAATTTTGAAGGCGTCATCTAACGCCCATGCACCAGTTGCAGGAGATGGATCGACCATGATAATTTAAGGGTAGTGCCAGATTAGCTTGGCGCCGAGAGGCTCCAAGCTAATCTGGCACTGCCCTTCAATTATCATGGTCGATCCATCTCCTGCTGTAGT
>BTPG01000001.1:330976942-331015099 GCA_036245525.1 Semisulcospira habei | reverse complement strand
CCATTCAGCCCCGACGCACTACAGCAGGAGATGGATCGACCATGATAATTCAAGGGTAGTGGGATATTAGCTTGTCACCGTTAGGCGCCAAGCTAATCTGGCACTACCCTTGAATTATCATGGTCGATGCATCTCATGAAACTGGTGCATAGTGGTTAGATGACGTCTCCAAAATTTGGGAAATAAGGCCGTCGGGCTGAATGAGTTAAATTGACAGGTTGTTTTGACGTTTCACGTTTTGTTTGTTTGTTTCTTTCTTTCTTTCTTTCTTTCTTTTTGTGTGTGTGTGTGTTTTTTTTTGTTGCTTTGTTTGTTTGTTTGTTTGTTTGTTTGTTTGTTTGTTTGTTTGTTTGTTTGTTTGTTTGTTTCTGTGTTTGTCTTCTTTCTTTGTTGTTCCCGGATTTCTAGACAATGGAGCCAAACTCCATAAAAAATGTTTACAAACTTTCACTTTTGCGTGTTTCTTATCTTTTTCTGTATTTTACGCGTGCCCTGTGTGTTGTCTTCGCACATATTCATACGAATATACCCCTAGTAAGGCGTACGAGACACTGGCATGCGCCATCGCCAGTTGCAAACAGTTCTGGACACTGCTGGAAATGAATGTGTGAAGCAAATAATATCGACTTTTGAATGAATTCGGATTAAATACGCTCATGCATCACAATTCGATTTTCCAGATTCGCTTCTTCAGGGCAAACCGACATCTCCTCCTCCATTTCTTCGAAATATTACAGAATAAGAACGCATGAGACAATTTGAATTAACCCTTTCTCTGCCGAGAAAGATTGAACGGGACAAAACCCAGCCTCAAGAGGCATAGATCCTCATGAGCCCCCGCAAATGCGGGGGCTCATGATGATCTATGCCTCTTGCAGAAATCACATTGAATCCATGTTACGTTTGACGGCTGCGGCGGATCTTATTCGTTGAATTTTACAATGGTTTTCAGAGAACGCACGCCTACGTTCATTAGAAGTGAATGGGGTTAAACGCTTTCAGAAACGCAGCCTACGTTCACTGGCAGTGAAAGGGTTAACTCCTTCACTGCCAGCGAACGCAGGCCGCGTTTCTGAAAATCGTTGCAAATGTTAACTTTGCACAGAATATTGTAAAACTGTTGCCGCGGCAAGGGTTTCATGTTAAAAGAAAACAGAAAATGGAGGTTGAAAACCCTTTAAGTTAGAAACTTGAAACACGACGTTTCAGATCAAAGATCCTCCTTCTCGGTGATATGGAAACAAGGTAGAACGTTCTCCGTTGTTTCCATATCGCCGATAAGGAGGATCTTTGATTCGAAACGTCGTGTTTCATGTTTCTAACTTAAAGGGTTTCAACCTCTATTTTCTACTTTCCTTGTTAAATTTATACATTTTCGCATCTCTGTTGGATTTTTTTCCAATTTACTCCGCCTTTGCGTCTTCACAACAAGACCGCTTTTTTTCTTTTTTCTTCTTCCAGCGTGGACAGAGTACTGACAGTGTTAGCGTATTTACCAAGGAATATTTATGAGAAGGCACTCCTCAGTGTATAGTCCGGCGAATCGCGCTGTCTTCATCAGACGGCCATTTTATGTAAATCAGGGATGGCCGCCGCATGACAGAGACCTCTGGTGGACACAAAAGAGCGCCCTCTCGAGTCAAAGAGGGGCAGCTCCGATAAATCAAAGGGGACTGAACGGGGGATTGGTCCCTTGGCTTTTTCAGCTTCAGCGCCAACAAGAGATGGCAATTCAGTAGGTGATTGCCAAGCGTGTAATCATGACAATAATACCGGTTATTGTTTAGGCGTTTTACACAATGCTGAATTTTTGTTTTAAAGCAAAGAAAGAAACACGCTTAGAAAGGCTAATAACAACACAGGTTTAAGCTAAAGCTTAAGTAACGTGTGTTGTAATTGACCTTTTTAATCGTGTTTCCTTCTTTTGGGGGAATTTTCTTATCAAGAGATGGTTTTGCTTGTATCGTCTCTAATTCCAGTTGTGAATATGTGTCGACTTTTACATGAGCTAAATCAACTACAAAACTGTACATGTATATTTGAACTGAATTTTCTTTGAGTAATCGATCGTGATAGTTCAAGGATAGTGTCTGATTAGCTTTGCGCCTAAGGCGCCAAGCTAATCAGGCACTACCCTTGAACTAGCGTAGTTGATTTAGGATATTTAGGATGGACTTAGCAGTTCAGACTCCAAGACGTCTCAGTGCTCTTAGTGTTCGGCAGTGGATGCTAAATTGTTAACAGTTCGGTTTGGAAGTCTGGAATAGAATGTATTTCAGTGTGATTGAGGGAGCCGCCGTTGATACTGCAAAATGTAACAGGAGTTCGTCGTTTAGTTTTGATTCCGTTGTTGGTTGTTGGTAGTTAACAAAGGCCGTATTGTAAACTTCGGCGCCCCCCCCCCCTCTCCCTTCCCCCTCCCATACATCTCTCTCTGTCTCTTTGTCTCTGTCTCTATCTCTGTCTCTGTCTCTGTCTCTCTCTCTCTCTCTCTCTCTCTCTCTCTCTCTCTCTCTCTCTCTCTCTCTCTCTCTCTCTCTCTCTCTCTCTCTCTCTCTCTCTGTGTTTAAATACTAGTTGTTACTAATTAATAATCGCTAACTTGATTTTCATTTAATTACGTAGTTAACCCATTCAGCCCTGACGCACTACAGCATGAGATGGGTCGACCATGATAATTCAAGGGTAGTGCCAGATTAGCTTGGCGCCTGTCGGCGCCAAGCTACTCTGGCACTGCCCTTGAATTATCATGGTCGATCCATCTCCTGCAACAGGTGCATAGTCATTCGATGACGCCTCCAAAATTTGGGAAATACGGCCGTCGGACTGAAGGAGTTAACATATGAGAGGTAGATTGTAAGACACGTTCTATTTGTACCTGCATATTCATCCTTGAGTGTTACATTCATCATCCTCTCTCTGTGTGTTTCGGTGAAGACCAGACCAAAGAGGAGACTGACAAACGAGTAAAATGCAGGGAGTAACCCAGCGAAGAACGAAACACGCTTGAAAAAGACAGTTACAACACAACTGTGTTGTAACTGTCTTTTCTAAGCGTGTTTCTTTCTTCACTGGTTATTCGCTGTTTTGTGAAGGTTTTTCTTCAACATACTTTTAGCTCCTTGTGCACGAGGTACGAAATACCCACATCTTGGAGTTATCCTCTGATGACTGCATTACAATTTAGGAGACAGATCGACCATGATAGTTCAAGGGTGGTGGCAGAACCACCCTTGCCATCACGCTTGAGCTATCATGGCCGAGCCATGTCTTGCTGTGGTGTGTCGCGGGCAGAATGAGTTAGGACAGCTTGTGCGAAAGACATTCCCGACTGGCAGACCTTCAGACTACAGCCACTAAATTTTAATGATGGTCTTTAATAAAAGGAGCTCTCTCATTGAGGGCGGTCTTTCAACACAGGCTCTGCTGTGGTAGGAGTTGATGAGAATGTTTGCCTCTAGGTAGTTATCGATAAGCTGTGGGCGCATCTTCCTCTAAGATTTAACTCTTTCCATTTTGATACACTCGTGTTTGAAATAATTTTGTCTATGATGGTTCAAATGGTGGTGCCAAAATAGCTTGGCGCCTGAGTTGCCAAGCTATTCTGGCACCACCATTTGAACTAAAATGGTCGACCTGTCTCGAGTCCTAATCTGCAATGTAGCCTTCATACTTAGAACAATAAGCAATTTTGCAAACTTTCAACCTCAGGATGTGGTGGGTTAATCATGTATGTGTCCAGAAATTTCAATCTGCTCTGTCTCCTTTTGCCGCGGGAACACAGATGTAGACTTACTTCTGACCCATCTCACTAGAACTCATGAGGATCTGCGGCGTGTTGCGGATGTATAGCCTTTATTGGAAAGAGGAGAAAACTCATATTTTCTTGTCTCACCTCCCTTTGATGTGGGCAGTCTGCGCTGTTTACCTTGGTAACTGTGAAGATGCCAAGCCTTGGACTTGGCAAGTATCTGTTAATTTCGTCACATAAGCTATACTTTCACCTCTGAGTCTAATGTGTTCGGTCGTGAGCCCTCATTAAGTCCTCAATGAGCAAGAGGCATAGATTCTCATGAGCCCCTGCATTCGCAGGGGCTCATGAGAATCTATCTCTCTTGTCGGAGGTCATGAGCATCTATACTTCTTCGTTCATTTTCTTACATTTTCTCCAACGAAGAAGCATATGACTGCCATTCGTATGACTACATCTAAGAAAGACCGGTACATAAATTGAACGGAAAGTCAGTTGCGCTAAGATTCATATACTTTCGTGGGTCCCACAGCCTGCTCTGCTCGATGAGAGTCTGTGCCCATTGCACCCTGAGGGGTTCGCTTTTCGCCGTAAAATGGTTCGTATCTCAATCTCTGCTCAGTAGACGCAATGACGTGCGGAACTACAAAGGGAGAGCATCAACTGACCATGTCGCGGGGTTACGGTTCTTGGCTTGTTTATTAGGAGTTTACGACCTCGTCGAAATGGTGTGATGGCTGCTGGCGATGTAGGTAAATGAATGGCAATTGTTCTGACTACTTCTCGCGAGTTCATCATTTATAGCCTTCTATTTGCAAGTGACATAGAACCTCATGAGCCATCTCGTGAGAATCTATGCCCACTCGCTTGCGAGGGATGATCTCATTTTTTATAAAAGGAAATCGTTCTGACCACTTTTTAGCGGTCATTCGCACAGGACCTTCCATGACAAAGAGTCTATCGAGCCCCGACAGTCGCAGCCAACTATACTGAAGAGCAAAAGAAATGCGACATTTTGGGGATCCTTAGTGTTTCCGATGATTCCAAAAATGTCGCATTTTTTTTTGCTCGTCAGTATACTTCTTACCTGTAGTCTTCATCCAGGTTCTATCGCCTACAACAGACATAGATGTTCATGTGCCTCCCCGTGGTACAGTCGCCCCTCTTACCAGTCTTTCACCAAGGCCGTTTGAGAACGCCTGCAGTTGGCATAAACTCTCATGCAATTTTGCATCCAGCAGGGGCTCATGAGAATTTAGGCCACTCGCTCTCAAGAATTGACCTCATTTGCATCACCAGTTCAAATTGAGAGATTAAGTTATTCGGGGTTGACGCAGGATTTTTACGACTTGTGAATGTTTATTGTCAAACGTGAGACAATCTTCTGATCGCCGTGCGATGTGTTTGTACCGGAGTGACGGTTGCATGAGTGAGCTTAGTCCTGAGCCAGCCATTAAGCAAGGTGCGCCGCTACAGCGGGGCACCTTGCTTCGTGGCTGGCGCAATTTGCAATTCGCGTAAAATGGCCAGTTAAGCAAAGAAAGTCCATGTGGCAACAGACCTAGATAGACTATAGATGTACTCCTGTACTTCTGTCAGATAAAAAATAACCTGTGTAATAGTAAATAATAATAATAACACGTAGTATTTATATGGCATATTTCTCATATTTATAATATAACTCAATGCGCAGATCTGCAATCTGCAAGTACAATCTGCAAAACAGGGCTGGCTTAACTGGGCGAGACAAACCCGAACCTCGTATCGGCGAGACACCCGAGACAGTCAATGCGAGATACCCGACCCACCCTTTAATAGGTTCGGCAAACTCTCCGAGACAAGATCAGACGTGCCGAACCTAATAAACGGGTGGAACGGGTATCTCGCATTGACTGTCTCGGGTGTCTCGCCGAGACATGGTTCGGGTATGTCTCGCCCAGTTAAAAAAAAACAGAGTTCAAATGGCGCGGGGTTTTCACTGATGCGAGATGCTGAAGTAGACCGATGTTATGTGCGCGGTTAACCCTCTTAACCCCACAGCCGTATTTCTAAACTTTTGGAGGAGTTGTCTATACTAACGACTATGTACCAGTTTGTAGGAGATGGATCGATCATGATAATTCAAGGGTAGTGCCAGATGAGCTTGGCGCCTTCAGGCGCCAAGCTCATCTGGCACTACCCTTGAATTATCATGATCGATCCATCTCCTGCTGCAGGGGCCCGGGGGCTAAAAGGGTTGATGTAAAATGTACTGACGATCAAAGACCTGCGATATCATTTCTTCATTTTTTCTTTCCTTCCTTCGTTCATTCGTTCGTTCTTGCAATTGCTCGTTTGTTATGTCGCTCGCTCGTTCGTTCAGTCGTTCGTTCGATCGTTTGGTCGTTCGTTCGTTCGTTCGTTCATTCAAGTTATTCTTTCGTCCGCCGTGAGATGGCCTTAGTTGCCTACTCGGCGTTAAACCCAAATAATTAACTTACTAACTTGTTCGTTGGTTGGTTGTTTGGTTCGTTGGTTCTTTCGTTCGCTCGCTCGTTCGCTTGTTCGTTTCTTTGTTTCAGTCTTTATCGTTCATTCGTTAGTTCGTTTACTCGTTTGTCCGAATTTTCGTGGGCGAAAACCGTTCGTACTTTCGTTCATCTGTTAACTAGTTTGTTCGTTTTTGCGGCGTTCATTTGTTGGTTGGTTCGTTTGTTATGTTTGTTTGTTTACTGACACTTGCACTCCTGGTAGAAATGTACGAAAGCACTTACCCGGCCTCGCTAACTCACGCCACCAGCTCCCCGCCGTGCAGGCTTTCAGCCAGATCATAAATAAATGAGTCTCACGTGGAAGGAACTACAAAAACTAATCTCAAGTGGCCAACGGCCATGACTCCCTCAGTCTGAGGTGCAGGGAAATAGATATCAATAGAAATTGCGTCAGCCAGCAAGAGGCATAGATTCTCATTAGCCGCATGCATTCGCAGGGGCTCATGAGAATCAATGCCTCTTGAAGAAAAAAGACTTAGATGTCATTTATTTGCAATGAACAGAAGATGTATTGTTTGAAGCGCCATAGATTTAATCTTAGAAAAATCACTTCGAGCATACTTCATACATTTTTGTCAGTACCTGCATGAGCGGCGGCTCATTAAAATCTATGCCGTTTGTAAATGAAAACGAATAAAAAATATATTGCATACAGCGAACCAAAAAAGACATTCGTCTGAATCCACAGAGATCTAATTTTGTACTGATCATTGCAGTAAAGAGGTACAAATCTTCATGAGTCATCTGCAGTTGCAGCGGCTCACGTGAATCCGTGCCCTTGCAGAAGTCAGGGTGATACAACAAGAGCACACAAGAATCTCCTCTTGCTGATGAACTATTTGAGGTACTGTCGCCAGCGAGCAAAGAAACTGATTTACGTAGCCAGCGCTAACTCAGCACACTCGGCGAGGTTTCCTTGTCGCGATTCAGCTGAGTTACGGTCCTTGGGTGGGAAAATTGTTTTATGGTCTCGGCGCGCTCAAACTACCAGCCAAAGGGAGATTACTCCTCGGCAGCCCCTGCGGCAGTTGCTGGCCCTGGCAGAACTTAGAAATTGCTTTATGACCTTAGTCAGTGTGAGAGCACTCTGTTTACATCCCTCAATCCGCCACGCATGATCATGCGTGGCGAATTGAGGGAGGTAACCAGTGTTGATCATGCGTGGCGGATATTGGGAGTTAACCAGGGTTTGTCACACTCAAACAAGGAGGTGGCAAGTCGCTGACAGAAGTGCATGAAGATGGAAAAATTATGTCGCCAAAGAGTCTACAACCGCTACGCCATAGCGGCTCTATACTGACGGTCGAAAAGAAATGCGACATTTTTGGAATATTAGTATTTCCGATGATTCCCAAAATGTCGCATTTCTTTTGCTCGTCAGTATAGAGATTTTGATGTTCCTAATCCAGACTAAAAAAAGATAGATGCGTGTGAAATAAAATATTAAAAAAATAAAGGTACACGCCTAGAAAGGATACGTACATGCCCATTTATTAATATTAAATTCATCAAAATGTATAAAAGTTTCCCTTTAACCGCTTTAACGGCCGGGGCGATTGAATACTACCCAGCTTGAAGAGACTTAACTCATTCAGCCCGACGGCCGTATTTCCCAAATTTTGGAGGCGTCATCTAATGACTATGCACCAGTTGCAGGAGATGGGTCGACCATGATAATACAAGGGCAGTGCCAGATTAGCTGGCACTACCCTTGAATTATCATGGTCAATCCATCTCGTGCTGAAGGGCGTCGGGGTTGAATGGGTTAAGCATGTTATACGAGTTTAAAATGTGTCATTTTATTTGTTTATATAATGACAAGCGCCAATCTAATCTGGCACTACCCTTCAATTATCATGGTCGACCCATCTCCTGATGTAGTGCGTCAGGGCTGAATGGGTTAAACCCTCATGAACCTATATAATATAATATAATATAATATAATATAATATAATATAATATAATATAATATAATATAATATAATATAATATAATATAATATAATATAATATAATATAATATTATGATATCATATGATATATTATAAGTTATTGGTCGGAGGGGTTTGCTACACGGACCCTTGTAGGCCTGAGGGAGGTCAAAGGAAACATTGTACCCCAAAGGCCGAAGGCCTGAGGGGTACAATGGTTCCTTTGACCTCCCGAAGGCCTACACGGGTACGTGCAGCGAACCCTCCGACCAATAACGTATTTGTTTTTTCATTCCTCCACTCTTTTCGTAAAAGAAATCAAGAAGACATCTTGCGATCTGGATCACGCTAGACGTGACTGACGTCAAAGGAACATACATTTATACATAATAGACGTATGACATAATTTAAAATATGTCATGACGTTGCCGTCTCAGTACTGAGTGTGCTTGTTGTTTTGAACAACACTAAGTAACTTTGTACTTTAGAACGTTTGGCGCTCTTTTATAGAACAAAACTGGCATCCAAGATGCGTCATCGAGAGACGTACAAAACGTCCGCCATTTTTCGCTACAGGGTTTTTTTTATATCACGGTCACATGGTACGGTTTGCGCTAAAGTGACTGGTCGTGTGACGTAGGGAGGAAAACAAATAGTATAGTATAGTACAGTATAGTGTAGTATAGTATAGTATAGTATAGTATAGTATAGTATAGTATAGTATAGTATAGTATAGTATAGTATAGTATAGTATAGTATAGTATAGTATAGTGTAGTATAGTATATATCATAACATGAAATAAGAGTATGATATGCATAACAAAAATAAATTAATTATAAAAAACAAGGAAATATTTTCTTCTTTTTACCTTGAATTCGCTGTTTGTCGCTCTTTCCGTGTTGACGAGACTTTCGCAAGGATAATGATGCTATATAATGAACAGTAAACTAACAAAATATAGAAGGAAAATAAACGACCTTCGCAAACTCAGTGAACCATAGATCAATACATTTTTTTTATGACATAATTTTACGAAATGTCTCGGAAAGGTCGTGTACTGTTCTTTCTGTGTCAACGAACCTTTCGCAGGGAAAATAAAGTGATGTTTTAACCTATCACATTGAGGCTAAAAGCTTCAAATTTGTACACTGTCATGTGCAGGCGACATTATAGTAAATAAATAAATCAGCGCATTAAATAGGCGCTTTATCCCAATTGACAATCGGCTCAAAGCGCCGCCGCGAACTGAAGCCAACAAGCGCGCTCACCTGAATCACGGGCATTCACTCACACACTGTACATAAACACAGACCATTCACGTGGTGCTAAGGGCAAACTCAAGCGAGCCACTGAAGTTTTGGAAATTCAAATCGTTTATATTTGAAATTTGATTAAGTGGGCTGAGATTGATACCAAAGACGTGGGGGAGAAAGAGCCAGAGTACCCGGAGAAAGAACCCCGGTCCGCCCGAATTAACGGTGACACTTGCTAGAGGAGAAAAGTCCCGGCGAAGCAGGAACCGGTTATCGAACCTCGCACCTCTTGCATTGGTGGCAGGCGCTTTTACCGCTGCGCCACGGACCACCCAGATAAGGATATAGACCAATTGCTTTAGTTCAAGGGTGGCTGCAGAATAGCTTGGCGCCTAGAGGCGCCAAGCTATTCTGGCACTACCCTTGAACTATTTTAGTCAAACTTATTTCACACACTTGTGTATTCCGAATGATAAGGGTTAAAATATAAACAACAGATGATATAGAAGAAAAACACGGTGACCTAATTGAACTCCGGGAACTTGTTGTTTTATTTGCCCGAAATACACTCTTCTTACCCTTTAAAATAAACTCTTCTTAACTCATTCTACCGCAGACACACCACAACAAGATAATGATCGACCATGAAAGTTCAAGGGTGATGCCAGAATAGCTTGGCGCCTACGGGCGCCAAGCTATTCTGGCATCACCCTTGAACTATCATGGACGATCTGTGTCCTGCACCGCAATGCAGTCTTCAGAGGCCAACGACAAAATTTGGGGATTTCGGTGTTGGGGTAGAATGAGTTAAAAGCCTGTCTGTCTTTAACCCTTAAACTGCCGGGTCAAGGGGAACGCTACGCAGGTTCAAGAGACATAAATGAACCCCAGGGCTCATGAGGATTTATGTCTCTTGTTAGTCCTCTGTTCTTTTATGTCTAATTGTGTCCCATTTGCATCTGTGCTCGTCACGCAAATGTCGGTAGAGAGAGAGAGAGAGAGAGAGGTCTTTTCAGACGCGAAATTCGTGATTACCGACATTGAAGAGGTGAAGAGGCTCAGTCCAGCTCATGGCATTTCTGTTAGTTCAAAAGATTTTGTTTCCTGGCAATGACCCCGCTTCATTTGACCTTCTCACTGCCGAGGAAAACTCAACACCATCCAAATGCAAGAGGCATAGATCCTCATGAGCCCCCGCCTTGCGGGGGCTCATGAGGATCTATGCCTCTTGCTGCAACCACTTTGTATCCATGTCACTTGGATGGCTGGATCGCCCTGACCTTTTTTTTTTTTTTCTCTCTTTTTTTTTAAAGGTCGAGACCTCAGTCTGCGTCCACTGACAGTGAAGGGGTTAAGAAGATATAGCTTTTTGCCTTTTCAGCCAAAAATAGGCGGCAATGACCCCGCTTCACTTTATTATGCTTCCCACTGTATCCCGAAATAGCAGTTAACCTACACAGAATGCCCCCACGTTTTGAAAGGTTTAATGCTGTCCTTGATGAATGATTTGTTTCAGTACATGCGAACGTACGGGTATGCGTGGACCAGTAGCCGTCAAATAAGTGCTCAAGTTATTCGTGCAATCAGTTCGTTATTTTGATGTGGGAAGTATTTATCCTCGTAAGGAAAAACATATTTACGCAATCTTAGGTAATATTCCTGTCCTATCAGGACTGAGACTGGGCGATACGCTGAGAATGGCAGAGAACAGAGAGGATTGGAGGGAGCTGGTTGCCAATGAGTGGTGCCCCAACGGTCGGCAAGTCTACGGGATATAGATAGATAGATAGATAGATAGATAGATAGATAGATAGATAGATAGATAGATAGATAGATAGATAGATAGATAGATAGATAGATAGATAGATAGATAGATAGATAGATAGATAGATAGATAGATAGATAGATAGATAGATAGATAGATAAGTAATATTAACCCTTTCCTGTCGCTGGACGCATTTGGCTGTTTTTGAAGGGGTTTGTGTGTGTGTGTGTGTGTGTGTGTGTGTGTGTGTGTGTGTGTGTGTGTGTGTGTGTGTGTGTGTGTGTGTGTGTGTGTGTGTGTGTGTGTGTGTGTGTGTGTGTGTGTGTGTGTGTTTTGAAGTTTTTCTCCACATTCAACGACCGAAAACTGCAACTGTCCAAGGAACATGGATACACATCGGTCTCAGTAAGAGGCATAGATCCTCATGAGCCCCCGCAGTGCGGGGGCTCATGATGATCTGTCTCTTACAGTTGGATAGCGGGTTTTTTTCCGTCATAAAATTGAAGATTCCTTCTCTAAGAAGTTAGTTAGTTAGTTAGTTAGTTAGTTAGTTAGTTAGTTAGTTAGTTAGTTAGTTAGTTAGTTAGTTAGTTGGGTTTAACGCCTGGCAGGCAACTAAGGCCATCCCACGGCAGGATGGGTAAGAGTCTGGCCATCCAGACTAAAAGAAATGTCTTAAGACAAGATGGAAATATATCTTAACAATATTTCATGCTAAAATGTCGAACAGGTCTTTAAAGTTAAGAAGGTCAATGGCTTGCGTAACCTTGTTCTGAATAAAACTTTGTCCTTTTCATCATTAATCAAGCTGTAGAGTCTAGTCCGACAATTCTTTTTTAAATTATTCCTTGGAAATGTTATTTTATCCAAAGAGTTGTGTGGGTACCCGCTTATAACCTATAAAACCCGCATAAAGATGTTTGTTCTAGTAGCTTAAACCTTTCACCGCTGGAAAAAAAAAAAACCCAACACAATTTACAAAATTTACAAATGCGAACACCACACAACTGAAAGAAGCAAAAAACCTCATGAGCCCCCGCAGATGCGGGGGCTCATGAGGTTCTTTGCCTCTTTCAGTTGTGTGGTGTTCGCATTTTTTTTTTTTTTTAATTATGAGGTTCTTTGCCTATTGCCAGCCCTAGTGATATCCGTGTTTCTTGGGTTTGATGGAATTATTCAACGTTTCCTTGCTTTCAAAAACATAATCATGCGTCCACTGGTCGTGAGGTCAAGATTAGGTAAAATTACAAGCTGAACTGAAAACTGATGTAGGTGGGTTCCAGAATGATCATTCCCTGTCGTCATTATCATTCTAAAGGTGCCAGGCCAGTCTGGCACGACCTTTAGGGTTTTTTTGTTTGATTGGTTGTTGTTGTTGATGCTGCTGTTTTTTGCTGTCGTTGCTGTTGTTTTTGTTCTTATTTCTGTTCTTGTTCTTGTATTCGTGGTTTTCGTTGTTGTTATAATTGTTGTTCTTGTAGTTCTTGTTATTGTTTTTGTTCTTGTTCTTATTCTTCTTGTTGTTTTGTTGTTATTTCTGTTGATCTTGTTCTCATTCTTATTTTGATTCTTATTCTTGTTCTTGTCCTTGTTCTTGTTGTTGTTTTTTCTTGTTGTTTTTGTTCTTGTTCTTTTTGGTTTTGTATTTGGTCTTGTTTCTTGTTTTTCTTCTTCTTGTTCTGCTTTTTTTTGTGTGTGTGTGTGTGTTTGTTTCTTGTCTGATTATGGTTCTTCTTCCTGCTCTTCTTTATTGGTCATGTTCTTTTTCTTGTTTTTGTTGTCATTATTGTTGTTATTGTTTCAATAGCGGCTTAAAACCACCCCACCCCCACCAAAAACTGTATAGCCAAGGACAAGACAGTTAAATGCAACACTCAGGAAGTGTATGAAATATTTATACACAGGTACATTTCTTTTTTCCAGTGACATGGCGGTATGGGTTTTTTCTTCTGATGACATGGCAATTTTTCCAATAAAGTTCCACAGCACCTTGGCACAGCCAAGAACGAAAAAGGAAAGCCTAATACTACATCCAGAAACTATCACCTGCAAGAGACATAGAGTCACATGGGCCCCTGCATCAACAGGGGCTCATGTGAATCTATGTCTCTTGCTAACTTCCATGATCTCATCGACTTGCGAGCATTCATTGTGCGAGTCAAGCTTCCGCATGTGCACCGCTTCTACATAATCGCTTGTAGAAATGTGTCTGTGTGCAAGAGGCATAGATTCACATGAGGCCCTGCATTCGCATGGCCTCATGTGAATCTATGTCTCTTGTTGGTCTCAATGGGTGCCAGCTGCTTTTCATGTTGTGGACTGTATGCGGGTTGAAACGTTCAGGCTGCATTGCCCCCCCCCCCCCCCCCTCCTCCAACCCCCCCCACTCCTTCCATAAACGTCGTGAGAAGTGCGGGCGCATGTCGTTGGACTGTCTATCTACACGTCGCCTGGAGGTGACAATTTATTTCGGCTATTTCCACTTTGACGATCGCTTCACACGCAACAAACTGTCTAAGAGGAGAGATGGAGGGGGGGGGGGGGGGCGGAGAGAAAATGGGATGGAGTAGGGGAGTGAGAAATGGAGAGGGGGAGAGGGTGCAAGAACAGGCTTTGGGGGTGGGGGTGCGGGAGGTGGGGTGGGGGGGGGGGGCTGGAGGCATGATGTGTTCTATTATTATTATTATTATTATTATTATTATTATTATTATTATTATTAGAATAGCAACAATTACACCTACAACAGCAACAACAACTACAGTAATAATGACTACTTGATATTGCGCTAAAGTCTCCAAATGGTCCTGTAAGTGCTAACATGTCGCAAAAGAACGTATACTTAGTGAAGTATTATTTTATGTAAGATTATTTTACGGTTTCGACTCAAGGGTTTCGAATGTAATAAATTATGTTGTAATATTGTCCTTTCTAAGCGTGCTTCTTCCTTTACCTGGGACTTTCTTTGCATTTTACTCGCTTGGCAGTCATTTTTTGTGTGGATTTACGTTACCTTAACCCTTTTAGCCCCAAGGTCCCATTTCACAAATTTTGGAGGTGTTGCCTAACGACTATGTACCAGTTGCAGGAGATGGATTGATCATGATAATTCAAGGGTAGTGCCAGATGAGCTTGGCGCCTGCAGGCGCCAAGCTCATCTGGCACTACCCTTGAATTATCATGATCAATCCATCTCCTGATGCAGGGTCCCGGGGATAAAAGGGTTAATTTTTATTCTTACAATTTCAAGTCCAGAGGCTTATTGCTATTTTACATTCTGCCTAATGTCTCCATGTGAAATTCGCAATATCATCACGTCGCCTGTAAAATAGGTTTACTTGTGACTCTCTGCTCATCTGCTAAAGGCCTAGATCTTAATGGGCCCCCGCAGACTGCGGGGGCTCATTAAAATCTAGACCTCTGCCTGATCCCATCTAGAACCATGTTCGTCAGTTTGAGGTCACGTGGTGTGGAGTTTAGATCTCTTATGAGCCTACTCAGAAACATCCATTCATCAAACTTTGCCGTTGTGCAGGAGGCATATACCTTCAGATGCCCCCCGCAGCTTTGAGGGGCCAATGAAGATCTAAGCCTATTGCTATCCTCATTTTCATCCATTTTGCACTTTATCGCAAACAAGCCTTTTAAAAGTTCACTGTGCCGACATCACCTTTTTTTATTTATTAGACAAAGGAATAGGAAATGAAATGGGTTGGATTTGAGATTCATATATGCAGAGACTTTAAACTCATCAAGCACCACATGGGCATAGATCTTCATGAGCTTATAAAGATTTATGCCTCTGATGACCAGTTTACATCGGAGCCTTTTTTTCAAGCGTAGTAGATGCCACATAATCAGGCCTAACCCTTTCCCAGCCACTGGACTTACATTTCGTTTCTGAAATCTTTGTTCATTCAAAGACCCAAAAATCACAGCCGTAAATGCAACATGGATACAAATTAATCTCGACAAGAGGCATAGATCCTCATGAGCCCCCGCTGACAGCGGGGGCTCATGAGGATCTATGCCTCTTGTAGTTGGATGGCGCTCACTTTACTCGGCAGTGAAGGGGTCAAATTAAAAAGCCTGAGGCAAGTCCCGTACTCGTTGTCGCCGCTCGCTGATTAGCATCATGTTTTCCTGACACAATATCACCCTTTGCATACACATTTTTAGATAAAACGTTTTGCTACGTTAGGCAGATAAAATCAGCTGCATGTCGCCTGTAGACAGTATACTCACTGGGGACGAAACAAAATTGACTTGAAACCACTGGCTGGAGTAAGCAAATGCGTTTGGGTTTTCGCGATGTTTCGCACACAACTTTTCAAAAAAAGATTTTAAAAAAAAATGACTTTATTGTTGCTGTAATAGAAGAAAATCATACACAGCAAAAATTGTCTTGCCACCACAGGCGCTGCTCACATTCACTCACTCGCTCATTTACTTTTTGTGATTGTAAATCAAGACAAAAGAGAGGTTACGTTACGTTTAAGCCAAACTACTCCCAACAAAGAACGAGAGTTCAGTTCAGTTCATTTCAGTCCAGTCAAGATGGGATCTCTGCACTCGGAAAAGCCCAAACGCACTCCACCCGATCCATTAGAAATCTTTCCTTTCGAGATGGTACCAATATTGATTTTGGTTGACTATGGGTCTCTCGTGTTCTCTCAAGTCTGTCCAAAACCCGCTGCCTTCCTCCACACCTCTGCTCTGGAGGCGATCGACTGTGTGATACCCTTGCTTTCTCAGGTTTCTCACCACGTTTGATTTGCCCATCCGTGGCCCCTGCGTGACATCTGCCTTGCCAGCAAGGGTGCCCGCTCGATCTCTGGACTCGCTGGACTCCTGCATGTCCAGAGTAGCTGCACTTGGGCCATTGTCGCCGGGACGTTTGCTGAAAGCATTTCTTTGCCGGTCTCCAGGCCTTTGTTTCCAAATAGAAAGAAAACAGAAATAAAATCTCACGGGATTTAAAACATACAGGAAAGAAGGCTGAAAAAAGGGAGGGATGGGGGGGGGGGGGGGCGGATTTAAAAAGGAACAAGATAAAATATAGATGTTGTTGGTTTGAACAGTTTTTTGTAGGTTGTCTGCGTGACAGACTGGAGACACAGTAGTTAGAGACAGATTAACTCATTGTGTCCCAGGTGCGAAATTCCCACATTTTGGAGTTATCTTCTAAGGACTGCCTTACAGTTCAGTAAACAGATCGACCATGATAGTTCAAGGGTGGTACCAAAATAGCTTGGCGCCCAGAGGCGCCTTGCTATTTTGGCACCACCCTTAAACTATGACGGTCGAGTCACATCTTGCTGTGGGGTGTCGGGACTGAATGAGTTAAAAAGAGGGTGACTACCAGTCTGGTGCTTTGGCCGTTTCAGTTACATAATTTAGTTGATAGTTTTGTAATGAACTTATTTGATAGAATTAATGTCTATTGTTATTATTCCTTTTATGTTTTATTCTTAACCCAACCACTGCTGACAATAAAATGAACGCGGTCTGACTGCAAGAGGCATAGATCCTCATGAGCCTCCGCGACTGCGGGGGCTCATGAGGATCTATGCCTCTTGCTGAGACCACTTTTTGTCCCATGTTCTGTGGACGGTTGTGGCTTTTGGTTGACCAGTGAACGCACATTTCAGAAACAAAATGACGGTTCGTTGGCAAGGAAGGGGTTAAATAACATGGCATAATTATATGAAGTACGTTTTTAGGCTTTGTATAAGCCGTCGTTGTTGTTGTTGCTGCTGCTGCTGCTTCTGCTGTTGTCTTATTAGCGTCTCAGAATACGGGATTTGTTTCTTGTTGCGTATTCATTCATCTTAAAGTACCATTGCGCACAAATCTGAAGACAAAGTTCAGCACCAATTGTGTTTATTTCGCCTTGTCGTCTCACCTTGTTTGAACTTTAACAGCAGTTTGGACACGCAGTAAAAGCACGCGCGTAATCGCACGTATTTATTCTGCGCAGCCGTTAGCGTGTCAATCTATTTTTAGCTGTTTCTCGTACTGATAGCGTTGTATTTATAAAACGGAGTGGAGCCATTGTCAGGTTGCTTGATATCAAGACGACCTGTGCTGAACTGGATTGTCCTGTGTCTAAATGAACCATAGCTAGACCTGTATGTAGCGTTTCGTAACCGTCTGTTACAGAAGTGCGTCTTTGAACAGTTACGGCGGTAGTAGGCCTATAACCCATTCAGTCCTGACGCACTACAGCAGGAGATGGGTCGACCATGATAATTCAAGGGCGGTGCCAGATTAGCTTGGCGCCGTTAGGCGCCAAGCTAATCTGGCACTGCCCTTGAATTACCATGGTCGATCCATCTCCTGCAACAGGTGCATAGTCGTTAGATGACGCCTTCAATATTTGGGAAATACGTGCGCCGGGTTGAATGAGTTAACCCATTTGCTGCCGGTGATCACAGAATTGCGCGTCTGACACAAATGCACACAGAACGACATTGCGGGGGCTCATGACGATCTCTGCCTCTTGTTGTGATGAGTTTGAATCCATGTTCGTTGGACGGGTTGTGCGTTTCGGTCGTTTAATGAACACAAATTTCACAAGCAAGTTGCATGCCCACTGACTGGCAGGGAAGAGTTTGAAGCGCTGTGTACGTATAATACCCGATTGCAGAGTTTCCAAGAGAAAACCTCTGATGGCCTGATACACGTATACGCGGGTTTCAACTAATTAATTAACTCATTTCGCACGAAGCGTTTCTCAGAGGGGGTGAGTTGCCGGTCGTACGGTGAGAATTCACTTGGCACGAAAGCTCCAACTAATTTCTAGTGCAGTTTGGTGTTGTTGTTGTTTTTTTTTAGATTTTTATATTTGTTGTCTGTTTCCTTTAAGTCTCACGACAAGCTGAGACTACAGTAATAGGATAGGCACGTGTGCAATTGCAGAGGTACAAACTTCTACAATTACAACGAATACAGAAAGGTAACCCTTTCAGTGCCGAGAAAATGTGAACACCGTCCAATTGCAGGAGGTATAGATCCTCATGAGCCCCCGCAGTTGCGGGGGCTCATGAGGATCTATGCCTCTTGCTGACACCACTTTCAATCCCGGGCCATCTTCCGGGGACAGCCGGCCTGGGTTTTCTGGTGCTGAAATCACGAACAGTGCAGAAACACTGCTTGCGTCCACTGGCACTGAACAGGTTCCAATGTCAAGGTAGATGTCTATGCAACAAAACTGAAGTTACAAATAATAGACTTCATCATTATCACCAACACTACCACCTTTATCATCACCGTCATTATCACCGTCATTTTCATCATCATGATCATCACCATCGGGACACAGTAAATGTACCGCTCTAGACACCCTACAAAGATTTGAACCGTTATCATTCGGAATTCACCAGTGTGTGAAATACTTTTGACTAAAATAAATCAAAGGTAGTGCCAGAATAGAATGGCGCCAAGCTATTCTGGCACTACCCTTGAACACAAGCCATTGGTCTATATCCTTATCTATAAGTACTTTGATGGTCGTGTAATACATAGTTCAATGATATGATCTCGTTATTTACCAGAGTATAAAACACTTGTAGCCAACGAGCCTACGGCAAATATATTGAATCCACTCGTCTTGAAGCGTGTTGAATCCACTTGTGATTCAATCTGTGCCATAGCAAACGAGCGTACGGCAAAATTGAATCCACTCGTCTTGAAGCTTGTTGAATCCACTTGTAGGTTCATGTTTTGCGCTAGCAAACAAGCTTACGGCTAAAATTGGATCCACTCCTGTTGAATCGTGTTGAATCCACTTGTGGATTCAATTTTTGCCGTAGCAAACGAGCCTGCAGCAAAACAATTGAATCCATTCGTCTTGAATCGCGTTGAATCCACTTGTAGATTCAAATTTTTTTAGCAAACGAGCCAACGGCAAAAATTGGATCCATTCCTGTTGAATCGTTTTAGTTCACTTGTGGATTCAATTTTTGCAGTAGCAAACGAGCCTATGTCCAAAAATATGAATCCTCTTGTGTTGAATCGTGTTGAACCCACTTGTGGATTCAGTTTTTGCCGTAGCAAACGAGCCTACGGCTCGGTTACGACCGCAAAATTGAATCCACTCCTGTTTTCTGGTAAACAATTGGATCATATCAGTTAAGCTGCATTTAATGCATACCCGTGCCATTTTACCGTTGCATTGTGTCTTCATGCACGACCCTACAACAGCACACACAGAGAAGGAAAAAAATAAAAAGCATACAAAATCAAATTCAAAGAAAGAAATAAAAACTCGTGACAAAATATTGCATGTATGGCCTGAGCATCACGTGACCGCTTCGGCCGGTCCTAATCCAGTGCGCGCTATCAGATGTCATGAATATTAATGAGCGCGAGAGATGATGATTGATTGATTGGCGAGATACATCACAGCGGACACCAGCGACATATTGAGGCAGAGACAAGTGTACTGTGAAGTCACTTACATCGCCAACGCTGATGATGCCATGATATGTGTGTGTGCTGGTCTGCGATTTTGGACCTTACGGCTGTAGTTAAAGTAAAATTACGATTGTCTATAGAACATAATTCCCGTGAAATACCTACACATTAAATCATATTATCAATGAGTTCTTAACAGGCCCCTACAACTACTCTTGAGCTATCAACGTCCATCTTTCTTCTACTACTGTCGCTTCGAGTGAAAAACGTGAGTCACAAAATATGTAAACACATGTAAGCAGGTTCTACGTTTGTTTCCATGTCACCTGAGGAAGGATCTTTGATCCGAAACGTCGTTATTTGTTTCTATTTTAAAGGGTTTTCTACCACTATCTTCTGTTTTTCTTTCACGTGAAACCCTAGCGGCAACAGTTTTACTACATGTAAGCAGCTTGTTACAAGTATGTTACTTACTGCGGCATCCCAGTCAGCCAAGAGCCCACTGGCCAACTGCGGCCGTCGTGGGCCGGGCCCGAAGACGTTTTGCTGCTGGGGATGCTGTCATGCCTGGATTATCGTGTCAGCGTGGTCGCACCAGAGCGGTTGTGTACGATCGCCGTACGTCATGGACGGTCACAGTGTTACGTCATAAGAGGCAATCCGTTAATGCGCTGTCATAGGTCGGCCAGCTTGATCATGACGTATGATGTGGTGACGTAACGTTTGTTCAGACATTGGCTGTGCGTGAATGCCTCAGCCTGTTTGCTGTGGCTCAGTGAGTGCTGTTTGTCGAAGTGATTCCTGCAGGAATCACCTCGACAAAAAGCGCAACCTGACCGGCAGCCCAGGGGTTAGAGAATAATACTTACGTCACTACAAGGGCTACATTATTACACTGACGAGCAAAAGAGATGCGACATTTTTTTAGTCATCGGAAAGACCAACCTGTCTCCAACGATTCCAAAAAATGTCGCGTTTCTTCTGTAAACAATCTTTAATTAAACTACGGTGTAATTGTCTTTTCAAAGCGTGTTTCTTTCTGTGATTGTTGAGATTTTCTCTGCGCGCACGTACGCTGCGACGGTGTTCTCAAACCTGTTAACCCCATTCAGCCGTGACGCACTACGGCAGGAGATGGGTCGACCATGATAATTCAAGGGTAGTGCCAGATTTGCTTGGCGCCTGTCGGCGCCAAGCTAATCTGGCACTGCCCTTGAATTATCATGGTCGATCCATCTCCTGCAACTGGTGCATAGTCATTAGATGACGCCTCCAAAATTTGGGAAATACGGCCGTCGGGCTGAATGAGTTAAGTATGCACAGTTTCGTTCGCTTATAACAAGGTCGATTATAACAGAAGCCGAATATAGCAACACTTTTTTTTTTTCCAGAAGTCCGGACAGCAATCTCTCTATGAAGATCACTTCGCTTATCACAAACTTCAGATATAGCAGCGAAAAAAGTTGGGTCCCCTGGCGATTTGTTACACACGTAGTTTGCTGGCATCATGAAATTGTTATTTCCCCATAGACGCTGTGACAAAGTAAGCCACAGACCGCTATGTGACTGATTACGATTTGCAGCCTCATTACATTTTGCTTCCCGTGGAGGCGTTCTTTCATTTAGTCACTTTAATGTCTCGTAAACAGGCAGATGGAAGGTCTCGCGTTGGCCACGTTAAAATCCACGGATAACCCCTGCAATCTCCGCGGCCACAGGTCGTGTTGCTTTAACCCTTTCACTGCCGCGAAAATAATGTTCATGATCCAGCTGCGAGAGGCATAGATCCTCATGAGCCCCCGCAGGTGCGGGGGCTCATGAGGATCTATGCCTCTTGCTGAGACGGCTTTGTATGCACGTTCCTTGGACGACCGATGCTGAATTTATGATAATTTCAAAAACATGATCAATTTACGTCTACTATCAGTGAGGCGGTTAATGTCCATGTTTGTGTGCTGGCCTCAATAAAATCCTCAGATTAACCCTCCCCACTGCCTGTGACCAGAAAGCGCGTGTGTTTAAATCAGCATCGATTCAACGCTAAGGAACTCCGTCCGTCAGAAATCCATTTACAAAATAGGTCGACAATGGGTATAGAACCTCATGCCGAGCCCACAGATCAGATGCGGGGGCTCATGAGGTTCAAAGCCTCTTGCATTTGGATGCTGATCATTTCATCTTAGTAAAGAGGTTAATCCCTTGGTGCATGCAACCACCGGTAGAGAAAGCAGGCGTTTTTATGTTGTTTTTATTTGTTGTTGTTGGTTTTTTGGGGGTGTTTGTTTGTTTGTTTGTTTGTTTGTTTGTTTGTTTGTTTGTTTGTTTGTTTGTACCGGTGGCTACGTTCTCGGGAGGGGGGGGGGGGGAAGAATATTCGAAATACTCTGGGAAGAAAATCTGAATTTTTAACCCCCACCCCCTCCCACCCCTCCAAGGGAGGGAGTTACAATTTCAGATATTCTTACCAGGGAAGCTCAGTACTAGTCAGGGGGGGGGGGGAGGAGGGCGGGGGGGGGGGGGGGGGGATTCTGCAGTCTCTGGGGTCGCAGGTGTTACACAACTGGCCACACAACAATTTTAGGCGTACATTGTCAAATATGTCCGAGAACGTCTGGTCGTTTCTTACTTATTTCCTCGGTTTATTGTCTGGTTGGTTGGTTGATTGGTTAGAAATTGGCTCTATGTTTGATAATGACATAGTGGCCACAGACATGTTTGTCGCCAGTTTTATTTAAACTGATCATACGATATAAATGGAATAGATTAACTTTGTCTACTGTTGTTTACTGCACTCACCTTTGCGAAGTTTTAAAACCACAGCAGGAGTGATTATTACCGGTGGTATATTTTAGTCGTCCGCCGCGTAGGTATAATAAAGTGCACAATGTGTACATCTCCCGATAAGCAGCCTATCCCCGCTAAGCAAACTTGTTAGTCAAACTCTTGGTGGCTCAGACTGTTATATAACCAACTTAAATGCTTAACCCATTTAGCCCCGAGTCCCTACAGCAGGAGATTGATTGACCGTGATAATTCAAGGGTAGTGCCAGATTAGCTTGGCGCCTTCAGGCGCCAAGGTAATCTGGCACTACCCTTGAATTATAATAGTTAATCCACCTCCTGCAACTGGTACATAGTCGTTAAGTAACACTTCTGAGGGGCTAAAAGGGTTAACCACAAAATAACAAGGACACGCTAAATCTAAGTCTTGCGCTAAATCTAATTTCTTTTGTTATTGTTGTGGTAGGGTTTTTCTCGACGGGGAGAGGGGGTGGGGGGGGGGTTCTTGAACTGTTTTTCTTTGTTTTGTTTTCTGTTTGTTACGTTTGTGGTCGTGTTATTCTTTGAGAGCATGTATATTTTAATCATAGGAAAGATCCGACATTCATTTTAGTTATTTTGGACAAGAAAATGATTACGTACCTTTTTAGTAGATTCATTTTCTTTTGCACGGAGAATTGCGATCAATTTTTGTTGCGATGCGTAGTTTCGCCTACATTAGACTGGAAGGTTCGAGCGGGGTCGCGATCTTTCTAGTGACCCCAGATATGACGTCAAAGTGTCGGCTACATGTCGTAACATTGTATCAATGACGCCTAAAATAGTAGCGGAGTTTTGTAGTTCATTATAGTGAATTCTTTTTTTATGAATATTAATGAGTTTTGGTTACGTTTTCTTTTCTGATTGGTTGTGTTGTGCGAATTTGCTGGATTATTCTGGAAATCTGTAATGGTATAAAAGACCGTGTTAGGAAGTATGTGTGTACATTGTATGAGAGACGCAGTGTGTCAAAAGTGTTGATGCATTGTAGAGGAAACAATGTATCAGTGTTGGCCTTGGTGCATTTGTGAATGCATTGTGTGGAGATCGCAACGCTGCAATAAAATATTGTTGGAACTGTTACTCCTGAGTGTTCTACAACCTTGTGCCTCGTGTGACGAGTTGCAGCTGAGTGAAGTTTCTTTACAAGAACCCTACGTGCGTGCGTCTGGTGTGATATCATACAACGACTACGACTACCTCGTAACATTGTTGTTTTGTTTGGGGCTTTTTTGTGCGTTTGTTGTTGTTGTCGTTGTTGCTATTGTTGTTGTTTTGTTTGTTATTGGTTGTTTTGGGGGTTTTTGTTTGTTGCTGTATTGTTTGTTTGTTTGTTTGTTTTTTTGCCTGCGTGTCTGTTATTGTGTACCGCGTTGCAAGCCTAACCCGTTTAGTTTAACTCATGCGCGATGTGCCGCATCGGAGTACGCGGAGAAACAGACACGTGGATGCATTCTGCTGGTCATGCTGGATGTCATGCTTATGGTCATGCTGGTCATGGTCATACTGGTATGGTCATGATGCATGTTGGATGTCATGCTGGCATTCTGCTGGTCATGATGGATGTTCAATAGTTTGATCTTACAATGAGCAATAATTTGATACTACTTTCTGACCTTCATATGCAGAAACAGACACTCTCCTCTTCTGTGTCTTCTTTTTCGTCGTCATCACCATCATCATCGTCATCGTCATTTTCTTCTTCTTCGTCGTCATCATCATCATCATCATAATAAATTATAAAAATAATTTTATATAGCGCAAACTCCCTGTATTGCAGGCTCTAAGCGCTGTACAATGCGAATCAAAATGACAAACTGAACACAAATCAATACACAGCGGCAACAAAATATACAACTATAACAATACAAATTCAAAAATTGACAGGCACATACATACACCTAAACCACAAACAACCATCGCCACATGAACTGGCACAGGGTCATCATACTGTTACTGTGAGACAGAAAAGAGACTGGAATTTGCGAAACAGATTAGTAAGACTGGAACAGATGTGTTTTGAGCTAACATTTGATACAACTGTGGAAGCATCGCGAGTGTGCTTGAAAAGCAAATTTCACACGGACTTTGTGTTTGTTTTCGGTATTTTCAAAACAGTAGTAATGGTCCGAAGCAAGCGGTAAAAACACATCTCATTGTACGGCTCGCTTACCGAAGAGTCTCAAATTTTCGATGCCAGGAAAATACGAACACCACCCAACTGCTAGAGGCAAAGAACCTCATGAGCCCCCGCAGATGCGGGGGCTCATGATGTTCTTTGCCTCTTGCTGGCTCCCATTGCCTCAATGTCTCTTATTCGAACGAGAGCCATTGGCGTTAAAGTTCCGTTCACTCGGTTCTCTCCCAGTTAACAAAAGAGCATCGAACCGACGTCGACAGCAAGTGGACCCGCGCACAGTGGGCCGACGTCGGTTCGATGCTCTTTTGTTAACTGGGCTCTTTTTGTCCGCGATTACGGAACAAGAGGCTCACGCATAAATATTTCATTGTAAGGAGATCATACACACAGGTCTCGATGGCTGGGTGGCGGGTCACATTTGGCATTCACAATATTCAACACATTATGAGCTAAGAACCTTACTGCACTCCGGCACGCGATCTACTCTCTCTCTCTCTCTCTCTCTCTCTCTCTCTCTCTCTCTCTCTCTCTCTCTCTCTCTCTCTCTCTCTCTCTGTCTCTCGTCTCTCTCTGTCTCTCTCTCTCTCTCTCTCTCTCTCTCTCTCTCTCTCTCTCTCTCTCTCTCTCTCTCTCTCTCTCTCTTTCTCTCTCTCTCTCTCTCTGCATCAATTGCCTTGCTGATGACTTAATGTACTAAGATCTTGTTATGCTTACTTGATTTCTCATTTATACTTTGTGCGTACGCATGCGGGTAGTCGGAGTGCGTGTCCAGAGCGTGTGTTTGTTTGGCGTATGTGCCGTGCGTGCGTGTAAGTGTGTGTGTGTGTGTGTGTTGTGTGTTCGTGCGTGTGCATGCGTACTGATGCGGTCAGTGGTGTGGTGGTGGTGTGTGTGTGTGTGTGTGCGTGCGTGCATGCGCGGTTCGTGTGCATGCGTCGTCCTGTGCGTGTGGGTATGTGCGTGGTGCGTGCGTGCTGCGTGAGCAGTGCATGCAGCGGTGTGTGTTGTTTACATCATGTCTTATGTGTGTGCACGCAGTTGAAACTGTCGTTACATACTCTACGTTGAAATAAGTCATCGTCATTGTTCTCTCTCTCTCTCTCTCTCCCCCTCTCTCTATCTCTCTCTCTCTTTCTCTCTCTCTCTCTCTCTCTCTCTCTCTCTCTCTCTCTCTCTCTCTCTCTCTCTCTCTCTTCTCTCTCTCTCTCTCTCTCTCTCTCCTCACTCTCTCTCTCTCTCTCTCTCTCTCTCTCTCTCTCTCTCTCTCTCTCTCTCTCTCTCTCTCTCTCTACACAGACGAGCGGCCAAAATAATCTGCCCTGATCCACACCTAAGCACTGAAGAAAAGCTCTCAAAAGCAGGTCTCCTGCCTCTTCAAGGTCATTTTAAATATAACAAAGCAATCTTTATGTTCAAAGTGTGGAAACGCAAAACACCTGAGTACATCTCCACTTTGTTCCGTAAGTCTGAGTCCAAGCTTGGAAACATCAGAAAGCTTTTCATAGTACCTAAACCAAGGATCGATCTATATAAAACTAGCTTATCCTTCTCAGGGGCAATTATCTGGAATGCACTTCCCGACCATGTAAAATCCACCTCCTCGCTAGCGTGCTTTAAAAAGTGTCTCTGCAAATACTTTGTGGATCACTCGTAGGGATGCCTTAACCACTTGTATTATATGTTTCTTTTTTTGCTGCGTCCAATTTATTCCCAAGTAAGTCTGTTATCCTTTTCATTTATCATTTGGAATACTTAGCTCTGTCTATGTGTGAAGGGTTGGGGTGGGGGGGGGGGGGGGGGGGTGTCTGTGAGTCTATGAGTATGTCTGTCTATGTGAACAGTGTTGTCATCTGTTTGCAAGAATTATGTTTACTTATATGTATGTATATTTGTAGTTAGTCTTGTAGTTGTTAGCAACGGCAGGTTTGTAAAATGGCTGTGTCGATGACGATGTCAATGCCTAAACCGTTGTAAAATAAAGATTCATTGATTCATTGATTCATTGATTCATTGATTCTCTCTCTCTCTCTCTCTCTCTCTCTCCTCTCTCTCTCCTCTCTCTCTCCTCTCTCTCCTCTCTCTCTCCTCTCTCTCTCTCTCTCTCTCTCTCATCGCTCTCGCTCTCTCACTCGCTCTCCTCTCCTCATCTCTCGCATCTCTCATCGTCACTCTCTCTCTCTCTCTCTCTCCCTCCCCCCGTTGAATAAGCATTCCAGCATTCAATCTTCATTTGCGATGTCAAAGAAGCCTGACGCCGCTAAGCCACTTTGAATATAGGATTTGAGTGGAATTGAAAGCACAGTAGAATTAAGCCATCAAAGAGCCGTAAACAAAGTGGCGACAAAATGGTTAATGTTGATAAACACTGGAGGGTCATTAAGAATTAATAAGCTTAGCTGTTTGGAAACGCAGGTTCGCGTTCGGATTCTGTCCATTCATTATTCTCTATTAACCTTTTGGGTGTCGGTGTAGGGTTTAGTCGCGATGATTTCTGCACGAAAATCGCGACTAATACCGATACCGACACCCAAAGGGTTAAAGCTATAGAACTGAACGATTCCTGTGTGTCAGTATTTCATCATGTGCTGGTGTATTAGGTTACAGCCGGCATTAGGAGATCGGCCCAAAGACGACCTTCCGAGTTCTTTACCTGGTTATTTGGGTGTGTAACGTCCTCGAAACCGAGAGATAAAGGACGGCCATAACGGATGGGTTATGGGGGACAGGGACAGCTATTCGTACGGAGCACGACCTGAACACTGATCAATTCAGGCGTACTGCAGCTGTGCCACTTTAATTTACCGGGACCCTTTTAACGGACATGCTACTGAACAAGTCCGAATCACTTGTTAGTCTCAACTTCGCTACACCATCACCCTTACTCCCCGGCCCCTCTAGCTCTCCCCACTCCAAGCCCCACCCCCAGCACCACCCCACGCCCCCCCCCCACCCCTCTAAAATCACATATTTGCGTCATTCACGGAGATAGTCTTTCCGCTTCTACACCTTTAGTTGTATCTGACGTCCGGGATCCATTAAAAACTTACTCTCCTTACTGATCGTTTGATTGGGTCTTTCGATTGCTCCAAAAGCTTTCGCAGTACAGTCCCTTAGTCAGATAATTGTCGTCTGCAAGAGGCGTAGATTAGCGTGAGCCCCTGGAGGAGCAGGGGCTCAAGAGAATTGTCGTTGCCTCTTCCTTGTGAGACTTTAGATCACTATTATGACGTTTTCCTTACGAATAGATTTTGACTGCGCTTTTTGATGACACGCAAAGCTTTCGCAGATTAGTCCCTAAGATAACTGTCGTCTGCAAGAGGCATAGATTTTCATGAGCCTCTGCTCCTAACGGAGCAGAGGCTCATGAAAATATATGCCTCTTGCTTGTGACAATTTAGATCACTACAGTTTCACTTTCCTTACTGATCTTTTGACTGCGCGCTTCGATGACACAAAACTGTTCAAGCTCTGGCCTATAGCAAAACCTATTTTCCTGCAAGCGGCATGGATTTTCATGAGCTTCTGCAGCTTCAGGGGCTCATGAGAATCTATACCTCTTGCTTGCCATGACCTATGCTAGGTTAATTCATTAAATTGATACTTATTTGTCCAACTGCCCATACATTATACTTCATTGATTTCGCAAGAGCCCATGAGAAAACATCAAACTTCTTTGTCATGAGCACGTTCATAATTAAGCATTTCTTGCTCACGTCTTTATCGGATTTGAAGGAAAGTAATCAGGTTTTTATGTTTGTGAAAGTTTTTTTTGTGATTTCATGGGAATTTTTTGCACCATTAAACCTTTAAAGGTCCGGCCATTGGACTCAGCCTGTGTTTTTGAAACCTTTGCCAAAAGAGCCGGCTCCAGCCGCCAAAGAAACGTAGACTTAAAGTGTTTTCAGCAAGAGGCACAGATCCTCATGAGTCCCCGCTATATATACCTCTTGCAGTTGGGCGGTGTTCAATTTTTCTCCGCAGAGATCGGGTCAACCATTTTTGCAAATTGTTGTGCAATCCAGCGTCCAAACCATATAAACTAAAACTAACATTTGCAAGAGGCATCGATTCTCATGAGCCCCTGCATATGCAGGGGCTCATGAGAATCTATGCTTCTTGCTTGCTGTGATGGAACTCATTTTCATCCTTAAATTAAGATACTTCATCCGACCTTCAGTTGTCGGAGTGCTGTGATGGCTTTATTGCCGTGATCGCCATTACCGTGAGTGCTCGATTGCGCTTTGATTATAGCCCTTTGCTTCTGGAATTGCCGCTAGGGTCGCTGGCAGGGAAGCAATCTCCGCCGCAGTGACCTGGCGATGTACCTAATTCTTTTTGCGACACGTTTAGTGTTTTGCGAGTGGTTTGCTTGTGAAAATCTAGTGTTGTGAACAAGACTGAGTAGCATTTTTGTTTTGTTTTGTTTTTTGTTCACAGACTTTGCTCGTACAGATATAATGATGTAATAATATGGTAACTAAATTAAATTAATTCCTTTTGACATGTATACCACAAACATTGAAAGATGCACGTCTACATTTATAATATTTTCGAGTATTTGTATTCACAATGTTTAGCATTTGTATAGAAATAATAAATAAATAAATAAATAAATAAATATTACACAACTCTTGTTCACGAGTGCGCACACACACACACACACACACACACACACACACACACACACACACACACACACACACACACGTGCGCGCACACACACACACACACGCACGCACGCACGCACGCCCACACACATACTCGCAAATATACGCACACACACAAACACACACGCACACACACACACACACACACACACACACACACACACAGAGAGCATGATGACACACACCAACGGCGGAGAATAGTTTGCAGGACTAAAACGGAACGGACAAAAGGTGGGACGGAAATAGAAAAATACAGGAACCGGTCGTGGATTCGATCCCGGTATCGCTTGATCAGATTATTCCCATGTGCTTACAGGCGCATCAAACGATTCTTGTGTCGTTGATCGAAGACCCACTGTACGGTCTGGACGGACTGATTTTAACCCTTTAGCTGATTAAGTGAACACAATCGAACTGCAAGCGGCATAGATCCTCATGAGACCCCGCAGTTGCGGGGGCTCATGAGGATCTATGCCCCTTGCTTTCAGCTACTTTGAATTTGATGGTCTTAGAACGGCTAGGCGTTGAATTAACAAAGATTTCAAAAGCACGATCTGCGTCAACTGGCGGTTAGTGGACAATAGGGTTAATATATAGTTTCCTTTTTAGTGCAATCTTCGTGCGACAGATCGACCGTGATAGTTAAAGGGCAGTGGCGGATTAGCTTTTAACCCCCCCCCTTTTGCGTGCAGCCAATGGTACACTTCACAGTACCAGTGGTTGCATGCTCAAAAGGTTATTAGATTGTTTCCTTTCTAATACCAGCTTTGGGAACTACTTTAACTCATTCAGCCCGACGGTCGTATGTCCCAAATTTTGGAGGCGTCATCTAACTTGCAGGAGATAGATCGACTATGATAATTCAAGGGCAGTGCCAGATTAGCTTGGCGCCGACAGGCGCCAAGCTAATCTGGCACTACCCTTGAATTATCATGGTCGGCCCATCTCCTGCTGTAGTGCGTCAGGGCTGAATGGGTTAATAGACGTACGACTGTGCGCGGGCACACTGTAGCCGACCTCGGCCCTACAGCTGTTTGCGTACTGGGTTGTTGTGTTGTTGTTTCGTTGTGTTTGTGAGTTGTTTTACTGTTATTGAGCTGTTGAACACGATTTTCCATTGTAATAATCACCTAGTCATCGAAAGAAGTACCCAACGGAGAAAGAAACACGCTTAGAAAAGGCGGGTACAACACAATTTATTAATATTTCGGGTAAATACCCTTTGTCAAAATAGACAAACAAACAAACAGAGAGATTAGCCGCTACTTATCTTCATTAGCAGATGGAATGTGGCAACTGAAGGAGGTGACGTAAAATAAAAGAAAAGGAAGAACAAAAGTGCGGAAAAAGTAAAAATGACGTCAACGAAAAATCGTGAGAGAGACTCGGAAAGAACCTGAACACGAGAGACAAGAGTATGTGCAAGCACGTGCAGGAGCGAGCGAAAGAAAAGGCGTGTAGATGAGGCCAGAGAAAGAGAGAGAGAGAGAGAGAGAGAGAGAGAGAGAGAGAGAGAGAGAGAGAGAGAGAGAGAGAGAGAGAGAGAGAGAGAGAGAGAGAGAGAGAAAGAAGAGAACGAACGGGTATTACCCTTGGGCACGAAGTAGGCTGAGTGTCTAATACACAAAGCCTGCTAAACACCAACCCGAAGGCAAACTTTATATCACCTTCAAGTTGAGGACTACCTCGGGGAAAAACGGGAGGACCCCGGAGAAAAAAAACCAGCATTTAGCACGGTACACAACAAGGAATAAGTCATGAAAACAAAGCAAAAAATCAAATTCAGTAAGAGAAAATTAGGTATAAGTGGAGAGTAGGTAGTTGTGAAACCGTCTTCAAAGGTAACTAAAAAAATAATTAAAAAATAATAAGGGGGGGGGGAGATAGAGAGAGAGATTACCTAGTCATCTAGACGCATATCACACTTTGCATAATAATAATAATAATAATAATACCGTTATTATATAGGCGCTTTTTCTCAATTTTTGGGCAAATCGACTCAAAGCGCCGCGAACTGAAACCCAACACGCACACTCACGTAACAGACACGGATTTACGCCATTTAAGACAAACACAGTACAAGACAGACGAAGGGCCAGTTCAGCTACTGAAGTTACAGAGATTTTTGATCGCTTGTATATTAAATTTGTAAAGTGGCCTGAAACCGGTACCAAAGTGTGGGGGGTGGGGTTGGGGGTGGAAGAACCGGAGTACCCGGAGAAAGAACCCCGGACGGTCCACCCGAATTAACGGTGACACTTACCAGAGGAGAAAAGTCCGACGCCGGAACCCGTTTTCGAACCTCGCACCTTTGGCATTGGTGGCAGGCGCCTTAACCACTGCGCCACGGACCGCCCCAACATCTACAGACAGGCCTTCTGTAACCCTTGCACGTTCAGGCTCATCTGACTTGCGCCCTCAGACCAAACTGAATCACGTCTTAGAATCATTGGCACAGCGCGGACGTAAAAACCGAGAGAGATGGACCATAGACCAGGATACCTCACGAGTTGTGTCTGATGCGTTTGACTGACGCCTGGTCAAGCCCACACCAAACTGGTTCACTTCTCATAATTATGAATGCGGTCGTGGGCTCGAGGACCTTTGCTAACTGGCGCTCAGACAATAGGGGTGTAGTGGGTTACGGATGGTACGATATTTGGGGCGCGAGCTTGAGATAACACTACCCCTTCCCAACCAGTATTTTGGTTTTAAAATCTGTGTTCACTGAAAGACCAAAATTCGCAGCTGTCCAAAGAACGTGGATACCAAGTGGTCTCAGCAAGAGTCATAGATCCTCATGAGCCCCCGCGGTCGCGGGGGCTCATGAGGATCTATGCCTCTTGCTCTTAAATCGCGTTCATCTTTTCTCGGCAGTGAAGAGGTTAATGCCTGAGGGCGAAACATTCTCCGAAACCCACAACTGCTGAGAGCCTTATTGTCTAAGAAGGTCATACCACCTCCCTCCTTCTACTTAGTATTGTGATAATATCTTCCATAGTTACCGGCGCGGCCAGTTGCGACTACCCGGAAGCGTCTTAACTTGCAGTGTTCTTACGCGGCAACAAATGTAAATCTGTCTTCTGCAGTGTCTAATGTTTCAAAATAAAAAAAGTACATATGTATTTAAGCATATGACTGTATATAATATAAAAATAAATATAAAGATAAAGATTATTATTATTATTATTATTATTATTATTATATAATAACACCAAACCATCACGTAATTGTTCATAACACAAGGCAAAGAACAAAAAGGGGGGGGGGGGGGGAGCGCAGACGACAAGTTTAGTGATGTATATTACGGCGCGCGTCCGGTATTAGGTCATTCAAGGTCGCAAGGGGAAGAAAAATCGTTGTTAGGTAAATCGCACTTCAAGTTATTTATAAACCATTGAAAATGCCCTGCGAGAGGTACAATAATTATGATATAGGCCATACTACACCAAGGGCATTGACTATGGTTAGCTTGGAGCTTGTGGATGGTCCATTCAGTCTGATACCACCAAAGATCTGTCTACTTGTCTCATGGGGTCAGTTGCGTGAGAGAGCTTAACTCCTGCGCAAGTCACTTAGCTGTAGCGGAGCACCTTGCTAAGTGACTTTTGCAGGACTAAGCTCACTCATGCAGCTGGTCCCTGCTGTTGAGTCAGGACGAAATGGTAATGTAAACCACTCGACATCACTGTCCAGCCTCAAGTCGACGGGCAACCAAGAATGTCCCTAAGGGGAAAAACTCTTCTGATCAGCCGATTGTCTTCCTTTGCTGATTCAGTAGTTCCATTTCATCAATGCTGTTTTATCTAGTTTTGGGTTAACTCTCCACTTTGAACCATCACAACTCGTGGATTATTCTACGCTTTGAACTATCATTAATTGTGGATAATTTTACGCTTTGAACTATCAATAGTTCCTGGGTTATTTTCGACTTTGACATATCCCGGTCCAATCATATTACTACATGTAATGTAATTTGTCCGTCGTGAGTAATATGGTTCATGTCAGATCATGCAGGCACATCTGTAATTCAAATTTTCAGTTGATAGGGGTAATATAACACTGACAACATGCAGGCATTGTGTAATGCAAATTACTTGGGCGTTTACATGGCACAAGTAGCGGGCCCGTTTTATGTAACTTTAACTCATTCTACCCCAGACACACCACAGCAAGATATGGATCGACCATGATAGTTCAAGGGTGATGCCAGAATAGCTTGGAGCCGATGGGCGCCAAGCTATTCTGGCATCACCCTTGAACTATCATGGTCGATCTGTGTCCTGCACTCCAATGCAATCTTCAGAGGACAACGACAAAACTTTGGGGATTTCGGTGTTGGGGTAGACATGAGGTAATTCGGCTGATATGAATATCCGAGCGTAATTGGACTCGTAATAAGGGCGGTCGCTCATAATATTAGTACAAGTTTGAACAAGATTTATGTGTTAATATTTACTCTCAAGTCCAGTGCAGAATAACCTCTGGCTGTAGGTAGCGCATGCTATTGAGGTGATTCCTGCATGAATCACCTCAACAATATGCGCTACGGGCAGCCACAGGGCTAAGATGAACTACACTAAAATGAAAACTAATGAACGATGACGTATGGTGCACGGATTCCCATAATGAGCTGCTAATGCTCGTGAGAATCACTGTCTTGCGGATGTAGGGTCCTGTCTAAGTGCTTCACACACTTGTTGCGGCCTCGCTCCTGAGGCTGATCAGCGGTAGCCAATCGAGTGAGACGAACGGCGTCCGGGTTGTTTCACTGACCGACTAAGAGGCGAAGAAATCCCAAACCAATACCACTACGTACACTTAACCCTTTTAGCCCCAAGGTCCCATTTCTCAAATTTTGGAGTTGTTGTCTAATGACTATGTACCAGTTGCAAGGGATGGATTGACCATTATAATTCAACGGTAGTGCCAGATTAGCTTGGCGCCTTCATTGACCATGATAATTCAAGGGTAGTGCCAGATTAGCTTGGCGCGACAGGCGCCAAACTAATCTGGCACTACCCTTGAATTGTCATGGTCAATCAATCTCTTGTTGTAGGGATTCGGGCTTAGATGGGTTAATTTAATACCGTCCACTTCAGTGGGGATAACAGCAGCAAGAAAACTACTACTAGCGAACAAATTACATTCCACATCTCTCATAAGAGCGCCGGATGTATCACTAGTCGGATAAAACAACGCTTTTCTGGCCATGTACTGATGAAACTTGTTTTGTTTATCACAAACTTTGATATAAAGATCATACTGAAAATGCGATACCCGAACATTTTGCTTTTATCCAAAGTTTGCTGTATAATGTACCAACAGTGCAGTAATGGTCAGCACCTGTGACGGAGATTGAAACTAGACACGTCGCCATCTTAAATCCCGCCGTCCCAATGAAGACGTTACGGGTCTGTGGTCTCGGTTTGCCCGCAAGGGGGGGGGGGGGGGGGCGACACCCTCTTATTGCTTGTCCCGGCTTTCCCATACCTGAAAATGGAGTGCCTTATCGGTAGTGGATTAAACTGCTATTTTCGCCTCCGGACTTTTCAGGTCAGAGAGTTTCATGAGCCAGTAGGTTTATAACATATACGAGGCATAGATTTTCATGTGCCTCTGCTGGGCAGGGGCTCATGAGAATACATGCCTCTTGCCTGCGGGCGGATTGGTTTGAACATTTACGTCTGTTTTTTTTATGGAGTGTTATACGGGGACTCAGCCTTTGATTGTGCAGTGGGATGGGAGGTGGGAAAAAATGGGATGGGACGGGACAGAGACAGGCTTTACAAGAGCGAGTGAGAGGGAGGGGGAAGCTGGGGGTTGGGGAGGGGGCAGAGAGAGAGAGAGAGAGACTGGAGAGGGAGAGGAGGGAGACTGGAGAGAGAGAGAGAGAGAGAGAGAGAGAGAGAGAGAGAGAGAGAGAGAGAGAGAGAGAGAGAGAGAGAGAGAGAGAGAGAGATTGAGAGACAGAGACAGAGACAGAGAGACAGAGAGAGACAGAGGCAGAGAGACCGGAACAGAGACAGTGAGATATAGATGTCCGTCGCCGTGGCGCAAAGTGTCAACACCTACAATGTGCTGGTCTGTGATTTTGGACCTTACGGCATTATCACACACCAACGCACACTATTGGTCGCTATTCAGAGGCAATTTTCTCTGATTTCTGTGTGATTTTTCAGTCCGCTTTTGAGTTTGTTCCTCCTGTACACTTTCTTTTTTCCATGACATATTTATTGAAGTTGAATCCGACTTCAGAATGCCGCCTTACCGTCGCCGCCTCCGCCCAATATTCTTCTCCGAAATGATCCATCGATTTGGTTTGGTTTCTCAAACTGCCTTTTTGTTCATAGTTTTGGTTCCTTTATCTTAGCTGACAAACTTTGACACTTTTTCCTTCGCGGTGATATATCGCACGTAGTAACGATATCCCCAATTTATTTTACTAATCCAGGTCGTCTTCAGTATATCGCGGTACCCGGGAGCATACATATATAAATAATGTCCGGCCTTATTCGCGATCGCGTCATTGTGATAATGAATTGGCATAGACTTGTGAAAGAAATCACTTGATAAGCAAAAGGTCCTAGGCCCGACGTCAGTCTTAGCTGGCCCGCGCACATCCGTGCGCGGGTCAGTTAAGGCTGACGTCGGCCCTGGGACCTTTTGCTCATCGGGCACCATAGTCCCCATGGGAGCCAAAGACTCTTCGCATTGTATCCTATAACGCGGTATACTGAAGCGCGCATTACTGAGGGTGACCTGTTAACTATGCATAGAAATGCAAGGCCTGCCAGCTTTGGCCGACGTCTGCCCGAGGCGATTAAACCCCAAGCCTCCATCTCCAGGCCCGATGCATTATATTTGTATTTTGACGCGTCAGATATAAACCTGCCAAGAAACGCAGTCTCATGGCTTCTCCCGTCTTATCCAGATCAGACTGACAAATTTAAATAGGTGTTCTTGTAAAACCCGCCGGTACTTAGTCTGCCTTGGAAATGATTATTATGTTGATCAGTCATGTGTGATAGACCGCCTGTACTGAAGCGCGAAAACTAGTCACTAGCGACAAACAATTTGGTACATATCAGATTTGGAGCAATATGACTGTATAAAGTATCGTCTTCTTGTGTGTCAGGTTAACATCGGTGTGTTAGATAACACATGCTACAAGTTTGGGTACGCGGCATCAGTTGTGTCGCGTATACGGCAGATGCGGCACGCCTCGAATGAGTCAAGTCTTGTTCCCGCATTCATTGACTCATATTAATTACATTATATATTACGTCACAATTTGATTTCATTACATCGTATATTACGTCACAATTTGATCACCCTGTGTTGACGTTGCTATTTTTACATCTAGTCACATGACAACGTTGGCTAAGAAGCTTGGCCCACGCTACCACAAACACCTATTGCCGGGCGCAATTTTGTGGCGGCAATGTTGCCGCCTCAATTAGGGGCGCCTACAATATTGCCGCCACAAATTGCGACCCGATACAAACCGAGTCTATTCATTTGTGGTAGCCGGCAAGGCTCGAGCAATGTTGCCGCCTCTCAGCCAATCAGCGATGTTCTTGCGCCACTTCCCGTTTCTTCATCTTCCGGCGAGCCGGAAAAAATGGCGGAGAGTAAGCTGAGCGACGGCCGACGGCTTTGAGACTGTAATATTCATTGGAGACGCGCCGCATGTGAAACCGCTGCTAAACAGCTGCGTATCCGTATGCGGCACGTCTCCAGTGAGTAAATTGATCAACCTTGTCCGAGAGTTCCCATGCATATGGGACTCCTGCAGCTCTGAATATTTCAACCGGGCGCGCCGTGAGAGCTGTTCCATATATAGTAATGGCAGGTCAGTCAGTACAAAACATTGCGCGTACATAGGGTCGAATCACGACCCTTGCCCGCGAAAAAAAATTCTAAAAATAGATTTCCGAGCGCCAATGCCTACTTCCGGTGACATGGCACTGACCGTCGAAAATGCCGACGAAGCACTGCAGCTGGGGAAAATGCAACATGTACCCTCATATTGAGTTTCCAGCTAAAATATTATGCTGTAAAGTGTTCTCATAATTCATCTTTTTAGATAATATAATTTTTGTATGCAATAAAAAATGAATAATAAATAGCTGGTAAATTTATTTCAGATATGTCTTAGTGGTTGCTTTTTGTTTTCTGACTATGCTTACATGTATGGAAAACACTGATTTTCAGCGTCAACAAGTATTACTCGATTTGCAACACAGATAAAATAACACACAAGACATGGACAAAGATGTCAACCCTAAAACACTGAAAAGTAGAACACTATTAAAAGAATTTATTAAATTGGTGCAAAATAAATACCTTATGTTACAGACAAAATGGGAAATTAGTCATTCGTGGGAAATGCCTAAGGCAGTAATGAGCATTTTTTTTTTTTAACTCGGATTGACAAAATACCACTCTTTTTGTAAATAATTGCACTTAGAAATTATTTAGACGGAAAGATCTGTAAGATGTTAAATTCAATTCTCTGAATCGAAATACATCACTCATTCCGTAAATAATTGAAAATTGTCCTAAACCAGGCATTTCCCAGAAATAGCTGAATTTGTCTACAGGCATTTCCTGAGAATGACTGATTTCTTGTTCTGACTGCACACACATGCACAGCGGCACACACACACGCACACACACACACACACACACACACACACACACACACACACACACACACACACACACACACACACACACACATACATACAGGGGTGGCCAAATCTTTTTTTTTCTGAGGTCATCTGGCGGCTTAGCTCAAGAAAAAAAAAGAATTAGTCCGCAAGAATCTTAACTAGTCCGCTTACTAATCACCAAAAATCAGAATGCTTGTACAATGTTA
>BTPG01000001.1:330884442-330971942 GCA_036245525.1 Semisulcospira habei | reverse complement strand
TAACAAAGCAACACAGAAGTAACTCGAGCCAGCAAGAAGCATAGGTCATCATGAACCCCCGCACCTTGCGGGGGCACATCATGATCTACGCCTCTTGCAAATGGTGAAGGCTCTGCCCTGCGCATTTTTGTACCAAAGTTCTCTCCGCCGGCCGTGGCCCGTAGGAACAAGACATAAAGTAATGACGCTCCGCGCCCGCTCAGTGAAACAGGACGGACATTGTAATGGCCGCCATCACTGTGTGGGCCTAGGCTGCATTCACACTGGTTGCCTTCCTCCATTCGCTACCGCTGAACAGCGGTAGCGAATAGGGGGAGGCAACCAGGGTGGGACTCCATGCTGCCTTCACGCGGCTTTATTGCGCTGTTCCATTACGCTTGATAAATAATAACTGCCTGTACCGCACAGCATCCTTTCTGTGTCCTTGTGTAAGTACAGGATAATACTGTGTTCAGAATTCACAATTTTGTTTAACCCCTTCCCTGCCGGAGCACAGCGAACGACGCCCAAACTGCAAGAGGTATAGATCCTCATGTGCCCCCGCAGTTGCGGGGGCACATGAGGATCTATGCCTCTTTCTGGCACCACTTAGTAACCGAGTTCTTTGAACGGTGTGTGCCTTGTGTGTGTGTGTGTGTGCGTGCGCGTGCGTGCGTGCGTGCGTGCGTGTGTGTGTGTGTGTGTGTGTGTGTGTGTGTGTGTGTGTGTGTGTGTGTGTGTGCACGTTCGTTCGTGGGGGCGTACGTGCGTGTGGGTGTGTTGTTGTTGTTGTTGTTGTTGTTGTTGTGGGGATTTTGTTGTTTATTTGTTTTTTTTAAACAAAGTCTGCGTCCAGTGGTAGTGAAGGTGTTAAGATCTGTTGACTCACTGGTGAAATTACAAAACAAAACAAAAAACAAAAAAAATCTTTCGCAACAAACAGGAAAATTTACAGTACACATTTTTGTTAAACAGGAAACACAATTTCAAAACTACATATCTGTTATAATTTTATGTTGGTCTGTGATTTTTTTTTTTTTTAACCTTACGCTTGTATGTGATATGGGTGTGTTAGATCGGTGGCTGGGTTGTTGGGTTGGTTGTTGGGTTGGTTGTTGGGTTGGTTAATGGGTGCGTTTGTATACACGTTTTCAATTTGCGTGCTTGCCTGATGGTGTGCTTTGTACTTCATTTCTCATTCATTCCAGCCTGCTGATCTCGCAGTAGGTTAGCATGCTCTCTTTTTACTTAGCCAGCAACCCTGTTGTTGTTGATGCTGCTGTTGCTGTTGTTGTTGTTGTTGTTGTTCTTAATCCCTTCAGTACAAGTGGACGCATATTGTGTTTCTGAAGTCTATGTTCTCAACGTGGAAGATCCCTATCCGTCTAGTTAACATAGGTACAAAGATATCACTGCAAGAGGCATAGATCCTCATGAGCCCCCGCAACTGCGGGGGCTCATGAAGATCTATACCTCTTGTAGTTGGGTAGTGTTGAATTGTTCTCGACATTGATAGGGTTGAGTCAATTTGTCGTCGCTTTCGTTCATATTCTTTTCAGGATGTGCATTTCAGAACAGTGCACATTGAACAAGCCACAGAAAGTGTGACTGACAAATCATGACAGTGCACGATATTCGGTAGCTCCAAGCCAATTTCTTCTGGCGTGCCGCCGTGTTTTATCTGTCATCTCGCTTCATATATTGAAGAGGAAAGGTAGATGTCCTGCTTGGTCTGCGGAAGACGGATTTATATGGGACGTAATCGTGTGTTTGCGTTTTTGGAACTTGGGGCTTCATTCGTGTGCAGGTATGTGATTTTGGACCTTACGGCTTTCAGCCGTAAGGTCCAAAATCACAGACTAGCACACAGTGACGTCCAGATGGTTACGGTTCAATGCCCTTGGCAAAAAGTGTGTTAAATAATAAAAGACTCTGTCATCTACATGACAAGGAGGAAAACATAATCTGCCAAAGACCCCGCACAGATCTGTAATGAGATCTTGATGAGTCTAGATTTTAATGAACCCCTGCAGTTAGCAGGAGTTATCAAGATCTGTGCCTCGTGCAGGTCTTTTGAAAAGGGTTTCGTTTTTTTTTTTTTTCTTCTTTTATTCATTATCATGAACCGATTTAACTGGGTTTTTTTCTTCTGGCGAAGAATATTTACTAGAATATTTCTGTTCTGTTTTGTTCTGTTGTGTCCTTTTGTGTTCTGTTCTGTTCTGTTTTGTACTACTCTGCTCAGCTCTTGTTTCTGTTCAGTTGCTCGTGTTCTGTTCTGTTCTGTTCCTTTTTGTTCCGAGTCCGTTCTCTTCTCTTCTCTTCCGTTCCGTTCCGTTCTGTTCTGTTCTGTTCTGTTCTGTTCTGTTCTGTTTCTGTTCAGTTTCTTTGATTTTGAGAAGAAATAATTGAATTATTCTCATGAGCTCCACAGCCTGCGAGAGCTTGTGAGAACCTCTCTTCTCTGAATCATTCTTCACAAGGCTTTAATTTTATTGTCTCACGAAGTCTATAACCGTTCCTTGCCAAAGACATTGTTTTATTGTAAAAATTCGTACAGGCTTCAACGGCTCATTTTTCGTCTTTGCCGCTTGCAGACGACAACTGTTTCACACGTGTTTGCTGGTCTGTGATTTGGACCTTACGGCCTAAAGCCTCAAGGTCCAATATCACAGACCAGCGCATGAGTTATCTGTCTCATCTCATCAGATTCAGACCTTCCGCCGGATCTCAACATGAGGCTAGAAGCAAGTTATCATGCGCGCCGAAGCGTAGCGGAGCTGTATGAATGCACTGTCAGTTTTGTGGTTTGGTGACATTGAAGTGACTGAATCGAGACAAATAGACAGACACAGGCTTCGGTTGAAAAAAAAAGCGTTTTTATCACGTACATGGACGTTTCTGGATATCTGTTTGAAAAACTCACGCTTGGATACTCCCATTTGTCTTATTGTTGCAGTACATGTATATCCTCTAAGTTTGTTATAAACAGAGTAATTTACATTTGAAAGTGTAGTAGGGACATTTGATAAAAGTGTTGTTATACCCGACTTTTGTTATATCCGAAGTTTACTGTAATCAAAGTTAAGCAACTTTACAAAAAAAATTAAGATAAGTTTCTTTAACAAAATGAGAGTGATCAGTCTGAATGCGAAGCACACGAGAAAGACAAGAAAGATGCTATCGCTTATCACACCCGCCAATCCATATACCACCTTTACCTGCGGGGTATATTCGAATTTATACCACGTCAGACGCTCTTTCATGTTATTGTTGCGTTGTCCTCAGTTCAGGTTGACCTTTCATTCTCAGCGCCTAACGCGTGAGGCAGATAGCTAGGTTAAAGCTGGGGCGCCAAGCTGTTCAGGCGCCACCCTTGAGCCATTATGGTCTATGTTTCTCCTACGGCTTATTGTTGACTCCAGTATTTACCGAGTATTTTATTTATATTATTTTATTTTATTTTGCGTGATCGTCTAAAACATTTGTCGGTGGTACAAAGGGCCGCCCACTGTGAGAACTATTAGCCAGTGTCACAACAAACGCAGTGTAGATGTCTGTGTGCTGGGACAATGTTGCCGAGGGATATTTTGTGAAGCCTGCTGTCGTCATTGTCTATCTATCTTCTTCCTTTTTTACGTCCCGCTGGCACGAATGTGATCGGGGAAGTCGTCATTGATTTCTGGGTCCAGTTATATCGTGCCCGAGTCTATTTTCAACAGATTACAAATTACACAGCTCTAAGATAGCGAGCACGTAATTCACACTCGTGGTATCAGCACTATCTGCAGCAAGTCTTTGCAGTGGTGCTTTCTGGAAAATTACATTTTTTTTTTTTTATTATACACTAAACTTTGTGAAAAACTAGATCGCATATAACGCAGTTCGGAATATCAACACTTTTTAGAGGTCACGACTGCACTCTTTTCTACGTAATTTATCTCGCTTATAACACACTTCGGATATAACAGCAATTGTAATTTGCGTCCCCTGGCGCTTTGTGTATTTGTAATTGCCCTTGACATTAGTACTGTAATTGTAAGGATTGTTGAACAGTTCGTTGTACAATGGAAGTCAGTTGACCTGAAAATGAAAGGGTTCAAATTATTATGATCAGATAGGTGAAACGAAAATCAAACATCTTTTTTCCTTTGATGTGTACAAATTGCATGAGCAAGTCATCTTTTGAAGTCAGGCTGAACAAGACTGCGAACGTATGTCTCTTCTTTTGCCACACTGGTTGTCTTCCTCGTTAGCGAATCGAAAGAGACTACTAGTGTGTCTGTGTACATGAGAGTAAAACTGAGGTATCGTTTGCGCCGACTGACTCCCAACAACGAACAAAAGCGAATGTATCTCAATATTAGCATAGATGTCTGTATTAGTACAGTTGTCAGTATTAGTATAGTTGTCAGTATTAGTATAGCTGCCAGTATTAGTATAGTTCTTAATTCTGCGTGCATGGGTGCCTGTGTGCCTGGGAGTATGTGTGTGCGTATGTCCATCGTATCCATTTTTTTACTCCTTTTTTTTTTTTTTTTTTTTTTTACATATACGCTCCCGTCCAAACTGGAATTTCCCTTTCGTGGGATAAATACATTTTTGTGACTTGAAGTGGAGGCGAATAAAACCACTGAGCTTGCACCATAAGCGTAGAGAACACTCCAGACATCTCCAAGAGGCATAGATCCTCATGAGCCCTCTGGGCTCATGAGGATCTATGCCTCTTGGAGATGTTTGGAGTGTCCGGGCTCGTGGGTATCTATTCCTTGGAGATGTGAGTCAGTGGTTATGGCACATGATGGTTTCCCGCCGTGATTTCGCTCCCGTTTGTTGTTGTGAGTCGTTTGTTTTAAACGTAACCTCACAAATATTTTTTTGTCCCCAGAAGTGTGTGCAGAACGTAGGGGTGTGGTGGGAGCGAGGCCCGGGGCCCGGGAGGTTAACTTTATAAAATGTCAGTTGAGTGCATGTGCATTAGGTAATTGTGTAAAGCGAATAGGTTTGTACGTGTGCTCGCTGCTCTCTCTCTCTCTCGCTCTCTCTCTCTCTCTCTCTCTCTCTCTCTCTCTCTCTCTCTCTCTCTCTCTCTCTCTCTCTCTCTCTCTCTCTCAGAATTTTACAGTACAGGAGTATTTGTCCGTTCTTTCGTCATTTGCTTGTTCATATTGTGTCTGTTTATCTATCGATCGATCCATCCATCCATCCATCCACCCATCCATCCATCCATCCATCCATCCATCCATCCATCATCCATCCATCCATTCATCCATCCATCCATCCATCAATCCACTCACTCACTCACTCACTCACTCACTCACTCACTCACTCACTCACTCACTCACTCACTCACTCACTTACTCACCTAAACATCTACGTACGCATCCATCCATTCTTGTCTACAAATGCCTCCAAACTTGTAACAGCACATTCAAGGAAACACGTTGTGTAAAACATTATGTGTAAGCGGAGTTTCAAAAGTGTGCTAATTAAGTCATCTCGTCCTGCTCGCTGTGCCATTTGTTTTAACTGAAAGTGTGTAAGAAAAAATGTACATGGAATGTAGTGAGGTATTATGAAGACAAACGACCCCATAACAATCCCGTTCCAGAAAAAAAAAGTTTTATCAACGCATTCAACCTTGACACACTAGAAAAGTAATATTCTTATCGACCATGATAGTTCAAAAGGGTGGTGCCAGAATAGCTTGGCGCCTTGAGGCGCCAAGCTATTCTGGAACCACCCTTGTACTATCGTGGTCATACTGTGTCATAAACTATACTGTAGTTTTTAAGGACAACTCCGAACGTTGGGACTGTCGACCTTGGGGCGCAGCTTTTTAAAAGTGTGTGAGGAAACGAATATATGAACGTAATTACTTTATGATGACAAACGGCCGCATAACAATGCCGCGTCAGCGTAAATTGTCTCGGTATGTATTTGTTCACAGCGGAACTGTTTTCCTTATGTTGGGCATTGTGAACGTATTATTGAGAACAAAGGCTTGTTCTTTCGGCGAGAAAAGTGTTTCACTGTTGTTTTCCGACATAGCATATGTTTGTTTGTTTGTTGTTTTGTTTGTTTGTTTGTTTTTTAAATATTAATATGACCTGTAAATCATCCATTGGTTCTGTTAAGCGTAAGTAGTTTAAATCTGTGCTGATTCAGTCACATATCAAGGTGTTAGCAGTGATTCTTTCGATTCACAAAATATACGTTAACTCATTCAGCCCGACGCACGTATTTTCCCAATTTTGGAGGCGTCATCTAACGGCTATGCACCTGTTGCAGGAGATGGATTGACCATGATAATTCAAGGGCATTGCCGGATTAGCTTAGCGCCTGTTGGCGCCAAGCTAATCTGGCACTACCCTTAAATTATCATGGTCGATCATAGTCGATCCATCTCCTGCTGTAGTGCGTCAGGGCTGAATGGGTTAAATACATTTGTGCCCATTACAGTGTAATCAATAAATGTTAGGTGCTATTATATATTCAAAGATATTCATAGTCACACATGCGCGCGCGCACGCACACACACACACACACACACACACGCACGAACGCACGCACGCACACACACACACAAACACACATACACTTACACGCACACACACACATACACACACACGCACGCTCTCACGCACGCGCACACACATACACACACACAGACACACACACACACGCACGCGCGCATACACACACACACACACACACACACACACACACACACACACACCATTACACACACACACACCTTTCTCATTCTGTGGTTTGTTCTGCACGAAACGCACCCGGAAAAGGCACCACTTGAACTGCGCTCTTTATAGCATGATGCACTGATCTGATACCACGTCAAGTTGGAGAAAGAAATCAAAAGCACATAAGCTGCACAGTCACATATCATAAAACCTCTGAAGCAACCTCCTCTGCCCGAAGAAAACACATAATGCAAATAGGACCAGCAGGCTGCATAGATCCTCATGAGCCCCCGCGACCTACGGGGGCTCATGAGGATCTATTTCTCTTGCGGAGATTTTGTGAGAATCTGGGTTGCTTACACGTTTGTACACCGATCTCATTTTCAAGGGAGGTAAGTGGCTCTAGACAGCGTGCCTCCAGGGTACTCGAGTGGAACCCTACAACATGGAAGAGTTTTGTTAACAAGCACAGTGTAGGGAGCTTCCAGGTTTTGGGTTTCTCTGGTTGAACAAAAATTGCTTCTGTATGTACGCTCTTTAACTGGTTTGCTTTTTTCTTTTTATTTCTTCTTCTTCTTCACAGCGGATAGCTATAGTCAATGTTTGTACTGGCAAAACATGCAAAACAGGTCTGACTAATATTGGTATAAGTCAGTGTTATTTTGTGAAAAATGAGATTTTCAATATCCAGGCACAAAAAAGGTGAGTGCCAAGCGTGTAAAGTGCAGAGAAGAAGCCAACGGAGAAGGAAACACGCTTAGAAAAAAACAGTCACAAGACAATTTGTTAATACATGTATTTTCTAAATAGATCAACACACAGGTAAAGCATTCAGTCGCTACTTATCTAGTCAGCGAAGAGGGTAGGTGATATATTTATTGTAAATCTGGACACACTGGCGTTTGCGATTGTATGGCAGAGATACTTTACAGTGATCCATACTTCGTACTTTTTTTATAACAGGTCTCTTTCATCCTTTGCTATATAGATACTGATGAGCAAACGCAGCGACATATTGAATATCGGAAACTTGTGTTCCGTGATCCAAATGCCGATTTCCTTGCTCATCAGTATACATAGGGCTGTGTGGGGTTCATATAAGATCTCGCGCAAACTCGTAAGTGAAATCACGTTTTGATGCAGCTTCCTGCTTAGATGTTTTCCATTTTCTACTCAAACCTCCAGTTTTACTGGTGATGCGCATTACCACCTTGTAAAGAAAGCCGCGTTAAACATAGCCTGAGCATGTAAACAGTCTGTTTGTTTGTTTGTTCGTTCATTCGTTCGTTCGTCCGCCGGCCGTTCGTTCGTTCGTATGCTCGTTCGTTCTTTTGATTGTTTGTTTGTTTGTTTGGAAACACAATTGTTTCGACAACTGTTTGCTCGTCCAGCACTTAATACCATTCCTTGGTATGTGTCCAACATGATCACTTACGATGGACTCACCATCGACATGTACTTCATACACACCTTGCTCAACCGTCGTTACATGAACAATCTCCAGCACCATGTTGGTCCTGGCAGTTGTCCACCGTGAAATGAAACTAAAGTGAACATCACTACCACCGTCATGCACGTGCGCGTGATAAGGAGAGTGAGATAGTGACTAGGAACTTAATCCAGTGGTCGTTTGGCCTTTCCCTTTGATCTGACCACTGTATACTCTCCGGCCGGACACCTGGCGCAGTGCCGCAGGCCATTATGGTCATTTAATGGGCTGAATTATTTAGCGGTCAATTTATAAGCATGAGGCATAGATCCTCATGAGCTGCTGCAGCTGCAAGGGCTCCTGAGAATCCTTGCCTCTTGTGCCATCGAGAGATGGTGAATTAACAGAGTAATTGGCCAGTCAGACCAGTGCCCATGCAACTCTCGTAGCATGACAACAGACCATGTGCTGCAGACCTGCCCCACGTTCACAACCCACAGACGGAGACATTGGCCGGAGACATAGGTGTCCGCAAGCTCTATGGAGGCCTGGAGGACCTGCGGCGCACGGCAGCATTTATAGAGGAGACCGGGCTGTCCATATAAAAGAGTGTTCGAGGAAGAAGAAGAATTAACAGAGTGAATTACTTTAGTTACTGAACACTCAGATTTATATATTAACCCTTTTAATCCCGGTTCCCTACATCAGGAGATGGCCTTTCCATGATAGTTCAAGGGTAGTGCCGCTTGGCGCCTTCAGGCGCCAAGCTAATCTGGCACTACCCTTGAAGTATCATGCCGTCAACCCATCTCCTGCAACTGGTACATAGTCGTGTGGCAACACCTCAAAAATTTGAGAAATGGGACCTTGTGGCTAAAAGGGTTAACAAGTGGCACAGGTTCTGAGCCCGTGTGGTTACTGTCCAACGATCAAATGCAGAGACAGCGTGTGTGTGATATGCTTGATATGCTTTCGCTGTCCGCCTATAACCACTTCCCTGCCAACAGACGTGCATTTTGTTCCTGAACTCTGCGTTCACTGAACGACCAAAAGCCACGACCGTCCAAAGAACATGGACACAAAGTGGTCTCAGCAAGAGGCATAGATCCTCATGAGCCCCCGCAGTCGCGGAGGCTCATGAGGATATATGCCTCTTACAGTTAAGATCTTGTTCACTTTTTCTCGGCAGTGAATGGGATGATAAAATGTCGGACAAAACAACGCTTTTTCCAAGGCCTCAACAAACGCCAATAACGCCAATCCTATGATGAAGCTTTGCCACTACTAGGTGTGACCTAAACAGTTCGAATAAACAAACGAACAACGCATGCATGCGAATTAACACACCTGATCTGTACTTAATGTCGAAACACACTCAGTGTTCAATCACCATTAAACAACTTTACCCGTTTAACTGGTGCATGATACACGACAAAACATGCATGAACGCTCCTCTGAGTTTGAAGTTTAACAAAAGTCAGCTAATGACACCACAGATGGGCAAACGATAGGCTAAAGTGCAGACGACCATCGTTAAACTGTATATTAAGATGTCTGGATATTTTTAACTGCTCTGACAATTGTGCGTAGCTGACTTTGCACTATAAATGTAACAGACATCATTTACAGTGTGTGCGCTGGTCTCTGATTTTGGTGTGCGATGGTCTATGATTTTGGACCTTTCGGCTTGTAGCTGTAATGTCCAACGTCACAGACCAGCATTTCCCACAAGTGAACGAGTGGACTTAAACGCGGCTTGAATAGCATGTTTCAGGCCAGATTGATTTGTGCGCTTAAAGGTTGATTCAGTTTCACCTGTGAATGTCACCAAAGTCATTTCTATATAGGAGTGTGCCGGTCTGTGATTTTGGACCTTACGGCTTGAAGCCGTAAGGTCCAAAATCACAGACCAGCATACAGTTTCTAGACTGAATACGTGTCAAATGTAGCACACATGATGCATAAGATGTGATCGACGTTTCCGATGCGTTTATGGCAATTTAGTGTTCAAATGGAGTTGGGTTTTTTTTTTTAATTTTTGGAACTTACAGTCTCAGCGAATAGATCCAAAATCACAGACCAGTAAACGTGCACGCGCTATTTTGTTTACGAATGTACCTTAAATGGAGCTCACATAATGTACCGACGAGCAACTGAAATGCGACTTTTTGGAATCATCGGAAACAGTCAAGATAATTCCAAAAATGTCGCATGTCTGTTGCTCGTCATTATTTAATCATCTACCCAACCGAAATCCCAATTTGCCTTGTCCTGAGACTGCATCTAGTGCAGGCGTAGATCGACCATGATAGTCAGGGTGATGCAGAATAGTTGGCGCCATAGGCGCCAGCTATTCTGGCATCACCTGACATCATGGTCGATCTTATCTGCTGTGCGGTCTGGGTGAAAGAGTTAAGGCCTGACGGGCTTAGAGCGATATTTTTTATTGGCGGAGAGTGGTGGGGGGGGGGGGTAGCAGCGTGCCTGACTTGTTCCTTTCCAGTCTACCAAATCAAGGGTGTGTGTCGGAGGGGGGGGGGGGGTAGAGCGTGTGAGTCAAAGGAGAGCGACAGTCCAACTTGCAAACTTGCAAGAACTGACATGAAGCATAACAAGATCTTTATGATGTTTATCCTTTTTTCCTTGAAAATTATTTTCAGAAAAATATTTGAATGGGGGGTGGGGGGTGGGGGGGATGCTCTGATCTCACCTGCATATCCATTGTGGGGGAAAAAGGGACGCGCCGTTCCCTTCCCCCCCCCCCCCCCCACACACACACCCACTCCCCCCCCCCTCCTCCTCTGATTTCTACGCCAATGGGCTGCATTTGTATGAAATACGATTTTATGAATAACTACTTTGTATTCTAACCTCTCCTAAAAAGTAATAAATATCTTCATGCATATAAAGGCAAGTATCGTATGACAGAGAATTAAGATTAATGGATATGATAGACCTGCATTGAAAATAACCTGTGCTCGGTTTCGTCATGTAAGATACTTTTATCGACATTTATAGATACACACGTCTTAGCCTCTGCTTTGACATTGTCATTTTATTAACATTACGTATTTCAGATTGTACGCCCAATTAACAATGTTGTTTCTCATTGAAACAAAAACCTTAACTCATTCTACCCCAACACCGAAATCCCAAAATTTTGCCTTTGTCCTCTGAAGACTGCACTCTAGTGCAGGACACAGATCGACCATGATAGTTCAAGGGTGATGCCAGAATAGCGTGGACTAACGTGGTCGATCCTTATCTTGCTGTGGTGTGTCTGGGGTAGAATGAGTTAATATTGTTAGGAACAAATCTGAATCTGAAAATTATAAACAGTGTGAGAAGAATCCAACGGAGAAAGAAACACGCTTAGAAACACCCGAAATATAAATAAATTGTGTTGTAGCCGTCATTTCTAAGGGTGTTTCTTTGGGTTCTTCTCTGCATTTTGTGGGGGCTCATGAGGATCTATACCTCTTGCAGTTGGGTGCTGTTCAAGTTTTCTCGACAGTGAAGGGGTTAAGGAATCGCCCATAAGTCCAAAATCACAGGCCGCTCACATTTTGTTTCCATGTTTCTAATTTATCAACAAACTCTCCTCTCTCTCACTATGCGGTCAGTCCTGTTTGTGCCTATCTCTCGAGTTGTGCCTTCTACCAGGATGCTACACACCGAGTTGTGCCTTCTACCAGGATGCTACACACTGTTATTTCTTTCGAGACGTGCCGCAACCGGATTCAGTCGCGGCATAAAGCCGCGAATCTGGATGCCGGCGACACGTCTGGAAAGTGTTAAGATCCGCCATAATCTAAGTATATTGTATACTTCTATTAGGAGCATAGATAGCGCAGTTCGCTAATGACATAGTCTAGAAGTAAACCTCGGAATACATGTTTTGCAGAGGTGCACTTCGAGCAAAAGCGAACGAGACAGACGTACACACGCTACCAGACCCTGGAGCTGGAGAAAGAGTTTCACTTCAACAGGTACCTCACGCGGCGGCGTCGCATCGAGATAGCTCACATGCTGGGACTCACGGAGAGACAGATCAAGATCTGGTTCCAGGTCGGTATCCAAGTTTTGTTGTTCTTGTTCTTGTTCTTGCTGTTTGGTTTTGGCTATATTTTGTTTTATTTTGTTGTTGTATTTTGTTTTGTGTGTTTGTTGTTGTTGTTGTTTTTTTGTTTGTTTTGGTTTGTTTTGGTTTGGTTTGGTGTGGTTTGATTTGGTTTGGTTTGGTTTGGGTTTTTTGTGGTTTGTAATGGTTTGGTTTGGTTTATTTTTTGTTTGGTTTGTTTGGTTTCGTTTTAATATGCTTTTGGTTGGGGTTTTGTGTGCTTTTTTTTTGTTTTGTTTTGTTTTTAATGCCTGAGAGAATATGTGAATGAGTGACGTTTTTAAAATATTTTTTGTTGTTGTCTTAAGTGTTTTACTGAGTGCATCCTAATGCAACTGTGGATTGTGGTGAAAAAAAAAAGATTTTATTTGCAGTCTTCAGTTATTAACAGTCATGCGTGTTTATTTATTTATTTATTTATTTATTTTGTTTATTTATTTATTTATTTATTTATTATTTATTTATTTATTTATTTATTTATTATTTGTTTTTGTGTTTTTTTTGTGTTTTGTTTTGTTTTGTTTTTTTCTCATTTATTTTAAGGTGAACTTCGGATGTTTTATGCCGTTGTATTCTGAGTTTGTTTTAATCTGGAAAAATGTCGTAACTTTCCTTCATGTCCGACCTTTTTAATGTCCGATATCACTGTGTGCAGTGCTGGGTGTAGTGCTGACATTGCTGTATGCTTTCTCTTTTGTGTCTTTTTCTGGTTTTTGTTTGTAAAGTTTTGTTTAGATTTTTTGGGGGCTTTTCTTGTTTCTTTGCTATGTTGTTTGTTTATTATTGTTTTGAGGGTTTTTTGTTTGTTTGGGGAGGGGGGGGTTCGTTAGTTTGTTTTGTTTTTGTTTTTTTGGTTTTTTTTTTAGGTCTTTGTGGGGGTGGGGAGAATTATTACATGAAAAACTTAAAATGTTTTGTTAGACATACCTACATCAAATACCTAAATGCGTGTACGTACATACAAGCGCGTCCCACAAAAAGGCCAATGTAATACTTGCGTTACGACCAGATAGATCATAAAAATACAATACCACTTAAAACACCGAAACGAGTTGACAGTCTAACGACTGCCACGTTTAAATATCAACAGAAAACACAAGCAGACTGTTACACCTATTAAAAAAAGGTGTTTAGGCCAAGCGTGGCCGCCGTCGGCCCGCGAATCCTTGTAGCAAGTACACAAAAGGCTATCGGGCTGGAGTCGGCCGCAGTGGGCCCGCGCACATTCGTGCGCGTGCCCACTGCGGCCGACTTCAGCCCGATGGCCCTCGACCACTGATATATTTGCTGGATGGGATAAGAATAATTGGCTTCTATCTCTATTCGTGTTCTTCAGCGTATCTGAATATAAGCCATATGGTCCAGTACCACAGGTATAAGATATATTGGCTTCTATCTCTGTTCATTTACTTCAGCGTCTCTGAATATAAGCCAAAAGGTCCAGTACCACAGGTATAAGGTATATTTGGCTTCTGTCTCTGTTCATTTAGTTCAGCGTCTCTCAATATAAGCCAAAAGGTCCAGTACCACAGGTATAAGGTATATTTGGCTTCTGTCTCTGTTCATTTAGTTCAGCGTCTCTAAATATAAGCCATATGGTCCAGTACCACAGGTATAAGATATATTTGGCTTCTATCTCTTGTTCATTTAGTTCAGCGTCTCTCAATATAAGCCATAAGGTCTAGTACCACAGCTCAGTGCGCCTGAAGTCATATTGTCAAAAAGCCAGAGCAGTGTCTGCTATCTGTATATTACTTTTTTTTTTTCAATAAACAGCCTATGAGTTTATTTCCACGAAAAATGTTGTTACTTGTTTCAGTTTTTTAACCGAACATTTCTGATGTTATTTAGCAAAAGCAATTTATGTCCATTTTTTAGAAAAGCGAGACTTTAATCTTAAACTATGAATCTCTCGCTTTTCTCCAAAAATGGACCCACTGGCTTTTGTCAGATAACAGCGGATTTATTTATTGATACATTCATTAAAAGTGTGCTTGGTTTCAGCGTGGGTCCATAAGATATTCTTCGAAGTCTGTTCGAACTGAATATATCCAATACTGTCAGAACTGAAGATATCAAATAATGCCTCTGAAATTAGTATCTATTTTTTTTATTCAGCATATTTATTCCGCAGTAATTAACAATAGCAACTGTTGCCATACACCAGTCTATATGTTACTCACAAACCAGATAGGTGAGGCTAGCGCTGGCAGAATTGTCAGTACTCAAACCAAGGGGAATCACAGCGCTGGACAGACAACAGTTAGATCCCCTGCAGGGGCAGGGGATCTAACTGTTGTCTGTCCAGCGCTGTGATTCCCCTTGGTTTGAGTACAGTCTATATGTTGTATACGCAAGGCTACTGATGTTACATACATAAAGCTACTCCGACCACACTGATACTGTATCATTAAGCCTGATGTTGTGCGGGTGATTATTTAAAAAAAAAACTATATTGTGAATTCATCGTCCAGAACCATAGGGCAGCTCACCAGCACAGAGACCCTTGTCTACATTTATGGGCCGTTGTGCAGGGCATTAAAGTGCATGTGTTACTCCTGAAATGATGCATGCATGCTTTCATAGATTTATTTTTAATTAAAACGCAAATAAAATGCGCCTTTACCCGTATTATAACTGTGTCAACCGTTTGACACTATGATGATATATTGTACAAGTTAGTGACCCTCCTTTGCGGAGAACGTCGCTAGACTGAAAGAGACGTAGATGCTCATGAACTACAACATTCATAAGGTATACATTTATCTGAGTTACTCAACCTCATAAACCTCCGTAAAGTACTGAGGTTCATGGTGATTTATACCCCTTGCTGTATGGTTTCTGCTTCTGGACCGAGTTAGCAGAACGACAGACATTTACGGTGCCCCCTATTCTGCCGAAAAAATGCAAACATCATAAAATACAAGCGACAAAGAACCTCATGAGCCCCCGCAATTGCGGGGGCTCATGAGGGTTTTTGTCGCTTGCTGGTCTTATTTATATCGTTGTTTGAGCGTGTCTGTTCTTCCGAAACACAAACAAACAATTCATAATGACTAAAGGAAAGAGAGAAAAAAAATCCAACGGCCCCTAGTACACGCGTCCTCGATTTAATACTATATTATTTTTAATAGTTGTGGATGAAGATGTAAGAGAAATGCGTACCCGCATGTTTGTTTATTTCAGCGCATGATATAATATGTGGAAAACAGTTTCACACACTGTAAAACGCTGTCACCTGTTCGACCGCGGTGTAGACTGTAAACTCTTCGCTGCCGGCAAACGGCAAAAAAAAAAAAAAAAAAAAAATGAAGACTGACATATCAACTGCAAGAGACATAGATTATCAAGAGATACCGCAACTGCGAGGGCTAATGAAGATCTATGCCTCTTGCTGACACTATGTATTCCCGTTACCGACGTGCGTTATCTTAACAAAGAATTCAAAATACAATCTGCGTCCACTGGCGGTTCCGGGTTTAAAAAGTGTCAAAATATGTTTAGACCATTTACAAGACGGCTGTTGCGATAGTCTGTGCGATACCTTGCAAATCGTCGTGTGATGCATAGTTAGTTAACTCATTCGAGACGTGCCGCCTCCGGATACGCGGCATAAGCCGCGTATCCGGAGGCTGCACGTCTCGAATGCGTTAATTGATCCTCGTGTAATAGTCGGCTTTGGCCGGCCTGTTCCATGAATCTGTGACTTATTCCTCAGTGAATGAATAAACAAACGAACGAACGCATGTATGCAGGCATGTACGCACAAACGAACAAACGAACAAACGATCAATCAATCAACCAATCAATCTATAATTTATTGGCTAGGTTGATATTTAGTTCTCCGGAAGGTCAAACATTTTTTTAAAAAATAATACTTATTACTCGGTCAGTTTCTATGTTGTTGTCAGTTTTCTGTTTTAGATGTATGTGTATAATTATCATTGTAATTTGTTGTAGTGTTGTCATCATCAGTGTCATTACTATCATTGTCTGTTATCATTATCATACTTCTAGAATAAGTGAATTTTATTATTGTATTATTATTATTATTATTATTATTATTATTATTATTATTATTATTATTATTATTATTATTATTATTATTATTATTATTATTACAAAGTTCTTTTTTCGTTTTCAGAACCGACGGATGAAATGGAAGAAAGAGAACAACTTGGCAAAGCTGACAGGACCCGACAAGTCCATAAAGGAAGAACCTTCATCACCCAAATCTGCCCAAGGTTCCAACGGATAGAAATCCCCTTAACTATCACTCGCTGCAAACTCCACTGCAGAATCCAGAAGTTTCTGGCGCAGACAGTGAGGCTGTGCACCTCTGCGACGTAGAATGGATTCGTGCCTGTTAAAGCTCAAGTCCCATCAAATTTGTCTTTTGTGTGCCCATGAAAATGTGCCCTACGTCGCTTCACACAGGGGCAGATGCTGTTGTGTTGATTAATAATAGCCGAGCACAGGCTTTGGTAGAGATACACGTCTGTCAACCTACGCTGGTGGAGCCACCCTTGAGTGAAATCTTACTAGTGTCGAATTTATGAGTGAGAAGGAAGACGCTTGTTCTTTCTTAGGAGCACATATGTAAACAAACGGAGCTTTTCTTCCTTGCAAAAGGCATACATTTTTACGAGCCCCTGCATCTGCTGGGGATCATAAAAATCTATACTTCTTGCAGAAGGAAGAGGCTGAGTGCAGGAAAGAAAGACTGACTGACCGCGACGTTAAGGACACATTTGCAGATTTGAATATATATTTAAAAAATACTCGTCGCAAAATAATATTTGCCCTGTGAAAAAATGACGAAGAATACAGATCATAGAAAGGTGTGTGTAATGTGTGTGTATGTGATTTAGACTCTGTGAACAAATGTCCACTTTTCGCCATGTACTTGTGGTGGCATAAACAGAAGACTCTCTTTGTCTCTTTGCGATTGCAGACGCTCTGGGACACAATACAGAATCGAGACTTTATTAAAAAAAAAAAAAGGTGACTGCCAAGCGTGTAAAATGCACAGAAATTCCCAAGAAAGAAAGAAACACGTTTTGCAAGGTCAAATACAACACAGTTTGTCTCGTACTTGTCCTTTCTAAGCGTGTGTTTGTTTGTTTGTTTTGTTTTTTAAATGGGAATTATTTGAGATGAAATGCTTGTGAAGTCTTTTTGAAGAGTACTGACTACTTCACGAGCCTGAAGAATTTTTCACAGAGCCCTGCTGTGCCCATAATAATGAGACTGGATTGCACTGCGTGAAAGACAGATGGTGACACTGAAGACACTATTCCCTAGACTACCACTGATCGTATATTGTACGTCTGAAATCTGTGTAAATTTAGCGCGTAAGACCTCCAGCCGTGCCATGAAAAATGGATACAAAGTGGTTTCAGCAAGAGGCATAGATCCTCATGAGCCCCCGCAATTGCGGGGGCTCATGAGGATCTACGCCTCTTGCAGTAGTGTGGTGTTCATTTTTTTTCTCGGGAGTGAATCGGTTAAAACTGAGTCGTGTTGAGGCGAAGGACTCTGCCGGTCACTTGACACACTACTATTGGGTCGGCAGTCTAGCTCGTCGTGTGTCCCGTGAAGACAGTACATTGAAATGTTGTACAAAAACTGAAATCTTGGCTAAATAATTATTTTGTCCTGTTTGTGTAATTGTGTCGTCTACAATTGTATAATAGACCTACAATTTGTGCAAAGAACAGGATGACTCGCCATTTATTTAATTTATGTGAAGTCCTCAAGATACAGATGTACATGTGAAATCTTCATGTTATGGATCTACGTTCGTGTTTTTATTGAGAATTTTTCAAGATATAGATCAAAATCTAGATCTGCAGTGGTTGTCTCCGTCGATTCGCTGCGTTACGAATCGAGGGAGACAACCATGGTGGATCCAGATCTGCATTTCTGCTTCTCGTTTTGTTGTGTGGTGGTTGTGCACAGATTTTCTTCAATTTACGGAGTTCCGCAGATTATTTAAAGTAGATCCAGGACAATACACGTGTCACTCTATGAAGATATTTGTATAATTTGCGTTTTGTGGTGTTTATCATCACAGTATCACAGTATCATAATACACGCTATTTAAGACTTGGTTTAATCTTATTCTTATGATTTTTGATAGAGCATTAAGGATGCATGTGTCTTTCCCCTTTTGTCTTATTTATAAACAATTCATTACACTCGCTGGTTTTTTTCCCCCTACTTCTTTAAAACTAAATTGACAGTATCTGACTTCTGTATGAAAGGTTGCGTAAACAGACGCGGTTTAGGGATTAACCTGAAATCTGAACGCCATCCAACTGCAAGAGACACCACTTGCAATCCATGTACCCTCAAAATTTAAGTCATTTTGGTGTTGAATTAACAAGCAGTCTGCGTCAACTGATACTGGAACAGGTTAAACCCTGTTCGTCATGCCGGCGTCGGTACTGCTTACAGCACAGGCACCTGTAGTTAAAGTCATAATGATTTCAAATACAGTAGAACCTGTGTTGAGCGACCACCTTTCAAAGACAGATGCTCTGCCTCTAAGCCTCTAGCACTTAACAAGATAAAAATTACGTCATGTCTAGTTACGCTAACCTCGATGCTGACTGTACATTTGGCGCGAAGCGCCGTATGTGCGTATGTATGTTTGTCTGTGCGTATGTATGTAAACAAGAGAATCTCCGATATTTCTGTACACACAAGTTTGAAATTTGGCGAAATACTTTCTTAAGTGGGTGACTAAGGGACTCTCCTAGCATATTGTAATTGAATGTCTCATTGAAGACATAAACAACCGTTTATAGGAAGTAGGTTGACCCAGAGTAGAGCTCGTAAATTTCGTCATATTTACTTGAACTTTTGCATATAGCTAGTTTGGAGAAAGACAGACGAGTTCGTTAGCCAACATTACATCCTTTCAACTTCTTTAGTAAACATTAATTCTTTTTCAAAAAAGAATTAAAACACTAAAGAAAACTTTACTTCTAGAGAAAGTCAGACAGTGGCGGTGACGTAAAAGAGGCAACTCCGTCACCACGCAGACACTGACATAATACTCTAAATATGACGCCACTCTCTCTCTCTCTCTCGCGCTCGTCTCTCTTTCTCTCTCTCTCTCTCTCTCTCTCTCTCTCTCTCTCTCTCTCTCTCTCTCTCTCTCTCTCTCTCTCTCTCTCTCTCTCTCTCTCTCTCTCTCTCTCTCTCTCAAAATATAAAATTACGCAAAAACTGAAACTTACATCATGACACATGACGTTTGACAAATCAATGACGCGTATGTCCTGCGCCCCTTATAGGACTCACTGACTCATTTTCAATAGGAGATAATTCAACATCAGAATCAGGTCAAAGACAAAAGGTAGAGACCGTGACAGCAAGGACAGCTCTCATAGAAGGGACTTTGTGGGTTATGGTTCATCCCATCTTGTTTCTTTTTTCTTTTTTAAGTCCCTTCTATTTATAGAAGGGACTTTTTAGGATGGGTCGAGGGTGGGACACATTTTAATAGCATGCCCATGATGTCAAAGGCGGGCAGGCCTAAAACCTCTCATAATTGAAGTAACAAGATAAAAATGACGTCATGTCTATTTTACGCTAACCTCACTGCTGAACGTACATTTGGCGCGAAACAGGTTGACGTAAAAAGCAACTCTGTCACCACGCAGACATACTCTAAATATGACGTAATTCTCTCTCTCGCTCGCTCGCTCTCTCACATATCTCCAAGACCCATAGATCCTTATGTGCCCAGAGGGTGCATGAACATCTATGCCTCTTGAGGATGTTTGGAGCGCGCGCATGGACGCACGCACGCGCATTCACACATCGACGCGCTTTCAGAAGAGCATGCAGGTGTACATAGTTTGTAGCTAGGTAAAGTCAACCTGATTTCACACAAATTATATTGAAATTGTACCGTGAAATTCTAGTTTTGTCACCATTTTTCTAAACCTTGAAGCGAAAGCGAAACTCATATCCCGTTAAATATAAAATTACGTAAAAACAAAAACAAATGACGTTTGACAAACCAATGACGCGTATGCTCTGTGCACGCCCCTTATAGAGTTCACTATGACGCATTGGCACATCTGCGAGACTTTTTCAAAAGGAGATATTTCAACAGCAGAATCAAGTCAAAGAAAAAAGGTAGAGACCCTTAACAGCGAAGACAGCTTTCATATAGAAGGGACTTTGTGGGTTATGGTTCATCCCATCTTGGGTTTTTTTTTGGGTTTTGTTTTTTTTGATGTTTTTTTCGGGGGGTGGGGGGGGGGGTATTTTTTTGGCAAATCACCTTCTGTGGTGGACAAAAGACGTTAAGCTCTAAACGTTTGGTGTTTTTACCGTTTTATTGTATGTATGGTTGTGTGCTGAAAATTCCACAAACTGCAACTGGACGAATATGTAATTTGAACTCTTTAGGTGTCGGTGGCGATTTTGGTCGAGATGATTCCTGCAGGAATCACCTCGACCAAAATCGCCACCGACACCTAAAGGGTTAAGACCGCGTCCTGTTCTAAAGGTATTGTACTGTATGCATGTGTCACGTATTTTGCATGTGTCACGTCTTTTGCATGTGTCACGTATTTTTCCTTGTGAGAGGGTTGCTCGACAGATTCAGTTTCTATTTGTTTGTCTCATTTTGTTTTAATAAAATAAAAATAAGAAAAACGCGCAACATTTGTTCACACTCTTTGTCACTGGAAAAAACTGCGACAGACGACAGATCATGTGCACACTGGGCTCAGTCACTTTGACAGTTCAAATACAGTGCCTGATTAGCTTTGCTTCTAAAGAGGACGCCTACCTTTGAACTTTCAATATGTTGATTCATTTCACACCGGACAGCTGTGTATGAATTTATCACACATAATAGGACATATCACAATTTAGCACGTTACGGCAATATTTGCCTGACAACTCATTTATTTAATGGAAAACAAATCACCCAAAACCATAGTGGTTGACAGTCGGCTGTATTCACCTTGCTTAGCCAATGTCACATGATAGAGAAGTCTAGAAAAGCCCACTGTTTACAACTAGGGTGTTGAGTGGTTATTATTAGTGCTTTATTTTTATCATTTTTATTTTATGTTTTTTTTTGTTTTGTTTTGTTTATTTGTTTGTTTGTTTGTTTGTTGGTTGGTTGGTTTGTTTGTTTGTTGTTTGTTTGTTGTGTGTGTGTGTGTGTGTGTGTGTGTGTGTGTGTGTGTGTTGTGTGTGTGTGTGTGTGTGTGTGTGTGTGTGTGTGTGTGTGTGTGTGTGTGTGTGTGTGTTTTCTTTTTCGGTTTTTTTTCTTCTTTTTTTTTTTTTTTTTTTTTTTTTTGGGGGGGGGGGGGGGGGGTGGGAGGAAGGGGGAGGGGTTGTAGTTTGTTTTTGTGTGGTCTGGTTTGGTTTATTTTATTGTTTTATGTTTTGTGTTGTTTTGTTTTGTTTTGTTTTGTTTTGTGTTGTGTTGTGTTGTGTTGTGTTGTGTTGTTTTGTTTTGTTTTGTTTTGTTTTGTTTCGTTTCGTTTCGTTTCGTTTCGTTTCGTTTCGTTTCGTTTCGTTTCGTTTCGTTTCGTTTCGTTTCGTTTTGTTTTGTTTTGTTTTGTTTTGTTTTGTTTTGTTTTGTTTTGTTTTGTTTTGTTTTGTTCTGTTCTGTTCTGTTGTTATCTTTTTTCCATCATACAATTCATCTATCTACGTTTTATTTTACCTACAGTTCAAGTGTTTGACAAATCGACATTTTTACGGCTTATTTGTTAACTCATTCAACGCACCCCGCACCCATAGCTGCGAAAATGTCGTATAGCGTTGCCAGCGTAAACGCGATACGACACTTCCGCAGCTATTGATAAGAGGCACCTTGAATGAGTTAATCTAGTGTTTCTGGCTCAAACATTTCTTTTAACCTTTTATAGTGTGATTTACATTTTGAGCAAGAAGTCCAAGTTGCTTACACGACCTAAATTTGTTTTGCATAAAACAAATTGTAAACAGATTGATTCAAGAAGTGTGTAGGCCATTTTATTTGTTTGGGTTTTATGTTTGCTTGTTTGTTTGTTTGTTTGTTTGTTTGTTTGTTTGTTTTTGTTGTTAGTTTGTTCTTGTTGTAGGTTTTTTGTTTGTTTGTTTGTTTGTTTGTTTTTGTTGTTTAATATGCGTCGGAATTCTTTTCCCTAGGTTTGTGGGCTTGTCAACTGACTGTTCTGTCAATTGCCTCTACCATTTTTAAAATAAAGTTTCGTCGAATCGTTGATTCATTGATGTATTTTAGCAGTTTAAACAGTTTGTCGTGTAGGTCTGCAATTTTGGACATTGCGCCCTTGAGCTGCAACGGCAAAAATCACATAGACCAACACGCTTAATGATACCGACCGATAACAAAATGGTCATTTGGGGTTAAATTTTGCACACTCAGTTCTGCAAGAAATGTTTCACCTACAACGAGTTGCATTTGCTTGCACGGGTCATTTAAATTTTATTTAAAAGATATTTTATATGTTAATTGTATAAGAAACGCCAGTGTTATCAGCATAAACACAATAATGCACCGACTCAAGATTAATTTTATTTTAACTCATGAAAGACCGCACACATAACAACATTAACGCACTCTGCCCGCGACACACCACAGCAAGATACGGCTCGACCATGATAGTTCAAGGATGGTGGCAGAATAGCTTGGCGCCTACAGGCGCCAAGCTATTCTGCCACCTCCCTTGAACTATCATGGTCGATCTGTCTCTTGAAATATATAATGCAGTCCTCAGAGAATATGTCCAAAATGTGGGTATTTCGTACCTCGGGCACAGTGAGTTAAGACAGAAAAAGGCAACCAAAGCGACCACAAACCCTAACTGGTATTGTCCTACTACATTGTGGTACTGCTACCCATCTCTTCTTATCATAGAAGAAATTATGCTACTGGTCTGGGGTCATTTGCTTGAGTGAGCTTAGTCCTGCGCCAAACACTAAGCAAGGTGCTCCGCTATAGCGGAGCACCTTGCTTATTGGCTGGCGCAGGACTAAGCTCATTCCAACTGACCCTGCTCCCAGAGCATCCATTCCCCCAAATATTTTTCTGCAAAACTAATCTGCCCAAGGCTGCAGTGAGTGCAACATGTGGGACTTGTTATGGTTTGTCTCGAAGGGTAGGAAAGATGTGTCACTGTGTGAAACCATCAATATCTGTTTCCAAAAGAAAAAAAAAAAAAAACCAAAAAGGTGACTTCCAAAATATGGTTCGGATGGGGTTTTCAGTCCATTACAAAAAAAAAGTGACTGCCAAGTGTAAAACGCAGAAGACAACCAAACCCAGAAAGAAACAGGCTTAGAAATGACAATCACAAGACAATTTGTTGTGCTGAAACTGCCATTTCTCAGTGTGTTTCTTTTTCCGTGGGGTTGATCTCTGTTTGCGAAAGGTATAACATCCTAAGGTATAACATCCTAAAGAGCTCTCCCGTCTACGAGAAGCGTTGGTTTTCATGTGCTCTGCATGTCTGCAAAGGTCTCAGGTTTTCGGGAACGCTTTGCAACAGCACGAGTCGTGGTTCCGTTGGGATTAAAGAGGTTTCGTTTGCAACGAACGACTGCCGAGAATGAACGAGATCGAAATAACGGCGGATTACCAACTGGTGCCAAAAACATAGACATCACTCTGAACATCTCCAAGAAGCATAGATCCTCAAGAACTGCTTCCCCAGCCTTCTGTTGTCTATGCTATTAACTCATTCGAGACGTGCCGCCTCCAGATACGCGGCTTACGCCGCGTATCTGGAGGCGGCAGGTCTCGAATGAGTTAACGCAATCGACACGTCCTGCGTTCAGATGTGCAGCGGTATAACATACACAATTTTTAAAAAAGACAAGAATTTTAAAAAAAAGCAAATTAAACAAAATTTAAACAGATACACGTTCACGTCATCAGCACCCCACCACCACCCCTCCCCCCCCCCCTTCCCCACTCCTCTACTTTTTTTTTTATTACATGTTACTGACGTTAGGAATCAAAGGGACGTTACTCCGGAAGACAGTAATTTGCGCCCCTTTATATAAAAAAACTATAACCGGGGCCGTTTCGATGAATTGCCCTGATCGCTGCCGCGTGCGCCCTCATAACAGTTGTTCTATAAATACCGAATAACAGGAGTAATCACCTCAAACTGTGAGTGTCCGCGAGGCAACTCCTTGCGAGCAAAAGGTACAGATTCTCATGATCCCACGCGGCTGCAGTCTCTCATGAAAATATACGCCTCTTGCAGATGGAGCTGGCTGGATGAATGCACTGAATGCTTGAAGTCCGTGCAATGTTTGACCCACGTCTGATTTGGAGGATGACCTCTATATCGAAACTAGGGAATTATGATTTGCAGCAGTACAACCATGCCACAGAGGACATTTTGACACCTTAAGTCCCTTATTCATTACTGCCAGCACCGCGCATCAAATTCCTCAAAGTATGACAGATTGACAATTTGGTGAACACCTTTTTTATTGGCGTAAATAAGTTTAGCAAGAGGCATAGATTTTCATGAGCCCCCGCATCTGCGGGGGCTCATGAAAACCTATGCCTCTTGCAGTTGTATGGTGTTTAAATCCAATTGAGTAAAGAAGTTGATATTGTGTTTTGAGGAAAATTCAGACTGCATTGCCTGGGGAAATCGTGTTGGAGCGATCAATAGGCACCCAATATTTCTTTCTTTTTAAAGTGACTTGCTCCGGGGAAAACACGATATAATATACTGACTAGCAAAAGAAATGCGACATTTTTGGAATCATCGGGATGATTCCAAAAATGTCGCATTTCTTTTGATCGTCAATATAGTTCGCAATACTATTATCTCCTTTATACATGTTCCTAGTATGTCTTACAATGACGCTGGACAACAGTAAAAATGAAAGACTTTTCTGCTCTTCATCTGCTTCAAACGCAGCACAGTTCCACTGACGACTACCAGGGACAAAATAAGGGTAGAATTGACAAAATAAGGGTAGAATTGACAAAATAAGGTTAGAAAAGCCTTAGTTGGGACAAGACAACACTAATAGCGTCCGAAATAGCTCAGGCGGTTAAGCGTCGGCCAGGAGAGCGAAGGGAATCGCCGGGTCGTGGGTTCACGAATCCCGTCCCGGCCCCGGTAGCTGGACTCGCAATCCAGGGGGAAAGACGGGCTTGTTCAATAACATGTCCGTTGAAAAGTCCTGGTAAATCAAAGTGGCACAGTTGGAGTGCGCCTGAGTTGATAAGTGTTCAGGTCGTGCTCCATAGGCAATATATGTCCCTGTCCCACATAACCCGCCCGTCACTAGGGCCGTCCATTATCACTTCGGTGCCGTGGACGTTAAACCCCGAACTAACCAACCAAGACAACACTAAGAACCCGTTGCATCGGCAAATTTAGCAATCAAAGCAATCGTGGAGCAGATCCCTTTAAAGCGTGGAAAGGAGAGGTGGAGGAGAAGGGTGAGGTAGTCAACGCAGTGGTAAGACCACAGGGAGAGAAAACCGAAGTTATGGCAAGTGTTGTGCTCCTGACTCGGAGCATAACTCAATAAGAGTTATAGTATTTTATTGACGCTCCAAGGAGAACAGCTCTTGTCATAACTTGGTTTTTCTCCCCCCGTGGTAAGACATATGTAGTTCTATGGCCCTTTAATGCTAAGGCAAAGCAAAGTGTATTCTTCTCAGTTACAACGTTTATATTGGCAATTAATTTGTCAGACAGATTAAGCAAGCGGTTCAAAGTTTTATTTCGCTTCTGTCTCCGACTGGCGTATAAATGTGCATCGTACGATTAATGATTTTATCTCCTCGACGTTTCGGTATTAACTCATTCAGTTCCGACATACCCCAGCAAGACATCGATCGAGTATGATGGTTCAAGGGTGGTGCCAGAATAGCTTTGGCGCCCATAGGCGCCAAGCTATTCTGGCACCACCCTTGAACTATCATGCTCGATCTGTCTCTAGAATTGTAATACAGTCCTTCAGAGGGCAACATCAAACTTTGGCGATTTCGGTCCTGGGGTAGAATGTGCTAACGTCAACAAGTGACGGCGTTTTTTTTTTATTTATTAGTTCTACGTATTTGATCATTGTACAAGTTAGCTAGGGTATAATGACGTCATCTCTGCTGTTGCCTTGGTGTTTCCAAAAGATTAGTAACGTATTATCCTTCTTGTGTTTGTTTTGTTTGAGAAAGGGTTTAAAAATTGTCCGAAGTAAACAAACATAGGACAAAACACTAAAATTAGTTAAAAAAATTCTATGCTCGTCAATTCAAAGCGTGTTTATTTCTTTCCTTTTTTATTCTTCCTCTTTTTTTTCTTTGTGTGTGTGTGTGTAAGGGGGGGAGGGGGGGGAGGGGGGATTTTTTGTTGTTGTTGGTATAATGCGTTATTTGGGAACCACAAAGTCAGACCGCATAGTGTATACACACGTTGTTGTGGTGCAAAAGTTTTAGTACTGGCGTGTGGCTTGTACCTCACCTGCAATATCACAGACCCGACACATTTACAGAGAGATGAAATAATGTTCGATCTCCCGTTACACACAATATATATTACTCGTGCTCAGTTCCACCGAGCTATGCTCGCGTTTTATCTTTCGAACTGAGCACTCGTGATTTATTTTGCATAACGGGGAGGACAGGCGTGATATAATTTATTTGTACAACGACTATTTGAAAGGGTTTTAACCTAAGAATCAAAATATCATTTTCTATTTGAAGTGACGTAGTACAAAGGCTTGTTCGACCTTATATTATCCCGCCGCAGTGACTGATCATTTTGTGACATTGCAAAGAAACAGTTACTAAAAAATGCGGCAGTCTTTCTCACCACGGGAAACAGCGTGTGAGCTGTATCAATAGGTTTTGGGGAGAGAGAGTGGGGGGGGGGGGGGGGGGGGTGGAAGGGTGGAGGAGGGGGAAATTCAGACCTTCTAGTCCTGTATTCTGATGAGAGTAATATTAATCTGACCTGTGCTTTTTTCTTTCTTTCTATTTTTTTTTTTAATATTTTATTTTTGGTGTTTTTTTTTTTTTTTTTTTTTTTTTTGACGGTTGGCGGCATGAAAAGAGATACACACACACACACACACACACACACACACACACACACACATATATATATATATATATATATATATATATATATATATATATATATATATATATATATATATATATATATATATATATATATATATATATATATATATATATATGTGTGTGTGTGTGTGTGTGTGTGTGTGTGTGTGTGTGTGTGTGTGTGTGTGTGTGTGGACCTTACGACTTTAGGCTGTAAGGTCCAAAATCAGAGATTTGCACACATATCGACTGATAAGAGTTTATAAAACGCATCGTCCATTAAAAAAAACCCGGAAGATCGCATCTTGAAATCATAGCCCTTACGGCGCCATACTTTACTTTTTCAAAGAGTAGAGATTGCAGTTACACGGTTTATCCTACATTAACCGTTGTGTGTCGATAGCGATTTTAGTCGCGATGATTCCTATAGCAATCACCGCGACAAAAACCGCTACCGACACGCGAAGGTTAAACTAACAAATCAGAGGTGATTATATCCTTCTCGAACAATACATTTAGTTATTTTATTGATCACGCCGAGCGCAAGGTTTTAATTTTGACCTACATATATGTTTTTAATTCAATTGAAGGTATTTGATCTGTTAAAACGCTAATTAGAGTCATGCTGCTTTTGGTAATTAACATTTTATTTGGCACAGGAGTGCTGGTAAACATGATATGAGTAATGAGGGCAGGTGAGATAAGCAATATTCCCTCATCTATACAATCTAAATTCATAGATGCTAATGAGCAGCGACAAGAGAGAGAATGAGAATATGTGTCCCTTAACCCTTTTAGCCCCAAGGTCCCATTTCTCAAATTTTGGAAGTGTTGAATAATGACTATGTTGTACCAGTTGCACGAAATGGATTGACCATGATAATTCAAGGGTAGTGCCAGATTAGCTTGGCGCCAGAAGGCGCCAAGCTAATCTGGCACTACCCTTGAATTATCATCTGTATCATCTGTATCAGACTTTATGTATTATCATGGTCAATCTATCTCCTACTGTAGGGACTCGGGACTAAATGGTTAGTGGCAGAAACAAGCCACTTCCCATCACAACACTGAGATAAGAAGCAATTTGCTTGTATGTCTATTTTTTGAAAGGGTTAAACCGCGAAATATTAATATATTGTATTCTGTCAGGTGTAGGCTTCCTTTCGTCAGTAGTAATAGAAAGCATATAGGTCGTTCGCCATCGGACCGCTCAACGTTTTTCCCTAAATATCTCCGCAAAGAGACACTTTTCTGTACCACTTAAACTCATTCTACCCCAACACCGAAATCCCCAAATTTTGCCGTTATTCTCTGAAGACTGCATTGCAGTGCAGGACACAGATCGACCATGATAGTTCAAGGGTGATGCCAGAATAGCTTGGCGCCCATAGGCGCCAAGCTATTCTGGCATCACCCTTGAACTATCATGGTCGATACTTATTTTGTCGTAGTGTGTCTGGGGTAGAATGAGTTAAGAACAAATATCACCCACTGCCTATTGACCTAATAATTATGGAATATTTTTCTGAACTCCTATGATTTGTCGGTTTTGCTGTACAGTCGTTAAAAAAAAAAAAAAAAAAATTGGTGAAAAGGCAACAAGCTATTTTCAGTACCCTAATAGAGCCAAGGCAGACTTCAGTACCGAGGTCAAGCATGTAGACTTCATGTATGCTTGCGTTGCTTCAGGCTTGAAAACTTGGCCAATTCACGTGAAAATGGATCTTTCTTACGCTGGCTTACACTGGCACTCACCCCTTTTCTTTTCATTTATTACACTGGCTTAATTTATCCGGGGCACATTTAGGGATGTAAAATCAGTCGTTTCATGAGAAAAATCCGAATTTTTAAGACTGTTCAGTAAAGCTGACACATTGTTCGAGTTTCTTAACAGTAAATCGTTGTAGCGGGTCAACTGACACTGAATGATACATGTTCGAACATTTCTATAGAAAAGTGGGGGCTTTTTGCAGAGATATTCATTTGCAAAAAAAACGTTGCCCGCTCCGATGTCAAACGACCTATAGCGGCATCTTGCAAAAGCGCAGGAGTTTTGTGTTAGTGTCTACAGTGTTAGGAAGGAAATTTGTCGAAGAAACAGGTTAGAGGATGGCTTTCTCGTGAATTATAGGATTGGTATGAGAGATAATTATCGGGTTTGCTGGCATCTGAAGCACATTTGTTATTCAGTTTAGAGGCGTCAGACCGTACACATGCCGCGGAGTGCGTCCACTTTGAAGGCTGTTTCAGTCGCAATTCAAACCCACAAAAATATTCAGTAGAAGGAGGCAGGTGGTATAAAATGTTTATTCAATGGGGCTGTAGTGTATTACAGACAAATTGTTCACCTCGCTTTCCGGGCTCCACCAAACAACATACGAGGTGAACAATTTGTCTGAAATCCCTGTTGTCTATAAACACTATTTTCTAAGCGTGTTTCTTTCCTCGTTAAGTTGTTCTCTCCAGATGTCATATACATTCCCCAGATTTATTCTCCAGATAAATTCTGCCATCGTAAATTTTTTTCGGTCAGGTCTGGCGACCATGCGATAGTATTCGGTCAATTAAAAAAATGACAAACAGGACAACCGTCTAGCATGTCTTCAAAACGTGCAAATTAATAATCTGAATTATTTTTAAAGCATACTTTGGAACGCATGAGTGTTGGTCTGTGATTTTGGACCTACGGCCTCAGGCCATAATGTCCAAATTAGAGACCAGCACACCTAAATATGCAATAATGGAGTGAAAAAAGTGCAAAGGGTGTCTGTCAGGCTGGTGAAGGTTAATTGTGGGTTGTGGTTGTGGTGGAGACTGATGGGGAGGGGGGAGAAACGGGTCATGCAGACAGACAGACAGACAGACAGACAGATAGACAGACAGAGAGGTAGAGAGAGAGAGACAACGACAATGACGATTATTATTATTACATGGTATTTATATGGCGCATTTCTCATATTTATAATATAACTCAATGCGCAGAATGTAGCCGCGAACTGAACCCAACAAGCACGCTCACGTGAATCACACGCATTCACTCACACACTGTACGTAAACACAGAACATTCACGTGGTGCTAAGGGCAAGCTCAAGCGAGCTACGGAAGTGACGGTATTTGGAAATCGTTTTTTGTATTTGAAATTTTTTTTATTAAGTGGGCTGAAACTGACACCAAAGTGGAGGGGGAGGAAGAACCGGAGTATCCGGAAAAAGAACCCCCGACGGTCCGCCCGAATTAACGGTGACACTTACTAGAGGAGAAAAGTCCGACGCCGGAACCCGGAATCGAACCTCGCACCTTTAGCATTGGTGGCAGGCGCCTTAACCACTGCGCCACGGACCGATGACAATGATCCTTTATTTGACAACGGTAAAAGTTTTGGTAGTAACAACCATTTTTCGAACTTGCCGTTGCTAATCTACTGATTACTGAGTTACTATCGCACTAATTATTTTCTACTACTGAACAGGGGAAAAAAATTACTTGACACAACACCAGCCAATAAAGAAGAAAAAATGTAAGGGGGAAGTGACATAAGAATTACCAGCTTTACTGGTCGGGCATAATGACATGTTGTGAGATTTAATTAAAAAAATATTATAAAAATACAACGCAACCTAATACGCATACATAATGCATGCACATTTCAGCACGCCACTCTCTGTCTCTAATATACACGTACGCACACGCACGCGCACGCACAAACGCACACACACACGTGCACACACACGCGCTTGCGCGGCTTAGTACGTTAAGCTAGTCAGTCATATGAGTAGCTGGCTATACACAAGCTGTACCGAAATAAAAATGAGTCATCGAAACCTGGGATACACGCAATTAATGATCTAATCAGAATAGTATTTTTCAATAAGTGCACAGTCACGGGGATGCTTCTGACAAAAATAAGTACTTGATGAGACTGACTTTAAACGAGGAGAAATTAGCTGATGTCTTGACGTTTCTAGGCAAGGCATTCTAAAGACTAGAGCCAGAGAACGTCAAACTCGTTTTATAGAGATCAATTCTAGGTCGCGGCACAATAAGGGATTTCTTGATCTGGATGACTGGACGGTAAATAGCGTTGTGATATATTGGGGTAGCTTATCGTTTAATGCCTTGAACATAATCATTCCCTTATTGTAACTTAAATGATCTTTCAGGGGCAGAATTTTTAAGGCTGCCAAATTTTGGTCAGTAGTTAAGCTGGGATCAGGGAGTATTAGTTTGGCAGCTCTCCGATGTAGAGAGTTCGATCTTTTCAAATTGACATCGCTCGAACCAGCCCACACAGTAGAGGCATAGTCTATATGCGATCTAATATGGGCATTAGAGAATTGAAATTGAATTGAAACTTTATTTTCTAAGGATGAAGACAGTAGGCACGCAGGCCTTTTTACACGTCTGTCCTTAATAACATTTTAAATAAATATAACAGCAGAAAAGATAACATGACAAATAAATAAAAATAAAAAGAAGACAGGATAATAATAATAATAATAATAATAATAATAAACAGAAATATTTCGCGCGCGCGCGCGCACACACACACACACACACACACACACACACACACACACACACACACACACACAGAGAGAGAGAGAGAGAGAGAGAGAGAGAGAGAGAGAGAGAGAGAGAGAGAGAGAGAGAGAGAGAGAGAGAGAGAGAGAGAGAGAGAGAGAGAGATGAAAGGAAGTAGGGGAATCGGTGAGAAGGCAGGGGAGCGAAGTGAGGCGGGCAAGAGATGGGAGGGGGGGGGGGGAGCGATGTAGGTGTGGAACAGAGAGTGTGAAAGGGACAAGGAGGAAATGCGTCATATTTGACAGGTTCCCGTCTCTTCTCGCGAGCCTCGCTAATCTCCTGCTGTAGTCTCTTCCTCCCAGAATAAACGACCGCCCTTTCTTGTGACCCTTCCCCCATTTCGTCCCACCCACCCACCCACCCACCCACCCGCCCTCTCCCTATGCACCACCACCACCCTCAACCCACCCTCTCCCTACACCCCATTCCTCGACTTCGGCGTACTCACGCTCACTGCACAAATGCTTCTAACTATGAAATCATACACACCATCCTGCAACCAATGCGCAGTCAGACTTAGCTGCTCCTTGGCGACATAGATTTAACCCGTTCAGTGCCAAGAAAATCTGAACACCACCCAACTGTAAGAGGTATAGATTCTCATGAGCCCCAGCAGTCACTTGCCGACACCACTTTGAATCCATGTTCCTGGGACATCAAATCGTTTTGGTGACAATAATACTAATAATAATAATGAGTACTTATATAGCGCCTAACCTCGGATTAGAGCTCTAGGCGCTTAAACAAAAACTAATTGTACAAAAATAACAAAGTACAAAAACGCAATTTACCAAAAAATATTAAAAACAAAATACAACGCACTCTATAAACAATCTATAAAGTCACCATTCAAAAATTAATTAACGAATTAAGATTGCAAAAATATTCAGTTTAATGTTTTTTTTTTTTTTGTTTGTTTTTTGTTGTTTTGGGGTTTTTTTGTTTTTTGTTTTTTTTTGTTTGTTTGTTTGTTTGTTTTTTTGGGGGGAGGTGGGGGCAGGTGGGAATTGTCTCCACAAGCAGCTCAGGCACGTCCTGAGAGAACCTTGTTGCTGTCGGGACTTTAAAGCAATGTACAACCAGCCAGCCAAGCCTATAAACTATATACTATACAGTTTGCATTCACTGAGTCAAACTTGCATTTGGACTTTTCTCTGATGTTGCTGTAAAGTTAACAAATTACATACGACAGTGCATACCGATCACGCAAAAATCACCCTTGACTCATTGACAGAAGAGGAAAAAACCTGAACACGATCCAACTGCAAGAGGTATAGATCCTCATGAGCCCCCGCCCCCCCCCCACTCCCACCCCCAGTTTGTGGGGGCTCATGAGGATCCATACTTCTTGCTGAAACCACTTTGTATCCACTTTCTTTGACCGCTGGGGCTCTTTGGAACTGAACGAACACAATTTTCTGGATGACACAATCTCTGTCCACAGGCAGCGAAGGGGGTAATAGTCTTCTGCCAGACTGTTCCAACAGCCAGAGGCATAGATTCACATGAGCTCCTGCAGGGGCTCATGAGAATTTGCGTCTGTAGATGGCCGGTTCTTCCTTATTTACATCATGAGATTGACTCAGTTAGATTTTATGGCTCTAAAATTAACCTGACTTTTTTTCTTTCTTATTCATTTTTGTTTATTGTTTTTTGTTGTTGTTGCGGAAATGGTGGGAGGGTTGGGTTGGGGGGGGGGGGTGTTGTTATTGTTGTTGTTGTTGTTTGGGGGGCCTTTGTAAATTGTTTGGTTGCTGGTTGTTGTTTGTCTTTGTTTTTTGTTGTTGTTTTTTTTTAAATCGTTTTTTGTGTATGTGTGTGTGTGTGTGTTTGTGTGTGTATGTGTGTGTGTGTGTGTGTGTGTGTGTGTGTGTGTGTGTGTGTGTGTGTGTGTGTTTGTTTGGGTTTTTTTTTTTTTTTTTGGGGGGGGGTTGTTTGTTTGTTTGTTTTTTGTTTTGTTTTTTTTTTTATTTCGGGGGATTCTGTTCTTTTCTTTTCTGTTTCTTTTTGTTTGTTTGTTTGTTTGTTTTTTGTTTGTTCGTTTGTTTGTTTGTTTGTTGTTGTTGTTTGTCGTTGGTTTTGTGTGTGTGTTGTTGTTTTTTTTGTTGTTGTTGTTTATTGGGGGGGGGGGAGTTGGTTGTTTCTTTCTTTCTTTCTTTGTTACTTTTTCGTTATGTTTTTTGGGCTGATTAGTTTTTCTGTTGCTGTTTGCTGCTTATATGTATTTTGTTTGTATTGTCGTCGTGTTTGCTGACACATATGACAGTGTAACTGGAGGTCGACGTAACCAAGGTCGATGTAACTTGTTTGCCTTTCACGATATTTCTATTCGAAGTTGGCCATAAAACGCGCCCACATGCCCCTTTACTTTATTGGTTTACTTCGCGCGAACATTGTGTTTGTAGTTCATTGCCGTGCACATTGTAAACAGTGTATAAATGGGATTGTAGACAGTGGGTATGTGTGGCGGCCTCTACCGCATTGGGTACATGTGTAGTGTTGTGTTATTTCATTATTATTATTATTATTATTATTATTTTGTTTGTTTGGTTGGTTAGTTAGTTTGTTGGTCGGTTGGTTAGTTGGTTAGTTGGTTGGTTGGTTGGTTGGTTGGTTGGTCGGTTGGTTGGTCGGTTGGTTGGTTGGTTGTTTGGTTGGTGGGTTGGTTGGTTGGTTGCTTGGTTGCTTGCTTGCTTGTTTGGTTGCTTGGCTGCTTTGTTGAATGGCTGGTTGCTTGCTTGCTTGCTTGTTTGTTTGTTGTTGTTGTTTGTTTGTTTGTTGTTTGATTTTTGGTGGGTTGTTGTTGTTGTTGTTTTGTGGGAGTGTTTATGTTTTTTTTGGGGGGTTGTTTTTTCTATAATCATGTTGTGATAATTTGGTTTCAAACTGTGACATGTATCTGCCGTTGCACGGTATCTCAAAACCATATCCATTTGTTTGAATACAAGGACAGATTTTTACTTTTTCGAAGTTCGTTTGTATATTCGTCAGATTGTTAAAGGCCGTTTGACATCGGGGCGCACAACGTTTTTACCCAAATATCTCCGCAAAGAAAGACGTTTCTGTACTACTTTTAGATCTAGTATGCGGATTTAGTGCCAATTGACCTAATATGAAAGATTTTTTACTGAGCTCCTATCATCTGTCGATTTGGATGTACAGTCGTAATAATGTGATGAAAAGACAAGAACAAGCCATTTTCAATTCCCCAAATAGAGCCCAGTATCGAGATTAAGCATGCTGACTTCACGTATGCCTACGCTGTTTCAAGTTTGAAAACTTGGCAAATTCACGTGGATCTTCCTTGTATTGGGTTTAATATGTCTGGGACACATTTAGGGATGTAAAATAGGGTGATTTCATGAGAACATCCCGATTTTGTACGACTGTACAGCAAAACTGACACATTGCTCGAGTTTCTTAAAAGTAAACCATATTAGGTCAACTGTCACTGAATGATATTTGTTGTGAGATTAGTATAGAAAAGCGCTTCTTTGCGGAGATATTTGCGATAAACGTTGTGCGGTCCGATGACAAATGACCTACATAAACCTCCTTGTGTATATAGCCACTGGTAGAGTTTACAGTTGCACACACTGTTTACAATACCACACATACACACTGTTTACAATACCACACATACACACTGTTTACAATACCACACATACACACTGTTTACAATACCACACATACACACTGTTTACAATACCACACATACACACTGTTTGCAATACCGCACATACACATTGTTTACAATACCATACATACACACTGTTTACAATACCACACATACACAATGTTTACTATACAACACATACACACTGCTTACAATACCACACATCCACACTGTTTACAATATCACACATACACACTGTTTACAATACCACGCATCCACACTGTTTACAATATCACACATACACACTGTTTACAATACCACGCATCCACACTGTTTACAATACCACACATACACACTGTTTACAGTACCACACATCGACACTGTTTACAATACCACACATACACACTGTTTACAATACCACACATACACACTGTTTACAATACCACACACACACACACACTGTTTACAATACAACACATAAACACTGTATACAATACGACACATCCACACTGTTTACAATACCACACATCCACACTGTTTACAGTACCACACATACACACTGTTTACAATACCACACATACACACTGCTTACCGTACCACACATACTCACTGTTTACAGTATCACACATAAACACTGTTTACATTACAGGCGGCGGCACCATATACACACGTACATCCTGATCATGTGCAGTGTCGCCATTATTTACAAAAGCTATACGCCCATTTTTTAGAAAAGCGAGATTTTCATTGTTAATCAATAAAAAAAAAATCTCGCTTTTCTTTAAAAACAAATGGACATGCAGGTCTTTGCCATTCAAGGGCAGAGTGTAGAAATAATGTTGGGCGTTAATTTTAATAGGTCTGTGGGCGAATCATTTAACCCCGTCCCTGCCACTGCACGTGCATTATTGATTCTGAAATCTGGGTTCAATCAAGGACCAAAAGCTAAAACCGTTCAAGATACGTGGTTACAAATTGGTCTCAGCAAAAAACATAGATCATCATGAGGCCCCGCTTTCGCGGGGGCTCATGAGGATCTATGTCTTTTGCATTTGGGTCGTGTTCATTTTTTGTCGGCAGTCAAGGGGTTAAAAATGAAAACTATGTGAGTCAAATCACATCCAATATTTAAGATTAACTGACTGATTATAAATTAAGCATTACATAAATTTGCAAATTGTTGTGTGTAAATGAACTTATTAGCACAGGTTTTACAGTTATGACACTCATGATTAATATTAATGAAATCATCAGCTTTATGAGACACAGAAATTTGCATGTAATGATGACACACATCTCTTGCTTTTTTATGTTGCCCAGTTTTATCCCCAACGCCACATAGCAGGAAATGGATCGACCATGATAGTTCAATGGTAGTGCCATATTAACTTGGCGCCTGAAGGCGCCGAGCTAATCTGCCACTACCTTTGAATTATCATGGTCGACCCATCTCCTGCAACTGGCACATAGTCGTTAGATGACACGTTCAATATTTGAGATATTCGGCCGTGGCGTTAAATGGGTTAAAGTCAATATTCATTGATGTTCAGTTTTCTTAATCTTGACAATACCGCAAAACATGGTCAGAAAGTCTCTCTACATATACAAGTATCAAACGAGCTATTGAGCAAATCAAGAGTAAAGTATCTTAATAAAAAGCCCGATTTTGACGCAATTAGTGGATACAAGGGAAAACAATATAAGTTATTGGTAGCAGGGGTTTGCTACACGGATCCTTGTAGGCCTGAGGGAGGTCAAAGGAACCATTGTACCCCGTAGGCCTTCTGGGTACAATGGTTCCTTTGACCTCCCTCAGGCCTACAAGGGTCCGTGCAGCAAACCCCTGTTACCAATAACGTATTTGTTTTCGTTCCTCCAATATTTTCGTTAAAGAAATCAAGAAAAAAATTTCCAACCTGGATCACGCCAGACATGACTGACGTCAAAGGAAAATACATTTATACATTTAGACTTATGACGTAATTTAAAGTAGTGTGCCTGTTGTTTCGAACAACACTAAGTAACTTCAATGCAGACCAAAGCGGTGCCGGGCTGCCTACTCGAAGGTGATATAAAGCTTGCCTTCGGGTTGGTGTTTAGCAGGTTGTGTAGTATTAGACACTCAGCCTACTTCGTGCCCAAGGGTAATCCCCGCTCTCTCTCTCTCTCTCTCTCTCTCTCTCTCTCTCTCTCTCTCTCTCTCTCTCTCTCTCTCTCTCTCTCTCTCTCTCTCTCTCTCTCTCTCTCTCTCTCTCTTGACCCTAAAAGAATAATTTTTTTCTCGATTTTTTTCAATTAAGGTTGTATACTATACCTATATTTTTTAATTGAAAACTGCCGCTTATAGGGTTTTTTGAGAGCCTTATTGAGTCTGGAGGCTATTGCCACCCTGAAAGACCCATGGTCCCGGGCATATTTGTAAGTTTGAGCCTTTTGCGTGACCTACCCCTTGAGCGAAAACACGCAAAATAGCTGATTTCAGAACACAATAAAAATTTATCGAATAGTGCGTTAAAATGATAAAGAAACATTTCGGTCACTTCATAAAGTATGTTAGTATTTTCTCGTAAAAAAAGTGTGTTCTGATAATTGGAATTCTAAGTGCAATCGAGAAAAGTTTATGTTGTAAATTCGCAAATTGCCCGGATGTTATCAATAACATTACAAGTGTTTGCAATGTTGGGCAATTGCTCAGGCCCTTTTTATTCGATAAAGTCGTACTTTATGTTATAACTATCACATTGATTATGAAGAAAATATGGGGTCCCGCACAAAATTTGGCACTTTGGGTCGTTTTCGAGTGCGTATTCAATAAGGGATACAAGCGATGTCTGACTTCCGGCAGATCATATCTCCGCCGTAGCCGGTCACAAGCACGCATGAGAAAGAAGGGAAAACGACTATTTTAAACCTACAAGGGAAAACCTACGCCCAAACTGTTGCAAACTACGCCCAAACTGCTAGTCCTCGATCACTATTTGTGACAGTAAACTGGAGCAAACAACAACGGCAGATACGGGATGAAAACGTTTATCTATAAGTAATTAAATGCACGTGCTGGTTCTTACTAATTTAGTTAGTGCAGTGGTAAGGTATTGTTTTTGCCACGCAGGTGACCAGGGTTCGAGTCCCGTAGATGGCGACTTTTTTTTTCCTGCTCACATTTGAAACCCATACATTTTCTACTTCGCTAAATGAAACAAACACACTTTAAACCCAAAGCAAAAAAAAATTTAATGCGTGGTATTTTTTTATTTTTATTTTTTAAATATGCGATTATCATCACTGTGGGAATGTGAATGTTAAACCACAAACCAACCAACCGGATTCAGTCTTGGATAAAAATGCACACTGGTTACCTCGGTACATTTGTTCATTCATTTTTTTCAGCCAGGCATTGTGTGAGAATGTTTACATTACATGTTTACATTCATTCAATCATTCACAGCTTCACTGATGAAAAAGCACACCAAAGAGTGTTGTCACAGACAGTTTTTATTTTTTATTTTTACTGGCATCATCTACAAACATTAATTGATGTGAATTTGTTTTAATATACCTGCTGCAAGAAATGCTACATGTTCCTTTGGTGTCTCCGTGAAAGCAGGTCGATGAACATCTCTGGTTGAAAGATGTTTGTAAACAGATTGGTAGTGGATGTACCTATCTCTCTAGCTGAGTCTCAGTTTCCCAGCAGTTTGTGGTTACAAATTATAAGGAAACAAAAACACACTACCACCGAGCCACCCAGCTCCCCATCAAAATACAGCTTTACTGCAGAACATATTTCAACTACATGTAACATTATTCACATTTACATTGACAAAGTGCTGACTTTATACAAGCTATTTGGGAGAAAAGTGGAGCTGATGTCATTTTTAGTTGTGTGCATGCCTTCGGAGACTTGTATGGACACGGATCATAGTCAGGTCATTCTGTTTGCTGGCGTGTGTCATGTACAGTACATCTGTAAAACTTGTGAAATGAACCATGTGGTTAGCAATTCTGATACGATAAGTAAAGCCACACAGCTGAAAGTCAATGATTGACAGTGGAAGAAAAAAACAAAACAAACACAAAGTACAGTACATATCATATGCCTATGATCAGTTATCACCCAACCACTTAAATCTGCTGTGACAGCTGGAGGGTAATGCAAGAACTGCATGGTCAACTCACTCTTGAGCAGTATTGCGTTTTTCATTGAGCAAGTCCACATTTGCACAACATTTTAAGCTGAGGGTTTAATGACATAAATATACATCCCCACGTTTCTATATTTCCGCACATCCCCTCTTCAGAAAGGACCCATGGGTTTTATACTCTGAGGCCAATGACCATTTTCAGAATGAACCCTGTATATCATTTTGAATCATGCAAAGCGGAGCAGTGATAAGTTTTCTCCTTGTCTCACACCGATGCTGCACAAAATCTATCTGTACCACTGTTTCCTACCCCATAAGTGTCAGCTGTGGAGTACATATTTTGAATGACTGATGTATGCCAGTATTTAGGAACTTGTCACAAAAAAAGACCTGTTCATATGATGAAATGTCTTTGAAAAATGAACACATTGTCAGTAAAGGGGTTTTCCTTGGATAATCAAAAACTAATACATATTAAGCCACGTTTCCAAATCGCGACATGACAGGAGAGTGACAAAAAGTAACTTTTCTGAGGGGGTCATCCAAATAAATATGCATAGGAAGGTCTTACCATCAGGTATCTCTTTACCAAGTTTAGGGTTACAGTTAGGAATACTTGAAAAAAAAAATCTTTGGGCAATATATGGCTATCTTGTACCTATTTCCCGATTTCTTGTGACCCTTGACCTTTCTGACCTTTCATGCATACGAAATTAGTATGCATGAAAAGTTCTTACCACCTTGTACCAAGTCTGGGTTTGAAGTTGTGTATACTTGAGAAAACATCTGTTTGGTCAAAATACAGATATTTTTCACCTTTTTACTGCACTACAAATTACAACATGGGTGTCAAATCGCTTTGTCACGTTGTTATATGAAAACACACAAAGCACACCCCCATCACTGTACAATAGCCCCTGAACTGCTCGACTGCACGTTACAATTTTGTCGCCCCGCTGCTTCTATGTCAGGCTTATGGAAACACTCCCTCTTTATTTCTATGTTCTCGAGTTTTGTCATTGTCACTTTGTTGTCACTGCCCCACTGCTGTTGTGTCTGCAGTTGAATAGCCAGGCCTAAAGCCTGCTTGCCCTTCTCCTAATATATGGCTATGCATCAGCTCAGGCAGTAAGGCACAGGCTTTTGCTGCATTGCGAATGATGTGACTGTCCAAAACCTTGACATTGTGGCCAGCCAGGTGGATGGACATCAAAATAACAGGACGTCTGCCCTCCTACACAGGACAATCAGTTCACTTCCTTTGCCTTCTCGTCGGTTGGCCATCGCGGAGAGATGTACCCGCTGAACTCTTCTCCCTTATCTTTCGCAACCTGCAAAAGATAATTTTGTATCAAAAAAAGTTTTGACATGCACATATTGCTTGCATATATGTTTGCAAGTATTTATACAAAGTACATACATGCATAATATGACAGTAGTCAGAACATGAACAAGAAAGGCAATGTCCTTATGGTTCACGTGTATGACCAATCCACATAATACGTCTGACCTTTTTGACCTTGGCTTGACTTCTCCAACAGGTCTCTGAAAATGTCTAAACATAAGTATAGGGCTGGATTTTGTACCAGTGAAACCTGAGTTTTTTTCCCAAATCCCTTCATTTTTCACACATTTGTGAACCCTCTGTGACCCTTGACCTCTGTGAGGGGCTGATTACATTAGTATGCACAGAAAAGTGTTATCATCATGCCAAATGTTATTGAAAAGTTTGCAAAAACATTGATAAAAACTACAACTCTACCCGAAACTAACTTTTGTCACCCTTATCATGTGGTATCTCCATAGCAAGTTTGAGTTTGAAGTTGAAAATACTACTTGAGATGACCTTTGAAAGGTCACAGAAATTGGTATGTTTAGAATTATTTTACCACAAAGTACCCTTGTGCCAAGTTTGAAGTCTGAGGCTTGCATAGTCTTCGAGGAAATGCCAATGTTAAAGTTGCCCACAGATAACAGACAGTTGACGGACAACCCATTACAAACACTTACTTTTGCTATCACACGTGCGCCAAAAATTAGACGCCATTGAGCTTGAAATGACCACAAAGGGTGTATACATATATCTACAATCAGCATCAATATTCAAAGTGTAACTTGCAGAAATTGTTTCAAACAGGACACAACGCATTGCTGTTTAGCAACAGCACACACTGGACCAAATGGGTAGTATTCAGAGTTTTCTAGTCCTTTTGTATGCACTAAGTGCTTATTAAAGAAAACGACAGTATTTGCAGACTTGCCCAACCCTCTAGTTTTCAAATCAAATGCAATATGGTGCCACTTGTTGACAGCAAGTGATTTTAGCATTCGGTGTTGTTGAGAATGCTGGTACTAGTACTACACCATCTTCAAAATGAAAGAAAGCATTACAGTGTGATGTGTTTATTCCAACCAGTTGTGTTTTGTTATGAACCTGATTCTATTCACAAATCAATCGGCGTTAAACCCAAATAACTAACTAACAAATCAATCGGTATGCTTTACCTCGAGTCCAGGACAATAAGTTTCACCTTCTCTCACTTTAGTTGATCCGCTGGAACTGGAATTGCCTGCTTTTAGCTGTGGCCTTCTCCTTTGAGCAACATGACCTGACTAGCTCTTGCCTCTTCTTGGTGTAGGCGTCATACTTCTGTGCTTGTTTGCAAGTATACCCTCTGGGCGTGACTCTGCAGTGATACGTCAACAGCAGCACTGACCTGAAATGAAATACATGTTTATTATCGTGTTATTCGGCAGCATGGCAATTTCACTTCTGATCTTATTTTAGGGTGGGTCGGTTCAAAACTCCACAAACAGGGACTTTGTTATAGCATTATAAACAATTCGGGGCCGGTGGGGGGAGTCCCCCCCCCCCCCCACCCACCCAATTCGTCCCTACATTTAGTTTACACATTACTACCTTCAAACTAATATGAAATAAACTGTGAACACCACAAACGACAATGGTGAAGCCTGGATCGCTCGTGTGCATTTAAAACTGATCATTTTCTTAATCTGAACTGTGTGACCTTTCCAACAGGTGACTGAAATTTAAGTGCCATGAGTCTAAGCATAAGTAAAGAGCTGGCTTATGTACAGTTGTGAATAGTATTTGAGAAAAAATATCTTTTGTCAAAATATGGCTATTTTTTTTTTTTTTTTTTTTACCTATTTCTTGATTTCTCATGACCCTTGGCCTGAACTCAAACTGGTAGGCTAAGAGTAAGAAAGGTCTTGCCACAAAGTATCCTTCAGCTACGTTTGAAGACTGTGGTTTGAATAGTCTCCGAGAAAATGCCAACAATAAAGTTTACCATGGATGACCAATGGCCCAGAACATAGCCTTACACTTGCTTCGCACATGAGCCAATGAAAGAAGGCATTACAGTATGATGTGTTCATTCACACCATAGTTGTGTTGTGTTCTGCACCTGATTCTCATCACAGATCTACTGGTATGATTTACCTTGAGTCCAGGAGAATACGTGTCACCTTCCCTCACTTCACTTGAACTGTGAGTGTGACCTTGGTGTAGGCGTCATACTTCTGCGCTTGTTTGCAAGTATGTACTCTGGGTGAAAGTACTGAGACTCCACAGCGAGAGGTCAACAGCAGTATTAAAGTCACGTCTGTACGCCTCATGCACATAACTGATTCACAACCTGTGTGACCTTTCCAAAAGGTAGCTGAAATAAGTGTCACGAGTCTCAACATAAAGGCTTGCTTTTGTACTAGTCGAATTTGTATTTTTCACACATTCTACGGTCATCCAAAATGGTAGTCAACAAATATTAGGGTTTCAGTCATAGTAGCGTTTTACTAGGTAACCCTTTTAATCCTGATACACCCACTGCTTGAAATAAATGTGACTATGATAGTTCAAGGGTGGTGCCAGAATAGGTTGGCGTATTATCCGCCAAGCTATTCTGGCACCATCCTTGAACTAAAAAAATGCTGGACCTATCTCCTAATCTGTAATATAGCCTTCATATGACAGAGAATGGATGAGAAAACTAAGTTACTAAGTACTGAAAGCAGTTACCGAGTTAGTAATGCAAAATTCTCCCTTAGCAGGACTTTTTACTACACACAGTACGTTTTCCTAAATAATAAGCACTGGCACTGGTTTAATATCACTACAACTGATGTGGACTACATTCCTTCCACCGTATTAGTAAAGGCTCTCTGAGAATGTATGGAAATGTTCTACTTCCAGGTGGTGACTGACATACATGGAATGCATGCCCCTGTCAACCCACAATAAAATGTAGTCTTCTTCATTGCAGGTAGGCTGTAAATTTCCATGCATAAAAGGACAGTTAGCTATTGGGGTTTTACGCCATGCAGGTGACATCTCACGGCGGTGCATAAAACTTTTCTTTTCTTAAAGAGTTGGAAAACCATTCAGATACACCACCAACCACTTTTTCTACTTTAGTTTACCTTTTTCTTGCTGATGTCTGAAGAGATTTTGTTGTTTTCCTGGCTCCCGTTCGGTTGGCCCGTTCATTTTTTTTTTTTTTTTTTTTTTGTTCTGATAAATGGTTATGCGTTACCACTGACGCTCGATGACTTGTCGCAACTTATGCAAAAGTATCTTATTTCTGAGGAAACACAACATTTTATGCATAGAAACAGTCAGCTTACACACCTATTTCAGACAGTATATATCTTTTGTCAATTATCGATAAATTGAGCTTGTTTGCAATACGACTTGCCGTACGGCGGTTTTTTTTCGGTGAACTCTAGTCTCAGGTCACGGCAGACGCAAGATAGCGGTATCTAAATGCGCAGAAAAGATGCGCGAAAGAGGTGTGTCCTACAACCTTAAGATGCTCATTGGCGAGAAAAGAGAAAATGGCCGTTTCACATAAACCTGCTGATCCACACAAAAGTCCGTAATTTTTCTGATTTTTACTAGATATTTTGCGTATAGCTAGACAGAAAGGACATATTGAATGAGTTCGTTAACCAGCATTGTACCTCTAGAGCGTTTTGAATGATAATTATTTATTATTATAATAATTATTATAATATATATTTTTATTATTACAATAATTATTATTATTATACAGCATTATATGTTATTATAATTATTATTAATATTATTATCATCAACATTATCATCATAATCAATAAATCAGACCTCATGATCCTTCAAAGACTGGTTGTTAAATTCTGTTTTATTTATAAGTTATGCCTTTGTTTCATTTGTACCTTTACACAAGAAATGTATGAGTATTGAGATCAGTCATATCTCGCACACATAAAATCCTACAGCCCAGAGGGAATCACAGACCAGCCCACAGATTAATACATAAACAAATACGTGTTGCCATGCCGTTTTGAACTTGTCTATGTATGAACTTGATGTTGCATTTTAATTTATCAATCTTCCTGTTTATTTTGTTATCTCTCTTGGCTTGACTTCGCGAACGAAGATTTTTATATGAGTTGCCCACGACGTCTGCAGGCTTGTTCGTGGCTGCGGAGGCCAATCCGAGACAGGCAGGTTCGACCGCAGTGGCTGCAGGGGAAGGTATGGCCAGGATTCTGAGCTGCGGCATCTCTGTTTTTTCTCCTGAGCCGCTTGTCCTTAAGGCTAGCTCTGTGGGAGTCCTCAAAGGAGACAGCTGCCTTGTAAATGGTGGAGCGCCAGGTGTCACGGTCCGCAGCAAGCGAAGACCACTGGTGGTGGTCGATTTGGCAGGCACTAAGTGACTTCTTGAGACAGTCTTTGTATCTCTTCTTTGGTGCCCCTCTGTCACGGTGTCCAGTAGCAAGCTCGACGAACAGGGTGATCTTTGGTAGGCGATGATCCTCCATCCTGGAGACATGCCCCGCCCAGCGGAGCTGTGTCCGCAGCAGCAAAGCCTCGATGCTCACAGTTTTAGCCTGTTCAAGGACCTCGACGTTGGTGACATAGTCACTCCAGTGAATGCCCAGGATGGTACGCAGGCAGCGCTGGTGGAAGCGTTCGAGGAGTCGTAGTTGGCTGCGGTAGAGGGCCCAGGACTCGGAACCATACAGCAGGGTGGTGAGGACGACAGCTCTGTACACGCTGATCTTGGTGCCTGTTTTCAGCTGTTGATTGTGCCACACCCGCTTGAAAAGTCGCCCGAAAGCGCTGTTCGCTTTTGCCAGCCTGTTGTCAAGCTCCTTGTCCAGCTTGGCGTCCGACGTGACGTTTATTTTGTTATAGTACGGAATAAAGTGTTTTATTCAGAAACAGTTGATGATTGGAGTGTGTGTGTGGTGTGTATGTGTGTGTGTGTGTGTGTGGTGTGTGTGTGTGTGTGCGTGGGTGCGTGCGTGCGTGCGCGCGCGCATGTGTGCTTGCGTACTTGCATGTGTGTGTGTGTGTGTGTGTGTGTGTTGTACGAGTATTTTCCAGTTATTTCCTGATTGGAAACCGGCTAATTCAGCAATGAAAAATTGAACTTTAACTCGTTCGAGACGAACGGCATCCGGATACGCGGCTTAAGCCGCGTATCCAGATGACGTTCGTCTCGAATGAGTTAAACATGCTCAAATCTATGACATACCATTCGTGTTAAAGAAAACAACACCCCAAAGCAAAATAGCATGGTTCGACACAATGCGAGAGTGCGGGAGACACAGACTAACAAATATTATTAACACTTTGGCTGTCAGTAGCGCTTTCGGTCGCGTATAGAAATCACCGCGACCGAAAGTGTTACTCATAGGCAACATGTTAACATATTCAAGTCCCGTCTTTCTCCTCCCCCTCCCTCCACCTCCCCCTCTCAAAGTACATCCACCACCCCACCATTAACTTAACACTTCTAACAACACTCCCCCACTCCCATCCCCCACCGCCCGAAAAAAAAAAAAAAAAAAAAAAAAAAAAAAAAAAAAAAAAAAAGATCACAATCAGGCGAATAGCGCTAATGCTTATTATACATACATCAATTTGCATGAGATAAAATCTTACACACTACCCTTGTCTCAATGCGCATTGCTAATTAGGAGGCAAACTGCAGGCCACATTTATTCAGAATCTGAAAAATATAAACTGCCGATAAACTTCATTGTTCGCACTTCTGTCGTCAAGAGTTAGAAACGGATCGACCTGATGAAGTTTGGCGTCCATGGTTTACCTTTAACTCATTCTGCCCGCGACACACCACAGCAATATATGGCTCGAACATAATAGTTCAAGGGTGGTGGCAGAGTAGCTTGGCGCCTATAGGCACAAAGCTGTTCTGCCACCACCCTTGAACTACCAAGTTCGATCTGTCTCCTGAATTGTAATGCAGTCCTCAGAGGATAACTCCAAAATGTGGGTATTTCTTAACTCGGACACAATGAGTTAAGCGACGCAAAAACTGGTCATCAGGGACGTCAGAAATAAAAGGTGAAAAGAATGAGATATCTGAAAAATACGCAAAAGGCGTTATGTCCAATTTTGTGAAAAGCGATATTTTCATTGTAATACAACGAAAATCTCGCTTTTCGCAAAAAAGGACATAAAGCAATGATTTGTGCTATGGAAGAATGCAATCTGCCCGTGACAGCAAAAGACATTAAGTCCATTTTATGAAAAGCGAGACTTCTGTTGTAATACTATGCCAAACGAGGTTTTCACGAAACATGGATTTGCTGTCTTTTGCCTTTTTTCCTTAGGTTAGCCATTCATGAGTCTCCTCAATCACCGGCGTGCATGAGCCTCGAGCTGGTCTCCAATTATTTCTATGTCCTCTAGCAGATGAGATATCTGTCGGTCTGTCTGTGATTTTAACAGAGATTGCAATCGGAAGCCCAGACCATGACCACTTCCTTCGAAGACTTCTGTGAGTCTGCTGCTCAGGACATGCTGAAATCCAGGGCCATGACTCCAGCGGACACTCGCTGGCGAGGCAGAGGTCACAAAGGGGCTACGGATGGGCAGATCAGACGTGGTAGGAAACCTGAGAAGGACGTTTCCGGGAACAGAGCCAAGAGCACCACACATAACAATGGATCGATTGGCCTCCTCAGCAGAGGTGTTGGGAAAGGCAGCGGACGTTGGACAGACTTGAAAGGACATGAGAAATCCGTAGTAAACCAGACCAATAATAGTACAGTCTCGAAAGGGACTCTGAGAAGACTTCTGATGGGTGGGGTGGAGCGCGTATATGCCTTTCCGAGCGCAGAAGACGATCCGGCCGGCGTTGGCCGCCATTGGCTCGCGCACGACAACTGATGCGCGGGCCAACGACGGCCGACGTCATCATGACCGAAATGAAAAGAACTGAACCCCATTCACAGAAGATTGCAGTTAACGTGGTTAAACGTGTTGGCTGTTGGCTCTGACCGCGAGAAAAAGGTTCGTCTGATGCAGTTTGAACAATAACTTAGAAATCTGACACATATGTGTTGGCACACATATAACCTAGAGGCCAAACCTTCAACCGTGTACTTGCCTGAAGATAAGATTAAAAAAATATCAGTCGGGGTCAAGGGTCTGAAGGTCAACGTATCTTTGACTGATAGCACTGCTCCGGAAAATTAGGGGATCAATAAACAAGTCATTAAATGCAGGAAAAACTAATCGCGTTATTAGATAACTCTGAGGAAAAGTTTGTCATGCAAATTGAAGGTCAGTCTAATGTGTTCTGATATGTATGCCTTTCCTTTTTCAACAGCTGTTTGACAACATTCAAGAGAATCACATACGCAAAAATATTTTCTGCAAACATCAATGATATAATATCTTAAAGCGCTTTTACCATTTATCCATATTCACACACGCAAAGCGTCATGTTTTAACTCATTCAGCCCCGATACACCAGAGTAAGACATGTATCGAACATGATAATTCAAGGATGGTGCCAGAATAGCTTGGCGCCCATAGGCGCCAAGCTATTCTGGCACCACCCTTAAACTATCATGATCGGTCTGTCTCTAGAATTGTAATACAGTCCTTCAGAGGGCAGCTTCAAAATTTGGGGGATATCGGTCCTAGGGGTAGAATGTGTTAGCCCCGTCCCGTGAAGAAGACTCAATAAGATTCAGCTGCAAGAGATAGTCCTCATGAGCCCCCGCATTTGCGGGGACTCATGAGGATCTATCTCTTGCTGACACCACTTTTATCTACGTTTCCTGGACACCGGGGCCCTTCGCAGCCCATTCTGCGTCCACTGCGGGGTCAGTGAGGGGGGAAGAGGAGAGGGGAGAGGAATGGGTTAATTTGGAGATAGTGTCTTTTTTTATTTCTGTCTTGGTCTGTGATTTAAAAAAAAATAATGCCGTCACCGAAAATGTCTCATCCAAAGTTGACAACAAAAGAGACCAAACGGGAAAAAATATTACAGACCTGAACACATTTTGTTTTCGAATGATCGAAAGAAACTGTCACAAAAACTTTTATCTCATTCTGCCCGCGACACACCACAGCAAGATATGGCTGGAACATGACAGTTCAAGGGTGGTGGCAGAATAGCTTGGCGCCTACAGGCGTCAAGCTATTCTGCCACCACCCTTGAACTATCATGGTCGATCTGTCTCCTGAATTCTAATGGATAACTCCAAAATGTGGGATTTTCGTACCTCGGACACAATGAGTTAAGCCTCAGTTAAAACTCCTCTTCCGACCTTCTCCGCCTCCACATCCCCCGCACTTTCGGCCCCCGCTCCTTCTCCGTCTACGGTCCATCCAGCTGGAACACTCTCCCGCTCTCTCTCCGTCAGAAACACTCTCTCTCTCTCCTCCTTCCAGTCCTCACCTCTTTCAACAGTTCTAGCACTATATCACCACACTCCCCACCCCAACCTGAATGTCGTAATGTATTTGTGGTACGTGAGTCATTGTCTATAGCGTGCGCATGCGTGCGCGAGTTGCAAGTGCGCTCTTAGAGTTATAATCATTATAAGATAAGCGCATTATAAATAATAATAATAATAATAATAATAATAATAATAATAATAATAATAATAATAATAATAATAATAATAATAATAATAATAATTACGGTATTTATAATGCGCTTATCTTATAATAATTATAACTCTAAGCGCGCACTCACAACTCGCACACGCATGCTCACGCTTTAGACAATGACTCACGTAACACAAAAAGTGAAAAAACATTACGAAGGTCAGCTTGGGGTGGGGAGTGCGGTTATATAGTGCCAGAACTGTTGAAAGAGGTGAGTTTTGAAGGCGGACTGGAAGGAGGAGAGCGAGTGTTTCTGACGGAGAGAGAGTGGGAGAGTGTTCCAGGTGGATGGACCGTATACTGAGAAGGAGCGGGGGCCGAAAGTGCTAAGTTTGGTGCGGGGGATGAGGAGGCGGAGAGGGTCGGAGGCGGAGCGGAGGGAGCGGGGAGGAGTGTAGGGTTGAAGTAAGTTGGAGAGATAGGCAGGAGCGTAGTTGTTCAGGGATTTGTAGCAGAGAGACAGAATCTTGTATTGGATGTGTTGGGGGATATGGAGCCAGTGAAGGAGCTTAAGCAGGGGAGTGATGTGGTCGGATTTTTTCTTTCTGAGGACGAGGCGGGCAGCATTGTTCTGGACGCGCTGGAGAGTGAGAGCGGTGGAGTGAGGAAGGCCGGAAAGGAGAGAGTTGCAGTAGTCGATGCGAGATGAGAGAGACAGCGAGTTTGGTGACAGCTTCGGTAGTGAGGTATTTTCTGATCTGACTGATGCGGCGGAGGTGGAAATAACATGCCTGGGCCGTGGCGGAGACGAAGCTGGTCATGGAAAGAGAGGAATCGAGGATAACGCCAAGGTTCTTGACCGAGTCAGAGAGGGAGATGGAGGTGCTGTCGAGTTGAAGGTGGAGAGAGGGAGGGAGCTGGGAAAGTTTCTGGCGAGTGCCTACCAGCATGGCTTCCGTTTTGTCGTCGTTCAGTTTGAGCTTGTTTGCTGTCATCCAGTTTTTCACGTCTTCATAGCAGTCAGCCGTGCAAGTCAGTAGTGTCTGAGTGTTGTCGAGTTTGTCTTTGTCTAGTAGTTGTGAGTCATCGGCGTAGAGGTGGTGATGTATGTGGTGAGACTGGATGATGTTGGACAGGGGGGAGGCGTAGAGTGTGAAAAGGACCGGGCCCAGAACGGACCCCTGTGGAACGCCGCAGGAGAGCCTGACTGGGTTGGAGGAGACGCCGTCGATGGTGACGGACTGCTGTCTGTCGGAGAGGTAGGAGAGAAACCAGGAGTGAGCAGAGTCAGTGATGCCAAAGGAGCGGTGAAGGCGGTGGAGGAGGATAGAGTGGTCTATGGTGTCGAAGGCGGCAGAGAGATCGAGTAGCTTAAGAAGGGAGATGTTGCCCGAGTCAGTGGAGAGAAGCAGGTCATTAAGGATATGTAGAAGGGCTGTTTCAGTGCTGTGAAACACCGTAATTATTATTATTATTATTATTAAATCACACATACACACAGAGAAAGAAAGAAAGAAACAAACAAACAAACACACAAACAAACAAATAGATAAGCAAACAAGCAAACAGACAAACTAACTAAAAAACAACAAACAAACAAACAAACAAACAAACGAACTAACTAACTGACTGACTAACTGACTAACCAACTAAAAAATATACAACAAACTCACTAACACATTATATGTCTAACTGAAAAAAGCAACAAACTACCTAACTAACTAACTAACTTTAAAAAGACACAAAACAAAGACAAATAATAATATATATAATAACAATAATGAGTATTTATATAGCGCTTAATCTTACTCAAAAGCTCTAAGCGCTTTACAATCTGTTCACAAAAATAAAAATACAATGACATATGCACATAACAAACAAAGCACAATGCCCGAACACGCCCACTTTTACAATAAACTAAACAACAATACATACATAATAATTTATATTCTAATTAACATTCAGTCTAAACAAGGAGGATTGCAGAACTACAACTAAGGCATCAAACACTGGCAGTTATTCAAAGTAAAGCTTGAAGAGGTGAGTTTTCAACGACCTCTTGAAGTCAGAGACAGACTCACTGTTTCTGACCTCAAGAGGAAGTGTATTCCATAACACTGGGGCTTGATAAACAAAAGTGCGCTGACCAAATGTTTTAGTTTGGACAGAAGGTACACACAACTTCCGTTTATCAGAAGAGGAGCGGAGCTCACGAGAGGGTGTATACACATGCAGCAAAGAGGACAAGTATTCTGGGCTGGTGCCTGAAAGGCAGTTAAAACAGATTGACATAACTTTGTATTGAATACGTTAGGACACAGGTAGCCAGTGAAGGGACTTCAAGATGGGTGTGACATGCTCAGTCTTACGGACTCTCACAACAAGCCGGGCTGCATTGTTCTGAATTTTTTGGAGGCGATCAATGAGATACTGAGGGCAGCCACAAAGCAAAGAGTTACAATAATCTAGCTTGGACAGCACAAATGCACAAACTAGTGTTTTAGTGGCTTCCACGGTCAGCAGGTGACGAACTGAACTAATACGACGAAGTTCCAGATAAGCGGATCTACACACTGCACTGACATGCTGTGACATAGATAACTCGCTGTCAAGTGTAACACCCAGGTTTCTCACACTCGCAGAGAAGCCAATGAGTGTTCCATCCACAGACAATGATGACGGTAAAGGCAGGGACGAAGATAATCTTGGATTAGCTACCAACATTGCTTCAGTTTTGCCATCATTTAACATCAGTTTGTTGGTGGTCATCCATGATTTGACATGGTCAATGCACTGGCTTATACTTTGGACGGCATTCACAGCTCGCTCGACAGTATCACTTTTGTACATCTACGTATCATCTGCAAATGCATGATGGGAAATGGAGCGACTACAAATCAGGTCGGACAGGGGCTGAACATACAGTAAGAACAATACAGGTCCTAGGACCGAGCCCTGGGGTACACCAAACCGAAGAGGTGATGGCTCAGAACGACAGCCATCGACAGAAACAATCTGGGATCGTTCAGTCAGGTATGAACTAAACCATGCCAAGACTGTGCCTTCAATGCCAAATACAGATTGAAGACGGCACAGCAAAATTTCATGGTCAATAGTGTCAAACGCACTGGACAGGTCCAGCAAAGCAAGGACTGTGATCTTACTCTCGTCCAAAGCACAAAGCAGGTCATTGAATATCTTCAGCAAAGCTGTTTCAGTGCTACGATGGGGACGATATGCAGACTGGAATACACTGAACAGATTATTAGAGTTGACATGCTTTAAAGTTTGAACAAGGACAATTTTCTCAAAAATCTTTGATAGAAATGTAAGATTGGAAACTGGGCGATAGTTTTTCAGTACATTTGGGTCTAAAGATGGTTTCTTCAATAGGGGTTTCACAAGTGCAGTCTTGAAGCTTTCAGAAAAAAATACTAGTGGAGAGAGAGTTGTTGATGACTTGAGTAATGGCAGGCAACACTTCATCCAGGCACTCGTACAACAAGGGAGTGGGTATGGGGTCTAACTCACAAGTTTTGGGGGCAGTGTTTGTGATCACTTTTCTGACCTCATCCTCTAGCACAGGTTCGAAGGCTGAGAGAGGTTCTCCACTAAAGCGTTTTTCGGTGAACAAAACTGAAGTGGGCATGAGATCCAGAGAATCACGAATTTCGCGGACCTTATCAACGAAGTAATCTGTAAAAAGCTGAGGCAGCTGGCACGGGGAAAATGTAGTGGGAAGAGGTGATGGAGTCTTCTTCACCATAAGCTTATTGGTCACATCATTATACAAACTCTTTGCTTTGCTTGTTGTGCACTCACTGATCTTCCTGTTGTAAAACGAAGATTTTGCTCCATGAACAATCTCATTTACATGCTTCTTAGAACATGTGTATATCTGCTTGTGAACAGTCAACCTAGTTGAGCACCACATTCTCTGAGCCTGGCGCCGCATCTGCTTAGTCGAACGCAGCTCTTTGCTCACAAACCTATACCACGGGTTGATTCTGAGAGCTGACTTTTTACGCTTTGAAGATGGTGCATGATTGTCTAAGACAGTGCGTAAACATGAATCAAATTCCTCGGCACTAGGACTAGGATGGTGAGACAGTGACTGAACGAGATCAGCCTTGAAGGCTAGTCTGTCAATGGCACGAACATTGCGCACTATGGTAAGCATAGGCACTGGAGGTGGGACTATGGCCCTCAAATGACTGATCACACAGTAATGGTCTGAACATATTGCATCAGAAACCTGTGCTGAGCACAAGATATCATCGTCACATCTATGAAGGATCCAGTCAATAGTATGCCCTTGTCTATGAGTTGGTTTGTCGACAACTTGTGAAAGACTGAACATGTGTAAAATGTCCATGAGTGCAGAGGTGGTGTGGTGCTTCTGACTGTCAAAGTGGATGTTAAAGTCACCAAGGACTATCAGACTGCCAGCAAGAGAATTACAGTGATCGAGAAGATCATGAAATTGATCAACAAACATTGAATCAGTTAATTTGTTCTTGCGGTTTGGCGGGGGTCTGTAGAGGCACAGAAAATGAACAGTTTTCTGAGTTAAAGCTAGAGTAAACTGTACAAGCTCAAAAGACTCATGGGAGAAACTAAAAGACGTTGAGAATGATGCAAAAGGCTGCAGTGCTTCATGGAGGACGACTGCAATACCACCCCCACGAGAATCGCGGGGGAAGGATTTCACAGAGTATCCAGATGGGGCAAGATCAGCACATTTGGCCTCATCACCTGAGGCACGAAGCCAGGTCTCTGTTAAGAACAGAATGTCAACATGATGGTCGGTAACAAACTCGCACACTTCAGAGCGCTTCTTGGCACAACCAACTGAGCACACGTTAAACAGTGCCAAGCACAGCTGACCTGGTACTTTGGTAGTGTCTTGAAGATGAACCTGAATAAGGTTAGATACATTACCAGTCTGGTGAGTATGGCTTGTGATTCTCTTGGAGCTGATGTAGACTGAGACGGGTTGTAATGTTTCTTGGGACAGGTGTGGTCGTTCAAGAAGTTGTGATGGTGATGACGACGGAGAGGTTTGAGGGGGTGGTGATGGTTGGAATGGGGCCCAATGAAGTGGAAGTGGGGGCTGCCACACGAATGATTGTGATGGTGGGGGCTGAAGTACCAGAGGTGGTAGCGGTGGGACACCGGGTGTAGGATGGCCCCACTGGGGTACTGATAATGCAGGCAGCAGGCATTGTGTTGGCGGAGGACCCACGGGCGCTGCAGGCATGTGATGACTTTGCTGCTGTGATGGCGATGGTGAGGCCTGCGGCATGGGCGGTGGTAAATGTAGGGACAGCCGCGGCAGGGGAAGCGGCTTTGGGTGGAGTGGGGGAAACGACACTGGGGTAGGCCACTTGGCTGAAAAAGAGTGAGGCGACTGAAGCACTGAAAACATGTGCTGAGGTACAGATGAAAACACCGAGTACCCCTGGGGTGGACAGCAGGGCACCGAGTACCCCTGGGGTGGACAGCAGGGCACCGACAACAGGCGCTAGGTTGAAGATGACAATCCCGAGTACCCCTGAGGTGAAGGGTGGGGCACTGAAGACAGGTGATGAAGTGGAGGTGGCATCACTATGTGCCCCTGGGGTGGAGGGTGGAACACTTTAGACAGGTACTTGGGTGGAGATGACAACACTGATTGTTCCTGGGGTGGCGGGTGGGACATCGAAGACATGTGCTGGGGTGGCGCGGACATTACTGAGTGCTCCTGGGGTGAAGGGTGGAGCGCGGAAGACAGGCATGAGTGTAGAGATGACAATACTGAGTGCCCCTGGGGTGGAGGGTGGGGCACTGAAGACAGGTGCTTGGGTGGAGATAACATCACTGGGTGCCCCTGGGGTGGAGGGTGGGGCACTGAAGACAGGTGCTCGGGTGGAGATAACGTCACTGTGTGCCCGTGCGGTGGAGAGTGTGGCACTGAAGACAGGCGCAGCAGTGAAGCAAAAGGAGGTGACCGAGTCACAGAAGGCAGCAGTGAAGACACCATACCGTGCCCCTTGGGAGGAGACAGGAATTCTGAAGACTGGCTGTTGGAAAGTGCTAAAAGTCCAGAGCGTTGGTGGCACAATTTGCCACCTCTGCAGCCACGTTTACGTCCAGGCTTGGCAAGAATCCCAAGTTCTGATAATACGTCATAAACACACCTTTGGAGTCTAAAGTTCTTTGCTTGGGAAATAAAAGTCCGTATCAGGGTGCTGTAGGTATCCATCTATACAGTATCTGTGCAGTGTACACTTGAATGCCAAAACTAGGCCAGGTCACAAACACTATTGTTATGCAGGGCAGTCTAACAGGCCACACTATTGTGTTGTCTGCACTGTTGACACTGACTACTGAGTACAGTTCATGAACTGCTGTAATGTCACTGAGACAGATTTCAACTGAAAAATGTCTTTTCTTTTCCAATGAAATACTACAAATGTTTTCACAAAATGAAGAAAGAAATTACACCATGATGATCAGCTGCTGATAACAAACACGTTGATACCAAAATGATGCTTGCAATCCTCCGAGAACCAACAAAAATACACAAAATGTGCAGAGAGCAGTGCTTGATGCAGCCACTAGGCGCAGAACACAACTCACAAATAAACAAAGAAACGCACAAACGAACAAGCAAATAAACAGTGGGAGCGTGTTGTCTTTGGGCTGTCTACTCACAAAACGCAAAACATGCTAACAATGTTGCCGTAAGGTAAGGACAAAATGGATTTGTCTCCTGTACGTTAACATCTCTGCAGTGAATTCCACTAATCTGCTAACATGGCAGATTCTCATGATCTTTGCAGTATGCGTTAATCATGAAGTCGTGTGCCACCTACTGCCTCCATTAACTTATTCAAGGTGCTCAGCGTGAATAGCTGCGGAAATGTCGTACAGCGTTGCCAGAGATGCCTTGTGCATGGGTTGTTTTTTATTATTATTTGTTTGTTGTTTGTTGTTATTGTTTTGTTGGGGTTTTTTTTGTTGTTGTTGTTCTTCTATTCTTCTTCTTCTTCTTCTTTGTGGGGGTGGGGGGGGGGGGGTGGGTGGGGGTGTTTGGTTTTTCTTCAGAAAAATGGCGATGTTTTTAAGACAGCTCTCGCAATCTCTTCTTCAATAGCTGTCGTCTCATCCATATGCTAAAAACAAAAATATAATAAAACTGTTGCAATAAACAGTCTGCATTTCCTCATGTCAGTAATTTGTCCCTCTTTGCTGGGATCATTTACATTTGTGTTAATCTTTCGCAGTAGGTCTGCAGAGTTTCAGTCTACACGCACGCACAATGGTACAGTACAACGTGTACTCTTTTTGCAAGAAAAAAAGATTGGCCACCAAAGACATGTGCTCTCTCAAAAGGCTAAAAGTGTCACCTGTCATTAAAGACCATCATTCAGGTGGCTACAGCCACAGTCACAGCTACAGCCACCTGAATGATGCTCCTTAATGGCAGGTAATCTCTGAAAAGGGTGGTCGCTCAAAACAGGTTCTGCTGTATCCACAAACTCATGTTTCCACACCCAAGGAGTGTTGCGGTTTTCAGTCACACGAGTGTGTGTTCTTCTATGGGACATCAATCATGTAAGGAGGCACATTGCGTCGTGAATACGTGCGGGATGCTGGGGGCAATAATAATCAGCGCTGCTTCTTGGTCGCTCGCACAAGTTGATGATCTGTTCAGCTTCAAACGAAAGGGTTTCTATGGATATTCTCAAAGCCAGACTTTCCTTCCAAAACTGACGTCTTCGTGTCTTTGGGTCATGCGACTTGTTGAGATGGCTCTGCATAGCCGTCTGCAATATCTTGCGACCTTTCAACACGGCAAAAATTCGCTTCGTGTAGAATCAGACATGTGCTGGACAATCCCATCCGCAAAAAGCATAGTTTCTGATAATGGCTGCGAGCGACAAACAAGCAAACTGAAAACAATTTTTTAAAAAAATTGTTAATCAAAATTAGGCCAAAAAACTCACGTGTTATAACGAAAAAAAGGCGGATTAAAAGCCCGAACAAACATGCGATATCGGATGTTTGTCCGGGCTTTTAATCCACTGTTTTCGATGAAACACGTGCAATTCTGACGTACTGCTGAATCCAGAATGTCTCAGTATTGGACCAACACATATCTTATTCTTCCCGCGACACACCACAGCAAGATATGGCTCGACCGTGATAGTCCAAGGGTGGTGGCAGAGTAGCTTGGCGCCTAAAGGCGCCAAGCTATTCTGCCACCACCCTTGAACTATCATGGTCGATCTGTCTCCTGAATTGTAATGCGGTCCTCAGAGGATAACTCCAAAATGTAGGTATTTCGTACCTCGGGCACAATGAGATATACATGCTATGTGTATATTAACTTTTACTGTGTGGTTGTCCAGCTCATGTATGGTAATTGCAGGTTAGGCTCTGCGCCAGTAATGCGAATTTTTTGTCACGTTTCAGCCACTCGTTGTCTTAACGCATATCTGTCCAATTTACCTCTTTGCTGCTAGGACAGAGGAGATTGTCTGGAGATCAAAATACCTGCGTAAGTAAGGCAGACGATGCAAGAAAGTTTCACACCGCAAGCGTGTCAACTCAGCCATATATCTTTGCTTTGACAGCCATCTTGTCAGCTTCACAAGAGCCCGGATGTGACGGACATGAAGCGAGGGAATTAGCTTCATCCTCTGCCCAGCTACCAACGCCCTCGCCTGCCCGTCTGTCTGTCAGTCTGCGTGTCAGTCTGTGTGTCTGTATGTCCGAAGGTGGAATTATGGCCTTAGGGGGAGAGAACTGGGATTGTTCTGGTCCCGCCTTTGTTTTTATTTCCCTTTGGCACCCGCGTTAGCGCGGTTGATATTTTACGCACGCAGATAGTTAAACGCGGCGGTGTAACGAGCTAGTGAGTTTATGCTTGTAGTTTTACGTGACTGGTGTAAAGTTTATGTAACTTTTGGACATTTTGTCACACTTTTAGTGTCTTTGTGAAATCTAAATTTTGAATAAGAAATTACGTAACGTCAGGAGAGGCTTATGTGATTTCACCTGCAGCTTTAACAAGCACATTTTCACTCAATGTGCCCGAGGTACGAAAAACCCACATTTTGGAGTTATCCTCTGAGGATTGTATTACAATTCAGGAGACAGATCGACCATGATAGTTCAAGGGTGGTGGCAGAATAGCTTGGCGCCTATAGGCACCAAGCTATTCTGCCACCACCCTTGAACTATCATGGTCGAGCCATATCTTGCTGTGGTGTATAGAGGGCAGAATCAATTAAGATATTTTTAAAACAACTCAGGTGGGGCATTGTGAACCTTTCGCCCGATGTTTTGTCAAGCATGATTGTAAGAATATTACTGAAGGAGATATTGCCCGCTCCTGACCCGTTATGGCTTGAAGCAGATCCTTTTTTAACTATTTTTGTCCGGCATTATAGAAAGACAAATTTAGATCATTCCTAAAGGAGATTCTACTACTACTACTAAACCGTCCTTGGCTGGAGCAGGTCTCTTTAAGAGCTGTGTCCAGCACTAAGAACATTCATGATGTAGATAGTGCGGACTACTCAGCCTTCATTCCTTAGGGCAGTCTCTTTAAATAACCTTCTCCATTAAATAAGGATTATATGATCGCAAAAGTTCCTTTATAAATGTTCTTAGTATATCTTTCAATAATGCTGGACTAAATAATGGGCTAGTTTAACCCATTTAACCCCAACGCCCTACAGCAGGAGACGGATCGACCATGATAATTCAAGGGAAGTGCCAGGTTAGCTTGGCGCCGTCAGGCGCCAGGCTAATCTGGCACTACCCTTGAATTATCATGGTTGATGCATCTCCTCCAGCTGGTACATAGTCGTTAGATGACACCTCCAATATTTTGGAAATGCGGTCGTGGGGTTAAATGGGTTAACTCATTCGAGACGTGCCGCCTACGGATACGCGGCGAACCGCCGCGTGTCCGTAGGAGGCACGTCTAAAATGTGTTAAGTTATAAAGTTTGAATGTCAGGAAATGAAAGACTGCTTTAAAATTTTTGTCCGGCGTTATTGTAAGGCATACTACGAACATTCCTAGAGGAGATACTGCGATCTACTAACTCTTTATAGGCATACTACGAACATTCCTAGAGGAGATAATGCGATCTACTAACTCTTTATAGGCATACTACGAACATTCCTAGAGGAGATAATGCGATCTACTAACTCTTTATAGGCATACTACGAACATTCCTAGAGGAGATAATGCGATCTACTAACTCTTTATAGGCATACTACGAACATTCCTAGAGGAGATAATGCGATCTACTAACTCTATATAGGCATACTACGAACATTCCTAGAGGAGATAATGCGATCTACTAACTCTTTATAGGCATACTACGAACATTCCTAGAGGAGATAATGCGATCTACTAACTCTTTATAGGCATACTACGAACATTCCTAGAGGAGATAATGCGATCTACTAACTCTTTATAGGCATACTACGAATATTCCTAGAGGAGATAATGCGATCTACTAACTCTTTATAGGCATACTACGAACATTCCTAGAGGAGATAATGCGATCTACTAACTCTTTATAGGCATACTACGAACATTCCTAGATTAGATAATGCGATCTACTAACTCTTTATAGGCATACTACGAACATTCCTAGAGGATATAATGCGATCTACTAACCCTTTATAGGCATACTACGAACATTCCTAGAGGAGATAATGCGATCTACTAACTCTTTATAGGCATACTACGAACATTCCTAGAGGAGATAATGCGATCTACTAACTCTTTATAGGCATACTTCGAACATTCCTAGAGAAGATAATGCGATCTACTAACCCTTTATAGGCATACTACGAACATTCCTAGAGGAGATAATGCGATCTACTAACTCTTTATAGGCATACTACGAACATTCCTAGAGGAGATAATGCGATCTACTAACTCTTTATAGGCATGCTACGAACATTCCTAGAGGAGATAATGCGATCTACTAACTCTTTATAGGCATACTACGAACATTCCTAGAGGAGATAATGCGATCTACCAACCCTTTATTGCCTGGAGCATGCAAGTCCCGTAAAACTCACTCAAGACGTGCCCATTCGGATGCGTGGTTTAATGCCCGTATTCGGATGCAGCACGTCTCCAATGCGTTAAAGAAAAAAAAAAAGAGCCACTTTCTCCTGCACGCCGCATGCTTTTGACAGCCATGGGTGAATGTCTTATTTATAACTTTCATGAACAGACCTCAACCCAAGTTGGCGCAAGGACATTGGGCTGACGCTGCTTGCCGTTGGCCCGCGCATGCCTGTGCGCGGGCCAAATGCGGCCGATGTCGGAGTTCTGCGTCAGTTCTAAGCTGAGTTCTGCGAAACTGCACTTCACGGGACCAGTTGCGTCATACCTTCAAGGATTGGCCAGATCGCTACGTGGATTCCCCTTGCTGTTTCAAAATATATGTCACAGGTCACGCGAAGGTCACCGGGCCATAGGGCGGCCTCGGAAAAGAGATTTTTTTTGTTACTTTCCTTATTACTATTAGTAAACTTGTTAACTCTTTCAGCCCTGATCCACCACAGCAAGACATGGATGTAGCATGATAACTGATTCAAGGGTGGTGCCAAAATAGCTTGGCGCTCAGAATCGCCAAGCTATTCTGACACTACCCTTGAACTATAATGCTCGAACTGTCTCTAGAATTGTAATACAGTTCTTCAGAGGGTAACTTCAAAATTTCGTGATTTCGGTCCTGGAGCAGATTGTGTTAAACAAAAGTCCATAGTGAACACATTTACTGTAAATAATTCCTTTCAAGAGTTTTTTTTTTTTTAAAAACAAAAACAAAGCTTTGCTTTTACTTCCGGGTCACCATACAAGATCAGCTTCCCATCTACGTCAATATGCGTTCGCTAAGCATAGATAACTATCAAAGAGGATGAACGAGGCCATTGTTATCTTGGGCATTGTGTTGTGCCTCAGTCAGATGGTAGCGATAGCGGGTAGTGAACCAATCTCTCTCACCACAGGCAACATGCAATGATGAAATGATAAGACAGATATAGAAACTCTCTCTCTCTCTCTCTCTCTCTCTCTCTCTCTCTCTCTCTCTCTCTCTCTCATCTCTCTCTCTCTCTCTCTCTCTCTCTCTCTCTCTCTCTCTCTCTCTCTCTCTCACACACACACACACACACACACACACACACACACACACACACACACACACACACGTACGCACACATCGACGGGCTTTCAGAGGAGCATGCAGGTGTACTTAATATATCATGTAGGTAAAACTATCAAGACTGAAATTGTACGTGAAAGTCTAGTTTTGTCACCATTTTATCAAGTCTTGATTCGAAAGTGAAACTCATATCAAATCTATTTTTTAAAAATACGTCATGACAAATGACGTACAACCAATGACGCGTATGCACTGCGCCCTTTATAGAGCTCACTGACGCATTGGCAGATCTGCGAGGATTTTTTTTAAAGTAGAGATATTTCAGCATCAGAATCAGGTCAAAGACATCAGGTAGAGACCATTGACAGCGAGGACAGCTCTCATATAGAAGGAACTTTGTGCGTTGTGGTTCATCCCATTTTTTCTTCTTTTTTTTTCTTTATTTTTATTTATTTATTTTTTATTTATTTTAATTTATTTTATTTATTTTATTTTTTTTTTTTTTTTTTTTTGGGGGGGGGGGGTAGCGGGGGCGGGGAGAGGGAGGAGAAGGGAGCAGCGCTTGTAACATGTTACTGTCCAACCTCCGAAAGGGGAGGGGGTGTGAAGGGGAGACAATGGATACTCTGAACTTCACCATTCACTTTCATTGGGGAGGCCAGAGCTATCCCCACCCACCACACCCCATCCCCATCACCCTAAAACCCTTCCCCCACCCCCACCCCCACCCCCGCCCCCTCACTTCCAGCGCCGTGGATGATCAGTATGCAACATGTTAGACTCCAAAATGATTTAGACAACGAATCGCCTAAATTGCATAATACACAGATTCGGTGCACCTACCCTATATTCTCCTGACTATTGTTAGGCATGAGGCACACATTCTCATGAGCCTCTGCAAACTGAGACTCTTTCTGTCAAAAAAGGCATAGAAATTCATGAAAATTTCACCCTTGCAAATGGAGGAAGACTCTCTCTCTCTCTCTCTCTCTCTCTCTCTCTCTCTCTCTCTCTCTCCTCTCTCTCTCTCTCTCTCTCTCTTATTGTTACGTTATTGTTATTAACTCTTTCGATGTCGGTGGCGGTTTTAGTCGCGATGATTCCTGCAGGAGCCATCGCGCCTCAAGCCGCTGCCGACACCCAAAGGGTTAAAGTACGATTACGCATAAATTTGAAGACACCTTTCAGCACCATTTGTGTTTATTATACCTTTTCGACACACATAATGAACCTTAACAGCAGTTGGGACACGCAGCAAAAGCACACACGTAATCGCACTTATTTATTCTGCGCAGCGGTTAGTGTGTCAATCTATTTTTAGCTGTTTCTCGTACTGACAATGTTGTATTTATAGAACGGAGAGGAGTCATTGTCAGGTTATTTGATATAAAGACGGCGTGTGCTGAAATGGATTGTCCTGTGTCTAAATGAACCATAACTACATCTGTGTGCAGTGTTTCGTAACCATCTGTTATAGAAGTGTATCTTTGAATAGTTAAGGTCCTTTAAAAACAGACATGAAAAAGACATATGTGCATACTGTCTGCGCTCCTTAGAAAATAAAGTTTCAGCTTCTCTCTCTCTCTCTCTCTCTCTCTCTCTCTCTCTCTCTCTCTCTCTCTCTCTCTCTCTCTCTCTCTCTCTCTCTCTCTCTCTCTCTCTCTCTCTCTCTCTCTCTCTCTCTCTCTCTCTTTCTCATCTCCTGATCTCGTCTTCGCTCCGACGCGTCCCTCGTGGCTGACTGGCCGTAAATCCCTGTGATGGATGCCCTGTATTAAGAGGCCACGAGGAGATAATCCCCACCACCTGTGTCCCCCGACACCTCTAGGGGAGGCGATTAGCTCCCCTTGTCCCTCCCCGCCACGCTCGGTTGCTTCATCACGTCTGTTAAACGAATGGCTTTCTCTGTGCATACATATACTCACAGTATCGTCTCAGTTATTTCTGTCTGCATGCTCGCAGCTGAGGTTCTGCTCTCTGTAATTGACCCGTTTTGTGCCGAGAAAATGTGAACACTACCAAACGGCAAGAGGTATAGATCCTCATGAGCCCCCGCTGTAGCGGGGGCTCATGAGGATCTATGCCTCTTGCTGACACCACTTTGACTCAATGTTCCTGGGACAGCTAGGTTTTTCTTGGGACATGAATTGAAGAAGATTGAAGAAATACAGTCTGCGTCCGCTTGCAATGTTCGGGTTAAACGGACCTATACATGAATCAATTGGAGTGTGGGGTGGGGTGGGGAGGACTAGGGGAATATTTTGCATTGTTTTCCTCCCTACGTCACACGACCAGTCACTTTAGCGCAAACCGTACCATGTGACCGTGATATAAAAAAAAACCTGTAGCGAAAAATGGCGGATGTTTTGTATCCCTCTCTATGACGCATCTTGGATGCCAGTTTTGTTATAGAAAAGATCGCCAAATGTTCTAAAGTACAAACTTACTTAGAGTTGTTCGAAACAACAAGCACACTCAGTACTGGAGACGGCAACGTCATGACATATTTTTAATTACGTCATAAGTCTATTATGTCTTTGACGTCAGTCATGTCTGGCGTGATCCAGGTCGCAAGATGTCTTCTTGATTTCTTTTACGAAAATAGAGGAGGAATGAAAAAAAAATGCGTTATTGGTCGGAGGTCAAAGAAACCATTGTACGCCTCAGGCCTTCGGCCTTCGGGGTACAATGTTTCCTTTGACCTCCCTCAGGTCTACAAGGGTCCATGTAGCAAACCCCTCCAACCAATAACTTATAATATCTCCTGTATAGAAACGTTTTTAGTACGTCTGACTATAATGCCAGACAAAAGGGCGTTTAACTCATTCTGCCCGCACATCAAGATACGGCTCGACCATGATAGTTCAAGGGTGCTGGCAGAGTAGCTTGGCGCCTATAGGCGCCAAGCTATTCTGCCACCACCCTTGAACTACCATGGTCGATCTGTATCAGTCCTGAATTGTAATGCTCTCTTTCCTCAGAGGATAACTACAAAATGTAGGCATTTCGTACCTCGGGCGTCGGGTGAGTTAACCACTTGACTGCAGAGAAAATTGAACATACACCCAACTGCAAAAGGTATAGATCCTCATGAGCCCCCCCCCCCTCATCCCCCAGCCACTCCCCCAGCCACCCCCCTCCCAGCCACCCTCCCTCCCCCGCAATTGCGGGGGCTCATGAGGTTCTATGACTCTTGCTGAAATCTTTTTGTGTCCCCGTTTCTTTGACGGCTGGAGACCTTTGACGTTGACGTCACACTGATTTAAAAAAAAAAAAAAACACAGTCCTCGTCCACTGGCGGTGAAGGGGTTAAAGGACAATGTTCCGGCGTAGATCAGTAACTCCCTCAGCTTTGGCGTCAGATCAACAGGCAGCGGGAGATAACTGAGGTCAGTGCCAAATTAGTTTTAACTCATTCAGCCCGACGCAGGTATTTCCCAAATTTTAGAGGCGTCATCTAACGACTATGCACCAGTTGCAGGAGATGGGTCGACCATGATAATTCAAGGATAGTGCCAAATTAGCTTGGCGCCGACAGGCGCCATGCTAATCTGGCACTGCCCTTGAATTAGAATGGTCGACCCATCTCCTGCTGTAGTGCGTCAGGGCTGAATGGGATAAGGAGATAAGTATCGCTTTTCCGTTATCAGGAAAGGTTAGACTTCTGTGGAGTTCCATACTAACCCCTTCATTTCCAGAACACAACATACACAACTTGGATTCAAGGGAGACAGATCTACATAAGCCTCTTTGTCTCTCAGATCTTGTCCAAATTTATGTGCGTGACGCTGTACCTCAGGCAGACAGTACTATACTGTAGTTGAACAAACCATTGACTGCAGAGTGTTAATTGAACACCACCCAACTCCAAGAGGCATAGATCCTTATAAGGCCCCGCGACCGCGGGGGCTCATGCGGATCTATGCCTCTTGCTCAGACGATTTTTTGTCTATGTTGTTTGGACAGTTTTGGGTCGTTTAGAGAACGCATAATTATTTCAGACACAAAAAGTACGTACGTTGGTATGGAAGGGGTGAAGCAACCTCGCGGTGACACCAAATTGTATCCCTGCTTATTTGTTTTTTGTTGGGGGTTTATTATTTATGTTTTGTGGTGAATAGACAAAGACTGCAGACCACGATCAGGGCAGGGGATACTCTTCTATTAATACACGTAACAAGGGGGAAGTACTCAGCAAATGGTTAGGTCCCTTGGAGATATATATATATATATATATATATATATATATATATATTATATATATATATATATATATATATATATATATATATATATATATATATATATATATATATATATATATATATATATATATATATATATATATATCATGTCAAGACACAGTAAAACCATTTAGCCTCGACGCACTAAAGCAAGGTGGATAGACCATGATAATTCAAGGGTAGTGCCAGATTAGCTTGGCGCCATCAGGCGCCAATCTAATCTGGCACTACCCTTGAATTATCATGGTCAACCATCTCATGCAACTTGTACCTAGTTAAATGACACCTTCAAAATTTAGAAAATGCGGCCGTGGGATGAAATGGGTTAACTGGTTTGCTAATCCTTGAACTAGATTTCTTTATCTGTGACAATTCTCGTCCCGAAAACGAAAACCGGCACAGCAAAGTTACCCTACGAAGTTTCATACTGCACAATAAGTCTATTGACAAAAAGTTTCACTTCAAGACAAAACATCGATCTAAAAACATGCTTTCTCGATGCATCGTCGTTGCGGCGTTGATGGTAATGATGGTGGAGGTCAAGGGTCAAATCGTCAACGAATGTTCCCCAACTGCTTGTTGGGTTGTCTTGTGCGCGCGTCCGAACTGCGCTGATCCTTACGTTGCCAGGAACCTGGGTTGGTGCGGGTGCTGCCCCATTTGCGTTCAGGAAGTCGGTCAGTTGAATTTATTTATTTATTTATTTATTATTTATTTATTTATTCATTCATTTAAGAGTATCAATATATATATATATATATATATATATATATATATATATATATATATATATATATATATATATATATATTATATATATATATATATATATATATATATATATATATATGTTGTTGCTGAGTTGCTGATGCTGAGAAGAACGAGAGGAACAAAGAAACACGCTTAGAAAAGACAGTTACAACACAACTGTGTTGTAACTAGAGAGATTTAGAACGACCAATCAACTTCGTTTTGTTTCGTTTCGGTCCTACGAAACGAAACCGGCTGCGCGACCCGCTGATGCACCTTAGATGGCTAACGCCGTTAGGTAACCCTTCCCGCACACCTACTCTACTTGTAGCGGTATCGCTGCATTGGATACAGTGGCGGATCCAAGGGGGAGGGGGGACACAGGGGGCCCTGACAACAATTTTTTTTGTGATGGTTATTTGTGGAAGTTGTGTTTTACTATTCGATGGTTCTTCTTTTCTTGTACGGTGTATTTTACAATGATCTCACGGGATCGGTGGGTGAGCATAGTGTGTTCAATGGCCTATAGTCAAATATCCTCACTTGGCACTCCTTATCTGCACCTGTCACGGTACTTCATGCAGACATAGAGTGCCATGTGCCTCGCACTCACAGGGGCGCATGTAAATCAGTGCCTCTTGCTCTGCGATACAATCCTCATTGCATCTCAGACTGAGGCAAAAAGCCGCTGATTGCTGGTGGAAAAGTGTCCGATCATTGCTGATGCGGCCCAAATCAGTCCCTCAGCCAGGCATAGCGTTTTATGTGCCCCTTCAGTCCAAAGGGCTCATGAACATGTGTCAGGTCACTCGATATAAAGACAACGTGTGCTGAACTGGTTTTTCCTATGTCTAAATGAACCATAACTAGGCCTGTGTGCAGCGTTTCGTAACCATCTGTTACAGAAGTGTATCTTGAAGGGTCACGGCGATAGTGGGCCTTTCAGTATTGTTTTGTATTTTACTGTTGTTGCTGTTGCTTTTGTTGCTCGTGGCTGTGATGCAGTGTTGCCGATGATGTTGCCTGTTTGTTGCTGCTGCTCATGTACATGCTGGAGGCAAAACTCATCAAATATACACAACAACAACAACAACGACGACAAACAAACAAACAAGCCCTCGAAGCCCACCAACCAACTAACCAATTATTTTCTATTTCTTTTCTTCAACAGAAGAGGGAGAGAGCTGTGACCACCACGTCGTATCCCATAGCGGTGTGTGCAAAGAAGGCTACGTCTGTGATCCGGCGTTAGTTGCTTGCATACGGGCATGAAAAGACTATCGCGGGGGACGGGTGGGAGAGACTGGTGCGATAGGACATTTCAGGGGTAGCACCAGATCAGAGATACAGACCAAACGACGTGCAAAAATGCAGAGAACATACCCACGAAAACGAAGCACGAGCAGAAAGGACAAGAACAACACACTATATTACATTTTCGCAATTTCTTTTCTTTGAAAATAGATTTAACTCATTCAGTCCGAAGGCAGCGTGAGATAACTGAGGTCAGTGCGAGATTAGTTTTAACTCATTCAACCCGACGCACGTATTTCCCAAATTTTGGAGGCGTCATCTAACGCCTATGCACCTGTTGCAGGAGATGGATCGACCATGATAATTCAAGGGTAGTGCCAGATTAGCTTGGCGCCTGTCGGCGCCAAGCTAATCTGGCACTACCCTTGAATTATCATGGTCGACCCATCTCCTGCTGTAGTACATCAGGGCTGAATGGGTTAAAGAAAATAAACCAATTTATTACTTTTCTTTCATTTACAATTACAGTTACAATTACAAATCACTTTATTGTCCATGAGATGGAAATTTTCCTTCGGCTTTGACATAAACACGCGCAGAAAGATATGAAAATATGAAAATTTGCCAAAAGAGCATCTGCGAAAGAAAGAAGCACGCTTAGAAAGGACACAAACAACACTTTTTTTAAAGAGAGACACACACACGCAAATACAGAACACTACTATTCTTTCTTACGTGCGAGAAGTGTAACTGCTGTTAAATTGTGCTGTACTTGTCCATTCTAAGCATGTTCCTTTCTTTGTTGTGATGTTCTTAGCACCAGGTTAGCTCGGCTCCTGCTAAGCGCTGTCTTTTAGACCATGGATGGGCCAGACCAGGATAGTTTAAGAGTAGCACCAACTCAGCTTGGCGCCTACTAAATTAGTTGCTGTCTTTTTAGACCATGCATGTGCCAGACCATGAGAGTTTAAGGGTAGCACTAGCTTAGCTTGGCGCCTACTAAATTACGTGCTGTCTTTTAAACCATGGATGGGCCACAGGTCAAGGGTAGCTCCAGATCAGCTTTGCCCCGCCGCGGCGCCAAGCTGATCTGGCGCTACCCTTGTAGTATCACGACCCGAAGAGCAGCAAATCTAATCGGGTGCTACCTCGAACTTTCACTGCCTATTGCGGAGCTGAGCTATTCTGTTGTTTCCTTCAGTGTGGTCCGTCGAGGCGCCATGCTACTCGGGTACTGAGAACATCCCAACAAAGAAAGAAACACGCTTAGATAAGACAATTACAACACAATTTTGGATGTTTCGGATTAAAATCTTTTCTTTTTCAAAATATACATGTATACAAATATTTTCTGGTCCTGCCTCGAACATTTATGTTCCATCGAGGAGCCGAGCTCTGCTGTTTCCTTCAATGTGGTCCGTCGAGGCCTCGAGAGTTGCTCTAGCGTCATCCTTGAACTGTAAAATGGTCCTTTTGTCTCCCACAGCTGAGCGTATTCGTTAACTCTTATCATCCTGATACACCCATTGCTTGAAATGAATTTGACTGATAGTTCAAGGGTGGTGCCAGAATAGCTTGGCGCCAGACCACCCTTGAACTAAAACAGTTGATCTATCTCCTAATCTGTAATGTAGCCTTCATGGGGCAGTAAGCACATTTTACAAAATCAGCCTCAGGATGTTATGGGTAAAAGGACGTAGCCCACCCTCACAATCTTGACGGAGCTAAGCCCGTTCATATTAACTCATTCGCGGCCAGCCGCATCCGGATGCGCGGCTGATGCCGCGCATCCGGATGCGACTGGCCGCGAATGAGTTAATGCCACTGTATCGGCGTTAGAATTGATCGAAAACTGATATCAATGTTTAAACATTATCCAGTAAAACTTTCATGTAGTAAAAACAAAAGATCACTTCCGGATAATTATTTCTTTGTGCGTGTGCTTGTTTGTTTGTTTATGATCGCTCGCTCCTTCGCTCAGTCGATTGGTTGGTCGGTCGGTCGGTCAATTGTTTCTTTGTTTGTTTGTCTCTCTGTCTGTCTGTCTGTCTCTTTGTTTGTTTGTTTGCCTGCTTACTTGCTTGCTTGTTTGCTTGTTTTGTTTGTTTGTTTGTTTGCTTGTTTGTTTGTTTGCTTGTTTGTTTGTTTATTTGTTTGTTTGTTTGTTTGTTTGGTTTTTGTTTGTTTGATTGTTTGTTTGTTTGTTTGTTGTGTATTGTATTGTATTGTATTGTATTGTATTGTAAACTTCAAGTTTGTCATACACTGAAATTACTACTTTTCTTGATTACATCTTCCTGCTATAAAAATTTAAATTACACTTTCTGGTGATTTACCGGCCTTGTCTTGCTGCTGACACACTATGTTAGCAACACTGGTTGTCACTCTCGAGTCGAGGGTGACAACCAATTAAGGTGATAGATTCTGGCAGAGCCTCGGAGCAAGAATTCGTGTATCAGAAACAACACGCGCCACTCGCGATAGCCTGTCGAATCACCGCAAGATGTAGCGAAACATATTTATAACTTCAGTCACTGCACTAAAGAAAATTTTTTACCCGTTCAGTACCGAGATAATACAACACCACCAAACAACAAGATTCACAGATCCTCATGTCGCGGGGGCCCATGAGTATCTATGCCTCTTGCGGCTGACGACACTTTAAATCCGTGTTCCTGGAAAAGCTAGCGGACATTTTGGTGCCCTAATTAAAAATAATGCATAAACACAGTCTGCGTCAACTGTGTCAGCAAGAGGTATAGATCCTCATGAGCCTCCGCAACTGCGGGGGCTCATGATGATCTATACCTCTTGCAGTTTGGTCGTGTTAAAAACATTTGGCACTGAACGGGTTAAGAGCAGGAAAGATCCCACGCACAGGTGTCGTAATCGAGAGACAAGTGCTGACGATTAAAAGAAGTTGTCTCCCTTGCACTGCGTTGACATGTCCCCATGCACTGAGCAAATACGGAGTGGTTTACAACAAGCAGTGTAACAAAGAACTAATAAGCTTATTCAGTATTTAATACGCGTATTATTTTATACGAGCATTAATTCAGGCGAATTAGAGTGCCAGATCGCTGAACAAGTTGGTTGGTTGGTTGGTTAGTCCGTTTGGAGTTGAACGAACACGGCACCAGAGTGATAATGGACGGCCCTGACGGCTGGGTTGTGGGGGACAGGAACAGATATTGCCTATGGAGTACGACCTCAACTCTGATCAATTCAGGCGCACTGCCACTGTCCCACTTTGATTTACCCGGCACTTTTGAACGAACATACTGTCTAAACAAGCTCTTTTTTTTTTTCTTTTCTTTTAATTCTTTTTTTTTTTTTGTTGTTGTTTTTTGTCCGGCCTACGAGTATTACACATTGAATCCTAACGACATAATTCCCCAAAATTAAGAGTTGTCGTCTGAAGACTCCATTACAACTAAGGAGATAGCTCGACCACGAAAGTTCAAGGGTAGTGCCAGAACAGCTTGGCGCCTATAGGCGCCAAGCTGGTCTGGCACTACCCTTGAACTATCAAGGTCGATCTGTATCTTGTTGTGTTTCAGAGTAAAAAAGGTTAAAGTTTACGCGTAAATTTGAAGACACATTTCAACGCAATTTGTGTTCGTTATGCCTTGTCGACACACCTAATGAACTTTAACAGCAGTTGGGACACGCAGCAAAAGCACACGCGTAATCTCACTTATTTATTCTGCGCAGCCGTTAGCGTCTCAATCTATGTTTAGCTGTTTCTCGTACTAAAAGCGTTGTATTTATAGAATGAAGTAAAGTCATTGTCAAATATGTCTTGTTGTCTGTACCACTGGTGTAAAACAGGGTAGGTAATAGCACATGCATGCTGTCTTTTAAATCAGGTCTCTCTCTCTCTGTAAGGTAGCCAATGGGGGGTTGGCTGTGTAGTCCTTTATCCAATTCACTGTTTAAAACCTATTTGTATGTGCCGGGTTCACATTTTCGATAATGGAATATGAAGAGATGCTTTTGCATACCTTGGGGGTCATTTTTTCGATTTTGTGCTTACATGTGATTGTTTCCCCATACAGAGATGTTCTCATGCATATTGCTCTCGGCTTAAGGTTTGCTTGAATTGCAGTGTTGAGCCGTGCATAATTGTTATTTTGCAAAAATATAACTTCAGTGCAGGCAGGGTCGAGTTTCTTTACACAACCTGACAGGCTCAGCCCTGGTGTGGCAAATGTATGCCATAAAACCCCGCCAGCCTAACTCATAATGAGAGACCAAACAGTAAAGTTGACTGAAACGTTGTAAAACGGGGGGGGGGGGGGGGGGGGGGGGGGGGGGGGGGGGGGGAGGGGGGCAGGCTCTTGAAAATCTGACCCTGTGTCAGCTCATAAGAATCTAAGCCTACAGGCCGGAGGTTGCGGGCTCCTGAGGATCTTAGCCTCTTGTAAAACCTCATGTTGTTTATGTATTCAGTACGAGGTAGTCTGATATCAGGGGTATAAAATAGAGGATAACAAGGTAGACTGGACTGGTGTTAAATAAATAAGTAACTGTGTGTGTGTGTGTGTGTGTGTGTGTGTGTGTGTGTGTGTGTGTGTGTGTGTGTGTGTGTGTGTGTGTGTGTGTGTGTGTGTGTGTGTGTGTGTGTGTGTGTGTGTGTGTAGTGTGTGGGTGGGGGGTGGAACAATCAATCGCCGTGGGTTACCTTATGTTGTCATATTGTTGCACTGGTCATGGTCGCGATTTTTTAAAATTAACAGGGTGATTTGGTCATAGCATGACGGTGATGGGGCAATGTGTTTTTGTTGTCAAAGATGCCGAAATTTAATCAACAATGTGGACAAGATTGAGGACTATATGGAAGGACAGAAACATCACACTATGCTCCAAGATCAGACTGATGCGCTCCTTAGTCATCTCAGTGTTCTTGTATGCCTGCGAGTCATGGACCCTCACAGCAGACCTTGAAAGGAGGATGCAAGCCACTGAAATGAGATGTTTTGGAAGGCTGCTTGGCATTTCATACAGAGATCACGTCACAAACGATGAAGTGAGAAGCAGAATCAGGCAAGCCATCGGGCCCTATGAAGACGTATTGTGAGAAAACGCAAACTGAAGTGGTATGGGCATGTCACGCGTTCAGCAGGGCTTGCCAAAACAATCCTGCAAGGCACTGTGCAAGGAGGACGAAGGAGAGGAAGACAGAGGAAAAGATGGGAGGACAATATCTCAGAGTGGACAGGACTGAAGCTGGGCGATACGCTGAGAATGGCAGAGAACAGAGAGGAATGGAGGGAGCTGGTTGCCAAGTCATCTGTGGTGCCCCAACGGTCGGCAAGACTACGGGAGATAGATAGATAGATAGATAGATAGATAGATAGATAGATAGATAGATAGATAGATAGATAGATAGATAGATAGATAGATAGATAGATAGATAGATAGATAGATAGATAGATAGATAGATAGATAGATAGATAGATAGATAGATAGATAGATAGATAGAATCTCCAAGGGGGGAAGGGGATATAGAGAAAGAGCGGGGGAGGGGGGGGGGGCAAAAAACAAAACTTTTCAGTTTTTTTCATTGTTTATTATTAGAATATTATGTGTTTTAGTAATACATAATAATTATAGCATACTTTAAAAGCAGCATCAACCATTGTGTTTGTTTTTTAAAAACAAAAACAAACAAAAAACATAGAATGCGGCTAAAAAGGCAGACTCAATGAACTAGAGAAAGAATTGTAAAAAATCTAACCAAACATAAAAATAAGAGCTTGGAATAGTTCAGAAAAAAGCGGTCAGAAACAGTTTCTTAATGGATGAGCACTATTTGGAATATTATGAATGAGATGATATGCCACTCTGTTGCGTAGGCAATATATAAATGTAGAATATAACATTTACTGAGAGTTTGACATGCAGTAAGCATGCGTGTAGCAGTGGGATTTACATCGCATTCAAGTACGCGTTCCGCTGTGGGCGTGCCGAACATACTCGGGTGGTGCTCAACTGAGAGCACAGGAATGAGATGATAATAGCGAAATTAACCAACTCTTTCACCGTTGCGGAGTGGACCACCTCTATAACACGGATAGAAGGAAATGTGCTATTTCATATTACCCGTGTTATACAAGGCGGTCCAATGTGCTATTTCCGACTACCTGTCTTACGCAAGCGGTTAATTTCGAAACGATCATCCCATGCCTGTGCTCAAGAGCCCAAATGACCCTGCATCTCAGCCGCATAGCTGCGATTTCTAGTGCGGCCTAGCCGTGAAATGTCGCTGATTAGTGCGGCCTGCAAATGCGTGTTCGTGCGGCCCAGGGTATATACGACTTGATTGGGGCTTGACTGGGACATACCCGAGGAATCACTTGGGGTTTGACGAAAGCCTAAACAAAACTCTTACATGGAAAATGGCAGCGGCATGCATTTTATGTCTTCATCGTGGGCACAACTGTCTTTATCGTGGGCACAACTGTCTTTATCGTGGGCACAACTGTCTTTATCGTGGGCACAATGCCTCTTGGCCGACGTCGGCCGTAGTCAGTCCGCGCAAGACTGTCTGTGGGTCCGATGACGATTTGCTGCTGGGATATTTATTTTCCGCCCTAAGCATTGTGAATAGGGGTCATAGGTAAAGGCGAATTATACAAGAGTTTTCCGCATGCTGACTGCACCAGCAATGAAAGAAATATGCCAGGACTAGAAGATGATCTTATTTGAGGTGCTTGAGAGTTATCATGCGATCAGGGGCATTAAACCTTTCGACTGCCGAGAAAAAGTAAATGCAATCCTGCTGCAAGAGACAAAGATCCCATATCGCGGTTTTATCCATGTGTGGTAGAGTGATCTTTGATCATGTGGTTAAATAGAGGAATAGAAGTGTTTAGTCAGAATTTTCCACTGATTATGATTTGTAAGGTAAATAAATGTTAATTAATAGATAAAGCCAAATAGGTTGTTAATTCCTAGTTAGTATTGTCTTCTTAGATATTTTCTCTTTTAACTTGATCTACTTCATTCCGTTGTCTTGTTTTATAAGGTGGTATGGATAGACTGCACTGCATACCAGACAGGTTTCACTGTAAGTTAGAACAGTTTAGTCAGTGGAAGCATAGAGTTATATTGTGCCTAGCTTTAGCCTAAATGTATAAATAATGCTGCCTGACTCAGTGTTTGGACAGCATGTAGAGCTCTATAAGTGCTCCAAGAATCCAGTGCATCTTGGGCGATATGTTATGTCATGAGTTTTCAGTCAGGTGCATGAACTTTGACTGAACTGTATTCACCTAAAGCTGCTGTGACATTTTGGGGCAGTCAGACACAGCAGTTTTGTTACTTGACTGCATCTGGTCATATGAAATGCAGTCTTACCTTCATGTTATCCACCTTTGACACTTTGCTAAGGCATTTTGAATAGCTAGATGTTTGGTTATTTGTTAAGGTAATAGAATATTGCAATGACTGAAAAATGTTGTTATTGCATTTTATGTTATTTTTACTTGACTGTCTGTTTTTATAATTCGTTGTTTATAGCCGATTTGTACTGTACATTCTTTTGTAATTTCGGTTGCTTGACAATAGCTAGAATGTGTGTTCAAGCTATAGCGGCGTATGTATATTTATGGTAGTTTGATAATAGTAATAGCTAGAACATACGTTCACGCTATATTGCATATGATATACTTATGACCTGTACTATTTGTTGCAGGGTGAATTAAGGGCATTGCTTTAAGGACCTTGGCTTACAGCCTTGATTTAATGCCGTGAATAAAAAATATGTTCCTGAAGTAAGCCTCTTCTCAACCCTCACGGAAGCGAACCCCAGGGTGTGAGTGCGTCAGAAAGACCCCATACACCCCCCTCTATAACAATGGCGCCCAACGTGATCTTCTGTGCTGAGGGAGAGATGAGGAACTGAACTGCCGAACCATCTAAGTGACTGCAACGTCAGCTTCTGTGTTTCAGGGGGAAAAGAGGCGCCGAATTGTGCCTAAGCTGCTGACGTCGGACGACGGCGGCAGCGTGAATCAACTGACTGACCGCGACGGTGTGGCGACTGATGTCCGTGATTGCTCCAACCTGCAGAATTACCAGTGAGGAGGAGTGTGACTGGCCCGATCTGCCTGGCGTGGGAGGATGGCGACATCAACCAGCTGACTGAGGTGATATGGTGGCGGATGTTCACTGGTCAAGTGATTCACTTCAGACGTTGCTCTTGGAGTTGTGTAGTGCTCGTATAGTGACACTTACTGTGCTGCTCAGCTCTGTGGAATAATTCTCCAAAAGATTTTACTTGGAGACAACAAATTTACACTTGTGCTGCTAAACTCTACAGAGAAAGACTCGGACATTACTCCCAGATGGCGTCACGCAGCTGCACTGATGGATGTCCGGATGATCTCTCTTGGGTTACAGGGTTCGTTTGCATGTAACTAATCTTAAGTATTGTTTACATTCAGTTTTGTTTTCACATTGTACATGCTAATATTCTTTTGCTGAGATAGTGTGAATAACTGCAGCAACATAAACTGTAAGAGAACATTGCAAACGTTATATGTCTTTGAAAGAAATGTAAATGTGTTTTGTTTGTTTGTTTGTTTGTTTGTTTGTTTGTTTGTTTGTTTGTTTGTTTGTTTTGGGGGTTTTTTGTTTTGTTTTTTGTTTTGTTTTTAGTGTATGACAAACAGTTTTTTGACAATTGGTGCTTTTGATATTTGGGGTTGCAATTCTCACATCTAGCGATTGGTTGCTGCTTTTATTCTAGACTTCGCTATCAGTTAGCTGATAGCTTTCATAACAGTCCTTACTTACTGATTTAATTTGAACTAGTTCCAAATGTTTGTTGACTGGTTATGTCTTATAATCTATTACACGTGATGGTTAGTGTGATACGTTAGTCAGTGTTTTAGTGTGTTCACCGGTCAGGGCGAACCAAAGGAGAAGAAAGTTCTTCCTTTTTTTTTTTCTTTTGCGTTATTTTGACTGACCACTTATGCAGAGTCCTTGTATTCATTTAGTTGTGCATGCGCTGGTTAGTCTGATTATTCATAGCAGTGTTATGTGCGTTCGTCAGTCTGCTTTTTTTTTTTTTTAAAGAAAAGAAAAACATAGGGCGAGAGAGAATAGAAACAGTTGAGTCACATTAGCACGAGGCTGGAAGCTTTTGGACTTAGAAAGAAAGGGAAAAGCCCAGTCTCAAGTCATAGTTAAATATAAACTGGCGCTCGTTTCGTGCACGATATTTCATCAACTTCCAAAATCAGCTGTTGGGTCATACTTCAGTTCAGCAACTGTTTCTCTTCTTTCGAAAAAACGAGACTGACGAGCACACTGTACCTGGCAATGTGATAAGTACAGTGAGTGTGTGGTATGCGTTTCCTAGCACGAGCAAACTTCTACGTTTTGTGTGTGTGTGTGTGTGTGTGTGTGTGTGTGTGTGTGGTGTGGTGTGTGTGTGTGTGTGTGTGAGTGTGTGAGTGTGTGAGTGTGTGAGTGTGTGAGTGTGTGTGTGTGTGTGTGTGTGTGTGTGTGCGTGTGAGTGTGTGAGTGTGTGTGTGTGTGTGTGCGTGTGTGTGTCGTGTGTGTGAGTGTGTGATCGTGTGATCATTTTTTTCTGTACATGTTCTTTTGATCTAGTATATATTTTGGGATCATCAGTTAACTTCTTGTAACTGATTTCAGCGTTTTATTTGAAGAAAAGTTGGACTTTGGCTTGGTGTTTTGGCCCATGCGCTTAAGCTCTTCAGTCATAAGCGTTAAGCATCAGGCGGTATGGTTACTTGTAAATGATAGCTTCAGACTGGAAACATTTTTTTTTTTTTTTTGGTTTAACAGTTATGTGCAGGTTATCTAGACTTTGGATAAGCACCATCGAAATAGCCTGGTGAGTATAGACACACTATGGTGCATGATCTATCTATCTATCTATATCCCGTAGTCTTGCCGACCGTTGGGGCACCACTGATGACTTGGCAACCAGCTCCCTCCATTCCTCTCTGTTCTCTGCTATTCTCAGCGTATCGCCCAACTTCAGTCCTGTCCACTCTGAGATATTGTCCTCCCATCTTTTCCTCTGTCTTCCTCTCCTTCGTCCTCCTTGCACAGTGCCTTGCAGGATTGTTTTGGCAAGCTCTGCTGAACGCGTGACATGCCCATACCACTTCAGTTTGCGTTTTTTTCACAACAATGGCTAATAAGTCTTCATAGGGCCCGATGGCTTGCCTGATTCTGCTTCCCACTGGTGCATGATACAGAGCCAGATTTGAAGTTTTTTTGTTGTTGTTGTTGTTTTGGGGTTTTTTTGCTATTCACTCACAGCTTATCTTAGAATGTGGAGGTGGTTTATAGTTTCGTTTTGAAGTTCTAAACTCTAGTGATACCTAAGTGGGTTTACACCCTCGATACAATGTCCGACTCAGAGGAGACATCGAAACTGGAGGAAGTGAGAGAAGCCCTACGCCAACTGACTGCCGCAGTGAAGGAGCTGCAATTGGACAGGAACAAGGTTGGAACAGTGGACAGAGACAGATCAAGTGATCTGCAGACTTCAGGACCAGATAACAGGACTCAACACCAGAATCAACCACGCTGGAGGTTTATATCGCCGACGAACTGCAAAGTCTGACCCAAGAGGACCTCGATGTTTCCGTTGTGGGCAGTACGGTCATCTGCGGATCGGCTGCAGAGTACGACTTGACCATCTGAAACAGGATTTTCCCTAGGGGCCCGCGAGCAGGAGCAGACGCGCGGCCGCCAGTATCAGCCCCAACTACAGGCATTCCAAAATATGGACCCATGGGTCATTGGATGATCGTGTGGGTCAGCCTAACGAAGCAGGAATCCATGTTGAAGGTGTTGCAACATCTGCGCTGTTAGACACAGGATCAGCCGTATCGACTGTGACACAGGATTTCTACGCGAAACACTTAACCCACCTGGAACTTCAAAAGGTTGAACACCTACTGCGGGTTGAGCGCGCTAATGGAGAGACGCTGCCATACTCTGGCAACATTAAGACGGATGTGATTGCCACAGGACTCAGCAGCACGGTACACCCTTGTCTTTTGCTCGTCGTGCCAGGGACTGACTACAGTGCTGCGACTCCGATTCTGTTGGGTACTAACTTCCTAGCCAGAGTGAAGGACAGCTGTACTCAGCGCACTGATGATTGCTGTACACAAACCCCGGACAGACAGACATCCTGGCAACTGGCACTGGAAAGCATCATGCTTCGGGAGAAACAACTATCAAGGAACTGCAACAGGATAGCAGTGGTGCAATCGGCAGAGAAGAGACGTGTGATACTTCCCCCTAACGAACAAGTCACCTTGAGGGGAATGGTAGACAAGTCGCAGCCATACCATCGCACGTGTGCCCTTCTCCAGCCCCATCCTGATGTAGACCCGGACGTCGACCTTAATCCGACCCTCATTAGCTACTCTTACAATGAGACGAGTCCGTTGAAGTCACCCTATCGAACACGTCCACCCGTACAGTCTCATTTGAACCCAGGGCTCTTCTATGTGAGGTTCAGCCAGTGGACATCACAGAGCTAGAGGATCTACATGAAGAGGTGCAGGAAAATTTGCTTTCACTCGTTGAGATAGACACTGACACCTTAACACCGGATCAGTTGAAGGAGGCACAGGATCTGATTACCGCGTATGAGGACATCTTTTCCAAAAGGGAGGAGGATGTAGGCTTAGCTTCAAGGGTACGCCACCGGATCGAACTCGGCGACGACCGCCCCTTCAAGCAGAAACATCGCATGATGCCACCATCGATGCTGGATGAGGTCCGCTCACACATACAGCAACTCCTGGCAGGTGGAATTATCCGCAAGTCGTACAGCCAATGGTCTTCAAATATCGTCTTAGCACGAAGGAAAGATAGACGCCTTCGTCTATGCACGGACTTTCGACAGCTGAATAGCAGGACTATACGCGACTCCTACGCTTTGCCAAGGATAGAAGAAATCCTGGACTGCTTATCTGGATCACAGTACTACAGTGTCCTGGACATGAAAAGCGGCTACTACCAGGTTGAAATCGCCGAGGAACACAAAGAGCGCACTGCATTCACCGTCGGTACACTCGGATTCTACGAGTACAACCGCCTCCCATTCGGACTGACGATTTCACCCGCTAACTATCAGCGACTCATGGAAGACATTTTAGGAGAGTACCACATGCGGATATGTCTCATCTATCTGGATGACGTCATCATATTCGCTCGGACATACCAGGAACACATAGAACGCCTGCGGCTGGTCTTTCAACGGCTGCGTTAGGCTGGTCTCAAGCTAGCACCCAAGAAATGTCATCTCTTCAAGGCCAAGGGGGTCCATGTTGGCCACGCTGTGTCATGTGATGGCATCGAACCAGACCCCGCAAAGACCGAAACCATAAGAGAAAGTAAGGAGGTTCCTAGGGTTTGCAGGTTATTTCCGCAAGTTTGTTAATGATTTCGCCAAGATCACTGCGCCCCTGACAGTCCTCATGCCTGTACCAACTAAGAAACAGCGAGGGAAGCTAAAGCCGCGTGTCCAGAAGCCATGGATGTGGGGAGATGAAGAGGAAGAGGCCTTTCAGCGACTAAAGAACATACTGTCCTCACCTCCAGTTCTAGGGTATGCTGATTACACTAGGCCCTTCGAGCTCCACACCGACGCATCCAGGACAGGGCTCGGCTGTGTTCTCTACCAGGAACAGGACGGCGTCAAGCGCGTTGTAGCCTATGCCAGCATAGCACTAGGAAAAGCTAAACGAAAATATCCATCCCACAAACTAGAATTCCTCGCTTTGAAATGGGCAGTCACAGAGAAGTTTAAAGACTACCTTTACGGCGCCCGCTTCACCGTTCACACGGACAACAATCCGCTGACATACGTGCTCACCACTGCAAAGCTTGACGCGACAGGCCACAGATGGCTGGCGGCCCTGGCAGCGCACAATTTGAACATCAAGTATAAACCTGGTGTACATAATGTTGACGCAGACACGTTGTCGAGGATTACTCACAACACCGAAGGACAAGAGGAAGAGTTGTCCACGGAGGCCATACACCATCTGCTCGGCTGTCAGCTGTCCGGTGATAGAGACGCATTGTTTATCGACGACAGTAGCGGACGTACTTGACGGACCTGACGGTCAAAACATGGCTGAGTTCACATGTAAGGATTGGCGTCGAGCACAGGACGACGACCCAGTGATAGGTCTGTGGCTGAGGCTCATCAGGAATAAGCGCATTCCTCGACGCCAAGACTTCCCTAGCACGCCTGAGCACTCAGCGATGTACCGACACTGGCAACGTTTACGGCTGCAGCGTGGAGCACTGTACAAGTTGACGACAATCGACGGGGGTGGTGCAGTCACAGTTAGTCTTGCCTGCAGCATTCATCAAACGCGCTCTGCAAGGGATTCATGATGACATAGGCCGTCCAGGCCGGGACCGCACGATTGCACTGGCAATTGCAAAGGAGCGATTCTGGTGGCCTCGGATGGCAAGTCAGATTGAAGACTGGTGCAAGAACTGCCCCGGATGTTTACGCAGGAAAGCTGTTGGACAGAAGGCCCCGTTAGTCAACATCAGCAGCAGTCAGCCCATGGAGCTAGTTTGCCTTGATTTCTTGAGCCTGGAGACGTCTTCCAGTGGCTTTCAACATATCCTTGTGATTGCCGACCACTTCACGAGATATGCCCAAGCCATACCGACTCGAAATCAGACCGCCAAGACAACAGCAGGCACGCTTTTCAACAACTTCATAGTGCATTATGGATTTCCCAGGAGGCTCCACTCAGACCGAGGCGCGAACTTTGAGAGTCGTGTCATCAAAGATCTTTGTCAGCTGGCCGGTATTGACAAGAGCAGGACCTCGCCATATCACGCAATGGGGAACGGGATGACCAGAGCGTTTCAACAGGACCTTGCTAGGGATGCTAGGCACTCTGGAGCCAGAGCGGAAAGTGCAGTGGCATAAGTCAGTAGCACCTCTAGTCCACGCGTACAGCAGCACAAGACACGAGTCCACCGGTCACTCTCCGTATTTCCTCATGTTTGGGCGGGCGACAAGGTTACCCATCGATCTCGTATTCGGGCTGGAACGAGGAAAGAACGCCAAAGACTACAGCAGCTATGTCACTGATCTACAGACGCGCCTTCAAGAAGCCTACAAAGTTGCGGCCAGTGCAGCGGATGAGGCTCAACGGCGGCAGAAGGAGCATTATGACATTAAAGCGCGAGGAGCAACCTTACAGAAAGGAGACAGAGTGCTCGTCCGCATACTTGCCTTTGAGGGCAAGCACAAGCTCTCAGACACGTGGGAAGAGGATATCTACATTGTCAGTTCCATACCAAATGAAGGTGTTCCCGTGTACAGGATACACAAAGAGGGAGATGCAAGTCGTAAGAGAACCCTTCACCGGAATCATCTCTTACCCCTTGCCGCGGCATCAAGTGACAGAAATGATGAGACAGTGACAGGCAGGACACGGCCAGTTCCGGCACCACGGGCCAGGAGCAAGGCAGCCAAGCAGGAACAGGAACAGACTACACGTGATCTGACAGCATACTCAGAGGAAGGTGACGAGTCAGACTCGGTCATCGTAGAAGTGCAGCTTGAACTCCAGAGTTCTGACCCAGCAGTTAAACTCGCTGCCGGAGAGGAGGAGGATGATAGCTGAGGAGGAGTCATCACAACCTTCTGAGGACGCTCAAGGAGCTGTTGTGGATGACGGGGCAGCCAGCTTGAGTGGTGACGACCACCGGTCCACCGTGAGTGTAGAAGGTGGAGAGCTGAGCGCGTCCACAGATGAGACAAGTGGTTGGACACAGGAAGGGACTACTAGAGACGGTAAAGAGGACACAGGTCCAAATCAAGAGCAAGAACAGCCGGTTCTTCGCGTTTCTAGTAGACATCGAAGATCCCCTACTTGGCAGACTACAGGTGAGTATGCTATGGCACAACAACCTGTTGGACCAGAATGGAAAAGGAAAATAGTTTTTCTATCGGACCTGATTAAGAGTGGAGAGGTACAGATGCATCCTGAAAGATTGTCTGCTGAAACTGTATCATCCATCTTAACTCAGTATGTCTAGCATAGCGTTAACATGGGAATAGTACTTAGAACCATGCCCGGACTTTACTTTGTTTTCACTCGGATACCAGATAAGTTGATTTAACGAGTCATAGTTTCTCTCGAATTAATGTTGTGATAAGTTCGTGTGTATAATTAATTTTTTTTTTGTTGTTAGTTCATTCACACTTCACCATAACTTCTTACACTATCCAGTGTACCGAGCCTAGCTTAACATGGCGCAGAATGTCGGAGGTATACTTAGTGGATACCTTGCCTTTTGTGTTGCAATAGTCATATTTCCTGTATGATTTTCTTTTCTATTTTGTTCCTATTATATTGTCCATGGTTTTGTAACGTTAACCATTTAATTAGTTAGTACTTAAACGGAAATGCCGAGGACGTCATTTCACTTGGCAGGAGTGAATGTGGTAGAGTGATCTTTGATCATGCTGTTAAATAGTGGAGTGGAAGAGTTTAGTCAGTATTTTCCACTGATTATGATTTGTAAGGTAAATAAATGGTAATTAATGAAAAAAGCCAAATAGGTTGTTAATTCCTAGTTAGTATTGTCTTCTTAAATCTTTTCTCTTTTAACTTGATCTACTTCATTCCATTGTCTTGTTTTATAAGGTGGTATGGATAGACTGCACTGCATACCAGACAGGTTTCACTGTAAGTTAGAACAGTTTAGTCAGTGGAAGCATAATTATATTGTGCCTAGCTCTAGCCTAAATATATAAATAATGCTGCCTGACTCTGTGTTTGGACAACATGTAGCTATAAGTGCTCCAAGAATCCAGTGCATCTTGGGCGATATGTTATGTCATGAGTTTTCAGTCAGGTGCATGAGCTTTGACTGAACTGTATTCACCTAAGGCTGCTGTGACATTTTGGGGCAGTCAGACACAGCAGTTTTTTTTACTTGACTGCATCTGATCATATGAAATGCAGTCTTACCTTCATGTTATCCACCTTTGACACTTTGCTAAGATATGTTGAGTAGCTAGATGTTTGGTTATTTGTTAAGATAATACTAATAGAATATTGCATTGACTGAAAAATGTTATTGCATTTTATGTTATTTTTACTTGACTGTCTGTTTTTATAATTCGTTGTTTAGAGCCGATTTGTACTGTACATTCTTTTGTAATTTCGGTTGCTTGACAATAGCTAGAATGTGTGTTCAAGCTATAGCGGCGTATGTATATTTATGGTAGTTTGATAATAGTAATAGCTAGAACATACGTTCACGCTATATTGCATATGATATACTTATGACCTGTACTATTTGTTGCAGGGTGAATTAAGGGCATTGATTTAAGGACCTTGGCTTACAGCCTTGATTTAATGCCGTGAATAAAAATATGTTACTGAAGTAAGCCTCTTCTCAACCCTCACGGAAGCGAACCCCAGGGTGTGAGTGCGTCAGAAAGACCCCCATACACCCCCATGTACAACACATGTCTCTTGCGAACACCACTTTGCGTCAATCTCCCTTGGGTGCTTGTCGCTTTTGGTCGTTGAATGTGCAAGGAGTTTAGACACATGCGTCAAGCGGCAGGGAAGGGCCCACAGAGGTCTAACTGCTTGTTTGTAACCCTGCTTGTCCAGCGTGGAGTGGTTCCCCTTGCTTTGTACAAAAGGACATTTGAACACCACTCAACTGCGAGAGGTATAGATCCTCATGAGCCCCCGCAGTAGCGGGGGCTAATGAGGATCTATACCTCTTGCTGACATCACTTTCAATTCTGGGACAGTTAGGGAATTGAATTTTGGTGTCGGTTGAATCAACGATTATTGCAGAGACACAACCTGCGTCAGTTGGCGCTGAAAGGGCTAATTTTACTAAAAATGCTGCGTTATTTAGATGGAATCGACTGAAATGTCGTACATCTAACGAACTTTGATATATCATTGTGGAAGGCATCAAATGCGACAAACACAAGGACAAGACCCGTGGCCAGACAGTCAACAGACCACACTGCAGATACACGCTGTACCGCAATTAAGACGCATTTGAGATTTAGCTTTGATGCCCCCTGCATACTGTGTAAAGGCGACTATGGCGTTTCCTTGTGAAAATATTGCTCCACATACACGGTAAACAGCGGACCTTAAGGTGAAAATCCACCAGTTTGGGAGCTGTCCTCTCCGGCAGTGAAGACTGCAAGCCAGTTCGGAAGACAGAACGACCACGATAGTCCATGGGTGGCACCAGAATAGCTGGGCGCCTATCGGTATCCAGCTTTTCTAGAGCCACACTGAAACTATGGTCGATCCACATGTTGTAGTAGAGAATTTAGAGGGATTAGTGGGTTGAGAGGAACGAGGAATCCTGTACGAGTTAGGTCCCGTGACAGCGGTTCTTAGTCTCAGAGCTATTGCTACTTGGGTATTTTCACAACAGCCCGCCCACCTTTCGTTCTCGCGGTCTGCGGGTCGTTACAAACAACCTGCTGACCGCGAGAAAGAAAGGTGGGTGGGCGGTTGCAAAGATACCCCAGTAGCTGAGATTATAACCGCCGCTGTCAAGGGACCTAACTCGTCCTGTAGACAGTCTCAAAAAGTAACAAAGAGTCCAAGGACTGTGGCCAGTAGCATGGTCACAACAGCAGGCAGGCCGTGGACTGATGTTGCACTGTTGAAAGATCCGCAGACAGGTGGCCGCATGTAGTCTTTAAATAATGTTAGATAGATCCTCACAAACTGTTCATTCCTGCAGAAATTTCCAAGAGTAGACTTCAAGCAGTCGTTAACAAAACCCGTGGATCTGAAAGTACAAAATAAGAAAGCCAAAACTCAAAACTTTAAAAAGTTTGCTTTTGTCTTGTGTTGTTCTTTGCATAGGAGCGGGGCAGGGACGCTGCTCCCCCTCCGCTTTATTTCTTCTTTTTTTAAATAAAAAGAGGGATCCAGAGAAGAAAAAGAGAAGAGGATAAACGAAAGAGAAGAAAAGCTGACATATAATACCTAGTGTACTTATTTGTCTGTCTCACTGACTACGCCGCACACGCACACACGCACACACACACACACACACACACACATCTCTCTCCAACCCCCCCCCCCCCCCGCTCGCCCCCAGCCCCCCGCCCCCGCTTCCTCCCCTCCCCCACACACCGCACCCCTTTCTCAATGTGTCCCCCAGAAATCTGCTTTAAGCATAGTACAAACCCAGTGTGCGAAGGCCATCGGGCCGACGTCGGCAACCATTGGCTCGCGCACGGCTGTGCTCGGGCCAACGGCAGCCGATGTCGGCCCAATGACCTTTTGCGCATTGAGAAATACTTACACGCAAATGAGCTCTTCCTCCCTGCCAGGTTTCGATTGAGTTTTCGCGTAAGTCTGAGCTTTTGCTTTGACACACACCGTGAGCGCCGGCTGAGCAGTCTGAACGCAGCTTGAGTCCAAATCTGAACAATAAAACAGAGGCACAGCCTCACCTGGTTAACCCTTTTACTGCCACCAAAAACATTCCAGTACATGAGACATTGATCCTGGTGAGCCACCGCAGTAGCGGGGGCATATGAAGATATACGCCTCTTGATCGATTTTGTTTCCCTCAGACAGACAAGGTTATTACTAAACGCTCCCTTGGTCGTGCCGGCAAAAAAAGCTTCTTTTTAAAACTGTCTGCCCCATATGTGGTTGAATCTTTAACATTTATTTATAATCTCATAATCCAGCAAGGTGCTTTTCCAAGAGGCTGGAAAATTGCAAAAGTCATTCCATTGCTAAAAACTATAGACCTCACAAATCCTATTAAATTCAGGCCGATTTCACTCCTGTCAGTTCTGTCCAAACCGATAGAAAAACATGGCCACAGGCACCTGAGTCATTTCCTGGAGAGACATAAGTTGATTTATTCGTTACAGTCAGGCTTTAGACCCCGTCACTCATGTCACACTGCGTTGTCTCACCTAACAAAAACTTGGCTTACTTCCATCAACAATGCTGAAATGACCGACACGGTATTTTTAGATTTTTCTAAAGCGTTTAACTTAGTCAACCATGAACTGTTACTACAGATGCTGTTGGCATACCACATAGACACAAATTCCGCCTCCTTCTTTAAATCTTATCTAAGCGATAGATCTCAGTATGTTTTTGTCAACGGTAATCGTTCTTCAGAAGGTGCGATTAAGCATGGAGTGCCCCAGGGGTCTATCGTAGGCCCTCTTTTATTTTTAATCTATATTAATAAATTGCCTTTATGTATCTCGCAACCAAATGTGCGATGCAGTTTGTTTTGCAATGACGCTATTCTCGACGTGTCGTCGGCAAAAATATCTACAATTAACTTTTCTTTGCAACATGGTCTATTAGATATCTCAAGCTGGTGCCGAGACAACTACATGATGCCTAATCCATATAAACAGAGTGCATATTAATCACTACACGTCAAAGCATCAGCTAGACCCGCCTCCACTTACCCTTTCCCTTATTGTGAGCCGACT
>BTPG01000001.1:330864442-330881942 GCA_036245525.1 Semisulcospira habei | reverse complement strand
TGTAAAAATGACGGATGACAATACAGTCTCTCTCTCTCTCTCTCTCTCTCTCTCTCTCTCTCTCTCTCTCTCTCTCTCTCTCTCTCTCTCTCTCTCTCTCTCTCTCTCTCTCTCTCTCTCTCTCTCTCTCTCTCTCACCCTCATGTTCCCAACAGCGGGAACTGCACTGGCAGGATGAAATCGGCTATACCGGGAAAAGGTGCAGTCCCCGTCAGCAATGATCGGCCAGCTACGTCCCCTACACATAATGACTTCCTCTCATCATGCGAACAGCTTCTCCAGCAGCCTATCATGGACGAGGTTACCTTCCTCTTTGTTGGAGACTCCTCCGTGCTCCGTCCAGTTGATGTCTACAGGATGGTGCCGGCAGACAGTAGAGTAAAAAAAAATGTGCAGTCCCTGGTCTACAAATTGCCGACATTGAGAAGTGGGTAACTAACTACCCAGCCAGGCCCACATCACCACGTGCAGCATCTCACCATCTATGTTGGGGTTAATGACTGCACTGACAAGTCAGCTGTGGAGGAACGCAGGTGGTCCCATCTCCTTCAGACATGTAAGAAAGCCTTTCCCGCTGCCAGACTACACATGTCTTCCATTGTACCTGCGAAAGGTCCACACCCAAAAAACAGCCAGCAACCTTGACGTCAAATGTGAACTTGAGCACTGCTTGCAAGAAACTGGGCGTTGAATTCATAGACCATAGCAGCATCTTTCTCACTGCTAATCAAGCACCGCGTCAAGCTCTCTATACCGAGATTCACTACACCCCAGCCCTCGTGGGACAAGGTACTATACTTGGCACTCAACGTAGCTGCTGTATTCGCGTCTCCATTCAGTGACAACCCCCACACCGGGAATCGCTGACACAGGGTTACAGCGGGTAGAGAATCAGAGCACACGCCTGCTCGAAACAATTACCGTCGACAACACCGCTTTAACTCCTGGGTGCACACTCCACCTCTCAGCAGTCTCTGCAGTCAGAGACTCCTTAGCGGTCTGAAGAGCTCTGTCAGACACGTCTATACAGTGCGGAGGTTGCTGGAGCGCCCTCTACACAGCCTACGCCTCCTGGGGTTTAGAGTATAAAGCCCCGGAAACGTGCCGGTTGTGGCCCGATTTTGAAGCCGATTTCGATCCGATTGCGATCGGATGACGTCATTTATCCGATCCGGTCCCAATCGGCAGGGAATCGGGTGTCTAGAACCTGCTCTATTTTTCCGGTCCAAATCGGCCCCGGTTGTAAGCTTCAACCAATCAGAGCGCGTCTCGCAAAGCATGTCGTTTAAGTTTGCAAATGGCGGAACACGCCTGTTGTGATCAGTACCACCGCCGTTGCTGATGTTTCGCACGCCTCTTCCCGAATATGATGCAAAACTGCTGATAATGCAAGCACATCATCATCACTGTCAAAACTAGCAGCCATTTTGCAGAACAGGTACGACTTTGATCTTCGATTCAAACCGGTCGGCTAAACAAGTCGGGAAATGTGTGGCAGTGCACACGTTTTTTTAGTCCGGCCCGATCACCTACCGATTCGAAACTGATCGGGAATCGGTCTCAAAACCGTGCATGTGTAGTGGGGCCTTAACAGATGCACACATGTTGACACCCCCGCACTATGACCCTGCTACTAAATCACCTTCTGCAGGTCAGCCATTCTACCTGCCTCGTACTCATCACATGGCGTCACACCCCCTCTACAGCAACAACTCTGACATGGGTATGTCTGCCCAGCATGTCTACCGACCTACACGACCACAGATGCGATCCACACCCACACACTTTCAGCCCAGCGTCAACCCCTTGGAGATGTGGCAGCCTGTCTACTCACCTGGCTTCATGGCCCCTTCAGCTCCATCTGCACAACCCTACATTATGAGCTGAGTTTAGAGTACGAGACACGGTGGCATGCCCCACTCTATGCTCATAACCTTCATACACCTCATATCTCTGTGTGAGAAAGATGATGGGCATAGACTTGGGTATGACCTTTTTGTTTTATTTTGGTAGTCTCAATTACAGTTTTGTCACTGGCTTACTCCATTGTATGCCCCACGCTTTAGCCCAACTGGAAATCTACATTCACCGTCCAATACATGTTGGAAGGCGCAGGGCATAGAATAGGGTATGACCCTGTAGTTCTAACAATATATTCCGATGTGATATCGATTCAAGATCTTCATCGACCGTTGATTGTGAGCTGCGTCTGAGAAAGAAAATGAAATATTGCTTTACTAGCATATGTTGCCGCTTTACTAATGATGCATATCTGAGACTTTTCACTTGTCGAAGGTGTTAAGCATAAAAACTGAATATGACCTCTGTCTGCGTTTGAAATGATATTCTCGGCAGGATCCTTTCAGCATATCAGTAGCATACTTTATTTTATGCCCATCGCTTTTTTTTTTCCGTTAATGTATTGTCTTGACGTGCACTCATACACATTATACGAGGAAGGCGGTGAGCATGGAATAGACTATGGCTCTCTATTTATTTTAATTCTTTGGTGATATTTACTACATCATAATCACTAGAATTTTTCATTGTCTGCCTGTCGACTTATCCAATATGTCAGGCTATGCGAGGCACTCATACTCAATACAATAGAAATGTGACGGTCTTAATATTCCTTCAGTATTATATGTCGATATATTACTAGATGAAAATAGTAATTCATGGACTAGCATGTCTTACTGTATTTTGATTACTGATATCGATTTAATATCTTAAATGTGTGCTGCGATGGCAACATCTTGACATATCGTGCGAGTGTTGACACTTTCATCACAAGCATACTTGTATCTGCTTGTGCTTTTCTTGGGATTTGTCCGGACATAAGAAATTGCTGAACGCTTCTGCGATTTAAAAAAGAAAATAATAATTTTGGGGTATCTTGTAAGGGAGCATTGAGTTATAGGAACGTTGAACTCTCATTTGTGACACGTACCGTGTTTGGAAATCTTATTGCGTGTCATTATTTATTGCATAGATTAGATCGTTCGTGTTAAACCTGTTATCGGGTATTTAGCTTCGGTTATTTAGCTTTACTTTCTCATTCTCTTGTTACTTCACATGTGCAACCAGTTTCTTTTTTCTCCCATTATCCTGTAGTCAGAAAGACAGATGTTACCAAATACCAACAACCCAGGTCGTCTCTTGAACATTGGCCACCTTAATGTGTATCATCACTGCCACAAAATAGCAGACATCACTGTTCTCTTAAATCAGCCATCACCATTTCTTATCTTTGGCTTTACTGAATCCCGCCTGGCAAACAATATCAGTGATCAGGCAATCTCTATACCTAATTTTGCTATTCTACGTTGGGTCATTGAAATTTAACACATCATTAAATGGGGTATTGGATAAGTCATAGAGAAAGCCATTCAATTTTGCTATGCATCTGTTCTAGGCCAAACTGGCATAGTGATATACATACATGACTCTATAATTCAATATGTGACTAGAAGATTTCACCTAGAATCAAAGCAAATTGAATGCATGTGGCTGGAAATAAAAACATTGAAGTCATCACCCATTTTTGTAGGGTTTATTTATAGAAATCCAGCGGCCACAGTGGCATGGCTTGATGACTTGAATCAATGATTGACACAGTACAGAAATGCAAGGGTGATATACATTTCCAAGGTGATTTTAATGTTGATTTGTTAAAATACTGTTACTCTTCATGGACTTCAATGATCTCTTTTCTTGGTTTAACACAAGTTATTCAGTCGCCCACACGAGTTACTTCATCTTCTGCGACAATGATAGACCATATGTATACTACAAATGTAAATGCTGTTAATAATGTCTATGTTCTCAATTTTTCTATCAGTGATCACTTCCCAGTATCTTTCTCGCTGTCTGCCTAATTAGCTAAGGAATCTTGCACAGGGCATACTACTATTATTTACAGGTCTTTCAAAAAATTTAACCAGAATGGCTTTCTCTATGACTTATCCAATACCCCATTTAATGATGTGTTAAATTTCAATGACCCAAATGAAGCCCTCACCCGCTGGTCTGAACTGTTTCTCGGTGTTCTAGATAAACATGCCCCAGTGCGAACAAAACGTGTCAAACATCCCACAATCCCTGAATGGCTAACTGGAGAAATAAAAGCAGCCATGCAACTCAGAGATACACTTAAGAAAGAAAAGAAATTTGTTGACTATAAAAAAACAAAGAAATTTTGTCAAATCTTTAGTCCGAAAAGCTCAAAGACAACATGCTGAACAGATCATTGCAGACGGCAAGGACCTGCGCTCTGTTCGGCAAATTATCAACACCTTTACTATAGGTCACAATCACAGAGACATGAACATTGCACCTGAGCTCACTGCAGATACCTTCAATACCCACTTTCTTAGCATAGCTGAGACTTTAGCACGCACTAATATAAATGATCCTGCGAAATACCAATGTTCTGAGCAACTACGATTTCACAGTAACAATACTGCTGGTTGTGTTTTCTCACTCCCCCCAATGACTGTTTTTGATGTGGGTAAATATATATCTAATATGAAAAAGAGGTCATTTGGTTCAGATGGCATCAGTTGCGAAATTCTTAAAATAGCTCTGCCCTACATAGTTGAGTCTCTAACGTTCATTTACAATTTTTCTATTCAAAGAAATATTTTCCCTGATTAGTTAAAAACAGCTAAGGTCATTCCCCTTCCCAAAAGCAAAAACTTAAACTCATTGAATGATTATAGACCTATCTTCATTCTACCAGTCATCTCAAAACCTATTGAGAAACATATCCATACACATCTGCAAAAGTTTCTAGAATAGAACTGTCTACTCAGTAAAATGCAGTCTGGGTTTCGCCCGCAACACTCTTGCCAAACTGCCCTTATACATATCGTTGATAAATGGCTTACAGCCATTAATAATTCTCAGTTATCAGGTGCAGTTTTTCTTGACCTTAAAAAAGCTTTTGATTTAGTCAACCACTCTATCTTATTAAAAAAACAACTACCGATGTACCACATTGATTCCAACACCGTACATCTGATATCATCCTATCTAAGTGACAGAAGACAGAAAGTTTTGCTTAATGGTAATTAGTAGAGTGAAGGTTTAGTAACGTGTGGTGTTCCTCATGCGTCAATTTTGGGCCCATTGTTATTCAACATATTTATCAATGAATTACCATTCTCTGTCTCACATCCCGATGCAACATATGAATTATTTGCTGATGACACTACCATACATACATCAAACAGCGAATTACCAAAAATAAACGAAGTTCTCCAGCAAAGTCTTGATGAGGTTTCAAGCTGGTGCCAACATAATCATATAATAATTAGTGTCCAAAAGACAAAGAGTATGTTGATAACTTCACGCCAAAAACATCAACGTGGTCTCCTGCCATTAACATTATACCTGAACTCTGGGCCCCTTGATCAAGTTTTAAAAAAAAACATCGTTTGCTTGGAGTCACAGTAGATAACCAGCTCAGCTGGGAACCACATATCGAAAACACATGCAGATGGAGTGGCTTCCCCTTGGCGGCCTGTCGACACGCTTTCTGTCAGCTCCGATAGAATTTGGTTTTCCAAGTGGATATTGCCGCCACCATGGCAGTAACTGGCCTACCAGCTGCTGTATCAAACATCCTGACCACTCTGCTCAGCAACGACCACCATGTCACGTCCTGGAAAGTGACAGGGGAGGGTGACAACTCAGTCGTCATACTTCGCCTGTCAGCTACACAACCGGGCGTGGCGCCATTACACACAACTGGCCAGTGGCGTCGAAAACCACCGGGACAGGTTCGCAGGGACCAACAGCGAGCAGCACGACACAGACTACAACACATGGACAAAATTGCCACTACAACAGCCAACAACCTACGTCAAGGTGACGACGACAACGACGACCTCGGCAGCGGCGATGGAGTGCGTAACGACTATGCCATCGGGTACCCCACAACTGAAAATGATAGCAGTCGTTTTGACACGGGGGCAGGTATGGCTGTGAAAGGCAGGATTGACAAGCATGACGAACATAGTCAGGCAAGTGACTTTATTAATCATAGAACTTCGCCCTTGGGACTGTTTATGCCAAGCCCTACCCCCACACTTATTTCTGAATGGGACACGCAAGCTGAAACAGCAAGAAAGCACGCAGTAGGCCTAACAGTTGACACACATGAACATTCACGTGCAGCTTACGTTAGTGTCAACATGAGTGATCCGACACAGATGTGTTGTGACCTACCAGCCCAAACTACAACAGAAGACCTTTATGACATTTCCATCGATTCTAACGGAGAAACATCAGAAATGACGTCCATCGAACAGCTCCTTTCAGAGAGAGGATATGTCATGGAGAACGTGAAGACAGTTGTGGCTGGTTTGACAAACAAAATCAAACAGTCGCATCTACGTCAAGTCAAAAGAAACACTGCGTTTAAGAAAACAGTATTAGACACACGGGGGTAGCAACGAGATCATTATATGTGACAGTGATGATTATGTCTTCACCTATGACTGTAAGCAACAAATTTGTAGTTGGTTCATCAAGGTGTACGACGGTCAGATGTCTCAAGAAGATCGTGACACACTGTCCTGTTTACGCAAGTGGGACGCTATTGACACTGACCCATATAAAGAGTATTGTGACGTTTTGCTGGAAGACATGGCCTGTGTGTCACGTGCGGTACGATATCTCATGGGCTAACATGCGTGTTGTTAGACTGTGATATGTGTAGCCAATAATCACGGAGGTTTGACAGTGTATGTGTGTGACTATGAGCCAGACTGAACATTTCCTCAAACATATATGTATAAGTGTCATGGTTTCCATGTCACGATCAGATTGTCCATGTTGTTAGACACGGTTCCTAATGTGTGTTTTTTTGTAATCACCTTCCCCCAACTCCCCCTTGTGTATGGGCTGAAAGCCTTGAACACAATAAAGAATCTGAATCTGAATCTGAATCTGAAAACACATGCAAAACAATATCTAGAAATCTATTCCTGCTATCAAAACTAAGTCAAATAGTTAACACTGACACTAGAAGACTCTTTCTCCATGCCCATATTAAGACACACTGTGATTACTGCTCCACTATCTGGGATGGATGCAGTGACGTACATTTAAAGAAACTTAACTCATTGTATCGTCGAGGGGTAAAGTTAACTGTGCTTGGTCCCTCTTCCACCGACGAAAAGTTTAGAACCATCCGACTGCTAAACCTAAACAAACAGTTCACATTTAATCGATGCATATTTATGCATAAAATTCTTCACCATAAACCCCATCTTACCTTCGTATTTTATTTTTGGATAGTCAAAGACAAAACACGAGGAAAAGTTTGTTACAGCTACCATGGGCCAGGCTCGATATATATGAAACCAGCCTTTCTTTCTCAGGTGCCAAAACCTGGAATGAACTACCACCCCATATTAAATCCATTTCTAACTCTAGAACCTTCAAAACTCGTTTCTATAACATCTTGTTACAGTAACTTACTACCTATATATATATATATATATATATATATATATATATATATATATATATATTATATATATATATATATATATATATATATATATATATATATATATATAATATATATATATATATATATATATATATATATATATATTATTCACTGTTATTGATATGTGTGTGCAGTATTTGCTTTGCTTTTGTATTGTACTTTTTTGTGGTTGTTTTTTTTTTCTTGTTTTTGTTATTCCAGTTTATTTCTTCATGTTTTGATTTATTGTGTTATTATGTTTCTCTTACTCTTTGCTGCTAATGTTTCTTTTCAAACAGGACAGTTTGTAAGAGAGGCGTTTCACCTAAAACTTTATCCTGTCAATAAAACGTTTCATCATCATCATCATTATCATCTCATCATCATCATCATCATCATCATCATCATCATCTCTCTCTCTCTCTCTCTCTCTCTCTCTCTCTCTCTCTCTCTCTCTCTCTCTCTCTCTCTCTCTCTCTCTCTCTCTAAGTTAATTCCCTAGCTGCTTTTAAAGCAAAACTGTTCAAGCACTTATCCAAGGCAACGTAAATTTAATTATCTCGTGTTGTCTAACCATAATATATTTTTATTTCTTTTTATGCAACTATTATTTTTATTATACCATTTGCGTTCACGTGCCGTTTGTGAGGGTGCTTCCCGTATAGACCTGGTCAGGGGATGCAGTGCCGGTGCACAGTTTATTCAAACGATGTGCTTAGTATGTCATTCGAGTGAAAGTATATTTGTGGCGTGCCCCCCGGGTGGGAGTGTCTGGGGAGGGCTCCCGCAAACGGATATTATGACACGTGCAAACATCTTCGTATGGGTACCTGTGTGTTTTGTTAAATCATTGTTGCAGTTTGTAGCGTTGTCGTAATTCGCATTAATTTCAGTTCGATATTGTTTGTGAGTTTAATGTAGCTTTGCCTGTTATTATATGTCAGTAGATGTAGCAAGGACAGATTGGAAGAAAGGCCTGTGCGCCTAATATCTCAATCCTTGATAAATAAAGTTTCAGTCAGTCAGTCAGTCTCTCTCTCTATGTCTATGTCACTTATGTAGTAGATGTAGCAACGGCAAGTTTGAAAACTGGTCCTGTTACCAATAACTTCTACCGTTGGAAAATAAAGGTTCATTGTTCATTGTTCATTGTTCTCTCTCTCTATCTCTCTCTATCTCTATCTCTCTGGTATCCCCTTTATCGCTGTTCACGAAGTCGGGCGTTATATTACGTGCCTTAAGAACAAGACATCTGCTGGTGTGGACGGTATAAATGGTTATATACTCCACATATCACTGCCTTATATTGTTGAACCCCTCACTTACATTTTTAACTTATGCATACAGTACAATACTTTTCCTGTGACGTTTAAAAAAGCAAAAGTTGTTCCTATACCCAAGACCAAAGATACTACTGATGTAAATGACCTTCGTCCCATTTCTCTTCTGTCTGTTTTATCAAAGCCACTTGAGAAGCATATTCAAAAGCATCTCCTCCAGTACCTCGAAGAACGGTCCTTGTTAAATAAGTTCCAGTCCGGTTTTAGACCCAAACACTCATGCCACTCAGCATTAGTACGTATGGTTGATTCATGGCTAGATAACATCAACAATAACAAAATGACTGGCACGGTATTCTTGGACCTGAAAAAAGCGTTCGATCTGATAAATCATGAAATCTTGCTGAGGAAACTTAATGTTTATTTCAACAACAACAGCCCGTCAGCCCTTTCATTTTTTAACTCGTATCTTTCTGCGAGAACACAAGCTGTCTATGTAAATGGTAACTATTCCTCAGAGGGTAAGGTAGATCTTGGTGTTCCCCAGGGTTCGGTTCTGGGCCCATTGTTATTCTGTATCTTTATTAATGATTTACCACTACACATCACATGTGCTAGTGCCGAGTGTGACATGTTTGCTGACGATTCGACGCTACATGCATCCGGTAAAACTGTAGCTGACATAACCAACAGCCTCCAGCAGAGCCTACAATAAGTCTCTAAATGGTGCAGTAGAAATAGAATGATAGTCAATCCAACTAAAACAAAAAGCATGTTAGTCACAACACGTCAGAAACATCAGCTGCAACCCGCGCCTCTAAACCTCTCATTTGAAGCTGTCCCCATAGAGCAAGTACAGCAGCACCGTTTACTAGGGGTAGTTGTAGATAACCAACTTAGTTGGCAGCCTCATCTCATACACATCGGAAAGACAATTTCAAAGAAATTATTTTTACTGTCTAAACTGAAAGCGGTCATTAATCTGAACACGCGTAAACTATTTTTCAATGGATACATCAAGCCCCACATTGATTATGCCTCAACAGTTTGGGATGGCTGTAGCGAGGTTCAGTTCTTACTTACTTACTTACGCCTGTCACCCCTACCCGGGTATAGGCCGTCGACGAGAGACCTCCAGCAACTCCTGTCCTGTGCTTCTCCTTCGATTCTACTCCAGGTGGTTCCCAGTCTCTTGATGTCTGCTTGGAGGTCTCGACGCCAGGAGTTTCTCGGCCTACCTCTTTTCCTCTTTCCCTGGGGGTTCCATGACAATGCCTGCCTAGTGATACTGGAAGCTGGCTTTCTCAGACTGTGACCGATCCATCCCCATCTTCTTCGCCCAATTTCATTCTCTGCTGTTATCTGCTCTGTTCTCTCCCAGAGTCTGACGTTGCTGATCTTCTCTGGCCAGTGGATTTTCAAAATTCTTCTAAGGCAACTGTTCATGAAGGTCTGTACTCTGTTGACTGTGGTTTTTGTCAATCTCCATGTCTCTGCTCCATATAGGAGAACTGCTTTTACATTAGAGTTGAAAATCCGGACTTTGGTGTGTTGTGACAGCTCTCTGGAACTCCACACTTTTTTCAACTGGAGAAAGGCTGCTCTGGCTTTACCGATTCGTGCTCTGACATCTGCATCAGTGCCGCCTTTTTTTGTCTATGATGCTCCCGAGATAGGTGAAGGACTCCACCTCCTCCAACGGGGTGCCAGCAAGCAAGACTGGTTCTTCCCTGGTTGCGTTCAGCCTCATTGTCTTTGTTTTCTGTTTGTGAATGGTGAGGCCCACTTGGGACGAGATGTCAGCAAGCCTCGTGGTCTTGTCCTGCATTTGTTGATGAGTGTGGGACAGTAATGCCAAGTCGTCTGCAAAATCGAGGTCGTCAAGCTGTGTCCACAGTGTCCACTGTATTCCACTTCGTCTGTGCTCTGTGGTCATCTTCATGACCCAGTCTATGGCCAGTAGGAAGAGGAACGGAGACAGCAGACACCCCTGCCTGACACCAGTTCTGACCTGGAGCTCTCTGGTGAACTGCCCTTCGTGGATCACGCGACATGTCATGCCATCATAGCTGCTCTTGATCAGGCGGACGAGCTTTGTGGGTACACCGTAGTGTCGTAGGAGTTTCCACAGAGTCTCTCGGTCCACGCTGTCAAATGCTTTCTCATAATCCACAAAGTTGACGTACAGCGGGGAGCTCCACTCCAGAGACTGTTCCACGATGATGCGGAGAGTGGCGATCTGGTCTGTACATGATCGGTTCTTCTTGAATCCTGCTTGCTGGTCTCTCAGCTGGGGGTCAACGGAGCTCTTCATTCTCTCTAGTATGATCCTGTTGAAGACCTTTCCTGGTACTGACAGCAAGGTGATTCCTCTGTAGTTGGAACACTTGCTGAGGTCGCCTTTCTTGGGAAGCTTGATTAGGTACCCCTCCTTCCAGTCAGCTGGCATCACCTCCTCTTCCCAGATCTTTCCAAACAGTGGGTACAGCATCTCAACTGTTGTCTCTAGGTCTGCTTTCAGAGACTCCGCTGGGATGCCATCTGGCCCTGCTGCTTTGCCATTCTTCAAAAATGCCACTGCTTTTCTGAACTCTTCCCGGCTGGGTCTGTCACAGCTGATGGGTAGGTCGGTCTCTGCCGGCTGGATGTCGGGGGGGTCGGGTGGGCTAGGTCTGTTCAGTAACTCTTCAAAATACTCGGCCCATCTGTCGAGTTGGTCTGCTCTGTCTGCAATAGGCTTGCCTTCTTTGTCTTTTACTGGTCTTTCTGTATGGCCATACTTACCCGACAATCTTCTGGTAATGTCGTAGAGCTGTTTCATGTTGCCGCTGCCTGCTGCCTTTTCTGCCTCTGCTGCCAGGCTGTCTGTGTAGGCCCTCTTGTCTGCCCTGATACTCCTCTTCACCTCGCGGTTGGCTTCCCAGTATTCCCCCTGTGCCCTTACTTTGGCTGCTCTCGTGCGACTGTTGTTGACCGCTGCTTTCTTCTGCTTCCTCGCTTCTATCTTCTTCAAGGTCTGTGCCGACAGCCAGTCCTTGTGGTGGTGTTTCCTGAACCCTACAGTGTCTTTGCAGGTTGAGTTCAGCGCCTCTCTAACTGCCTTCCACTGCTGCTCTGTGGTGACCGCCTCCTCTTCATTTACTAGCTCCTGTAGCGCTTGAAACCGGTTGGACAGCACCAGTTTGAACTCTTCTCTAACTCCAGTTTCTCTCAGGAGGCCTACATTATAGCGCTGTCTTCTTGTTGTCTCTGTGCGGCTTTTCTTTAGCTTGAGCTTCATTCTTAAGGTAAGCAGATGGTGGTCTGAGGCGACATCTGCTCCCCTCCTCACTCGAACATCTTGAAGGGATCTTCTAAATTTCTTGCTAATGCAGATATGGTCTATTTGGTTCTCTGTTGTATGGTCAGGTGAGACCCAAGTTGCTTTGTGTATTCTTCTGTGTGGGAAGATGCTGCCTCCAATGACAAGTCGGTTTAGAGCACAAAAGTCTACAAACCTCTCCCCGTTCTCACTCATCTCCGAGCCTAGTCCCTGTCTCCCCATCACCTCTTCGTATCCGGTGTTGTCCTCCCCTATTTTGGCATTAAAATCGCCCATGACGATGGTGATGTCTCGCTCCGCACATTTGTCCACGGCACTCTGGAGTCGGTCGTAGAACTCTTGTTTCTCTTCCTCGTCACTGTCATTGGTGGGCGCATAACACTGGATGACGTTCAGCTTGAGCTTTTTCTTGGTTCTAAAGGCTGCTGTTATAATTCTTGGCCCAAGAGGTTCCCAGCCCATCAGCGCTCTCTGTGCCACTGGTGACAGCATGAGTGCTACTCCTTCTGTATGGGGGGCATTCTCCTCTTCATGACCTGAATACAGAACCATCTCCCCACTTAACAGCCTTTTCTGGCCAGACTGCGTCCATCTGGCTTCACTGATGCCTAGCAGGGAAAGGTTGTACTTTTGCATTTCCGCTGCTATCTGGGCGGCCTTGCCGCTCTGGTACATGGTCTTGACGTTCCATGTGCCCATGGTTGTATCCCTGGATAGAGAGAGGCGGCTCGGTCCTGTGGCTTCCGAAGACTTCCGGCTTTCACCACAGGACGTCATAAGTCTTCTAGTAGAAGAACCTTCCTCCTCCAGGAAAGGAATTACTGTTAGTCTTTTTGTCGGCGTTTTTGTAGCTATTTCCTTTTTTGCAGGGTGGGGAAGCTACCCCCACGCCCAACCCCCTTACTAGGAGGACCAGGGGTTTTCTGTCGGGGTCACCTTCCCTTTGACCATGTTGGTTCACGGCACCTTATTTCATTCGGTGCACCCCTCTCACGAGGGACCCCCATATCCACCACTCAGGGGACGCGCCTCAACGCCGTATGGTCCCAGCGCGAGGGAGGTTCAGTTCAAGAAAATAAATTCGCTATACAGAAGAGCAGCCAAACTCATTATTCCTAGCTCATCTCTACCCACTGAGGCGAGGCTCGAGGCAGCTGGACTCCTTCCTCTTGACAAACACTTAGTATTTAACAAGTGCGTACTAGTGCACAAAGCTCTTAAGGGTAAGGCCCCCGGCTACTTATCGGAACTTTTTACTCTTACTGAGAAGAGATACAGCACCTCTCGGAGCAACCTGAGCATAAAACGGCCCCGCATTGATTTGTATAAATCCAGTTTGTCATACTCAGGTGGTTTCCTGTGGAATTCTACAACAAGTTAATTCCCTAGCTGCTTTTAAAGCAAAACTGTTCAAGCACTTATCCAAGGCAACGTAAATTTAATTATCTCGTGTTGTCTAACCATAATATATTTTTATTTCTTTTTATGCAACTATTATTTTTATTATACCATTTGCGTTCACGTGCCGTTTGTGAGGGTGCTTCCCGTATAGACCTGGTCAGGGGATGCAGTGCCGGTGCACAGTTTATTCAAACGATGTGCTTAGTATGTCATTCGAGTGAAAGTATATTTGTGGCGTGCCCCCCGGGTGGGAGTGTCTGGGGAGGGCTCCCGCAAACGGATATTATGACACGTGCAAACATCTTCGTATGGGTACCTGTGTGTTTTGTTAAATCATTGTTGCAGTTTGTAGTGTTGTCGTAATTCGCATTAATTTCAGTTCGATGTTGTTTGTGAGTTTAATGTAGCTTTGCCTGTTATTATATGTCAGTAGATGTAGCAAGGACAGATTGGAAGAAAGGCCTGTGCGCCTAATATCTCAATCCTTGCTAAATAAAGTTTCAGTCAGTCAGTCAGTCAGTCTCTCTCTCTCTCTCTCTCTCTCTCTCTCTCTCTCTCTCTCTCTCTCTCTCTCTCTCTCTCTCTCTCTCTCTCTCTCTCTCTCTCTCTCTCTCTCTCACTCTCTCTCTCATGTCGCGTCACAAAGATGGGCAACAACACCCCCGCCAACAAACGCAACAAGACTACAAGCATGATAGCGAGACAGAAACTCTCGACAAGTACGTGGACTGCACCGAAGGCCGCCGCAGCTGAAAACTTCGCCTGATCAGATCCCTCTTGCCGTCATTCCAAACCCCTGTGAAACAGCTACTCCGATAACGTCGGGTAATCCCATCCAGCCGGTCGATAGATCAAAGGATGCACCGACCACTGACCCGAAGCAACAGCGACCCCTCTACGGCTATGCTCCACAGCATATGGGCCCCCCGCCTGTTACTCATACTGGTCGGCCTATGTACCCGTACCCTTCTTTCTTTTACCCCCACTCCCTCCAGTCCCAGTCTTCAGCCTCACGTGGGCAGCTTAGTGACAGTGACTGTGCAGTATTGTTTAATCTGCTTGATAGGATCAGGCCACGTGCCGGACAGTAGATAGTGCGATTCTAGGCGTCTGGTGTAATTTCTTGCCCAGGGATTTTTGACAGGTTTCTAGTGTGCGATCAGTTAACTGCTTAATTGGAATAACAAAGCAACGAAGTTGATATTTCTTTTTTTTTTAATTATTCTATCTTCTTTGCAATAGAATAGCGTGTAGTCATAACATTTACTCTCTTTTTTCAATCACCTTTCTTGTGATAATCAGTTATCTTGTACTTTTTTTTTTTTGCATTTATCGACAAGCAAAAACTGTGACACGTGTCCTTGCTTACGTCGTACTGACGTACTTGAACATAGTTACTTCAACTGGTTCTTTTTGTGAGACAGTAAAAGCAGTGGCACTGATGTGGACACGTATTTGTATATACTGTGAGAGCCTTTGAGTGCCCGTGTGTGTATTGCTCAATTTCACTTCTAACCGGTTTTGTTCATTATTCCTTATTGACACTTCATACACCAAGTTAATACTGTCTCTTCCTGTAGTTTCATTTGTGTACAAAACTTTCCTTGTCACAAAGCTTTTCTTATATACCTCTTTAAAGAAAATATTTTTTGTACTTTCATATACTTTGACGTTCATAGTGACAGTATGTCTGACGGTGGTACAAAGAATGATTTATTTTGTGGTGGGGGACTTAAAATAGGTCACCTGAATATCTATCATCTTGTCAATAAGGTACCAGATCTCTGTGTGTTTTGAACCAGCCTGAACACTTCCACATTTTTGGTGTTTCTGAATCAAGACTTAAGAACAAAATCAGAAATGCTTCCATCTCTATACCTAACCATAAAATATTTCGTAAAGATGCCGCTTTGCCCCAACACACAGGGCTAGCGATTTACATGCATACGTCTGTATCTAGCTACGTCAAGAGGCGGAAAGACCTCGAATTTACCAAAGTGGAGTGTATGTGGCTCGAGTTAAAAACACCACAGTCATCGCCTGTACTAATCGGCTTTGTCTATAGAAATCCGGCAGCCGGCTGGGATTGGTTTGATGAGTTTACAGCTTTGTTGGACAAGGCAAGTCAAGGCAAGTGTGACATATTTCTCCTAGGAGATTTCAATATAGACCTATGTAGACCTAAGGGATCAAATGCAGCATGGATCACGACCACACCGCTATTTGGTTTGACACAAATAATTAAAGCACACACTCGAATCACATCTACATCATACACGCTCATTGATCATATTTATGTTACCAACAAGGACATAATAGCTAGTGCGAAGGTCCCGACCTTAGCCATTAGTGATCATAATCCGGAATGTTGTACAATTGCTTTGAAGCTTGATAGGCCAAAGAAAAACAAACACACCACTATAACGTATCGTTCTTATAAAACATTTGATAGGGATAAATTCATGCAAGTTCTGCACAATACATCCTTTGATGATGTATAATACCACATTTGCCCTGACGAAGCCTTGTCTTGCTGGATGAGTCTGTTCCTCGGGGTCCTTAACAAGCACGCGCCCCTCAGGGTAAAACGCGTTAAAAATGTTAGCATGCCGCCCTGGTTAACATTAGACATTAAAAATGCTATGTCGCTCAGAGACAAACTTAGAAGAGAAAAACGCTTTGATGACTTCAAAAAACAACGTAATCAAGTACAATATCTGGTAAAGGCTGCAAAAAAGCATTCATCAATCAAATGATCTCAGAAAACCCTGACACAGCATCCATTTGGAGAGCACTAAATGCTATTACTAAAATAAATTTAAAAAAAACAGCCCCCAAAATACCATCTCATTTAACTTCAGACAAATTTAACAAGTATTTCCTATCAGCCGCCGAAAATCTAGCCCAATCGACATCACATATCAGTACGCAATATAGTATCCCAAGTCTTCTGAGATCTTTCAGCGAAGCAACAAATATAACACAAAAATTCGTAATTCCTAATATATCAATAGCAGACGGTCCATCCACCTGGAACACTCTCCCACTCTCTCTCCGTCAGAAACACACTCTCTCTTCCTTCCAGTCCGCCCTCAAAACTCACCTCTTTCAACAGTTCTAGCACTATACCACCACACTCCCCACCCCAAGCTGAATGTCGTAATGTATTTTACTATTTGTGGTACGTGAGTCGTTGACAAAGCGTGCGCATGCGTGCGTGAGTTGTGAGTGCGCGCTTAGAGTTGTAATTATTATGATAAGCGCATTATAAATGCCGTAATTATTATTATTATTAGAAGTCGGCAAGTATATTTATGACATGCCAAATAAGTAAAGTAGAGGGATTGATTATATCGATAACCAACGCTAAAATTGTCGTTGTCTTACACAATACAATCCCTTACATGCATTTTTAATTTGTATAAAAATAAAAGTACTTTCCCTAGAGTTTTGAAGAAAGCAAAGATAGTTGCCATCCCCAAAACTAAAAACCTTAAAGATATTCATAATTACCGACCGATCTCTTTGCTCTCAGCATTGTCAAAGCCATTAGAGTGGCACATTCACAAGCATCTCCTTAATTTCCTTGAGAAGGGTAAGTTACTAAACATTCATCAGTCCGGTTTTCGCCCGACCCACTCATGCCAGTCAGCACTCAACATATTGTAGATTGCTGGCTAGAGTCAATTAATACAAATTTAATGTCGGGAGCAGTTTTCCCAGATCTTAAAAAAGCTTTTGATCCTGTAGACCATGAGGCTTTTGATCTTATTGACCATGAGATTCTCTTACATAAGCTTACAATGTACCACATGGACGAAACTACAATAACTTTTCTCAGATCCTATTTGGAAGACCGAAAGCAAAACGGATACGTCCATGGCCAGTACTCTATGCAAAGCCATGTTAAATTTGGAGTTCCTAAATGATCAATTCTAGGACCCCTCCTATTTTTACTTTTCATAAATGACCTTCCTTTATATGTTTCCGACCCTA
>BTPG01000001.1:330831942-330859442 GCA_036245525.1 Semisulcospira habei | reverse complement strand
TGAGAGCAAGCAGCCTTGTCTGACTCCGACTGTAGTCCTAACCAGTTTCCTATTTTGCCGTTGAAGCAGACTGCGTTAGTGGCCTTGTTGCAAAGGTTTACTATGACTTTGAACATGTTGGCATTGATGTTGTATAGCTTCATTGTGGACCAAAGAGCTGCATGCCACACCCTGTCAAACGCTTTATTAAAATCCACAAAGACATGATAGAGATCTTGCTGGTGCTGGAGGTACATCTCACATAGAACTCTCAGGTTGAAGATCTGCTCAGTTGTGCTGCGCCCTGGTCTGAAGTCTGCCTGTTCCTCAGCTATGATTTCCTCTGCCTGTGGCTTCAGCCTGTTCAGTAGGATCTTTAACATGACTTTGCTTGGGTGGCATGTAAGACTGATCGTGCGATAATTCTGGCATTGATGTAAGTTGCCTTTTTGGGGGGAGAGTTATTATAGGTGATTGGGTCCATGGTGTGGGCCAATCCCCTGACTGCCAGATCTTATTGCAGATTGTCATTAAGGCGCTTATCGTCATTGTAACGTCAGAGCATTAAGAACACATGGAAAGGTAGAGAAACTGACACACGAAATGAACAGATACCATAGGACCATCCTAGGACTTTGCGAAGTACGATGGAAGAACCTTGGGGAAACATCAACCCAGGAAAACCACAAACTGTACTACAGTGGCAGAGATGGCAAACACGAACAGGGTGTTGGATTTCTCGTCCACAAAGACATCGTGAACACTGTCATGAGTTGTCGGCCAGTCTCCAGTAGGCTTATCACCATATGCTTCAGGGCAACCCCATTCAATATCACCCTTGTACAAGTTTATGCCCCAACAACAGACTATGGCGATGAGGAAATAGAAGACTTCTATGACCAACTGCAAGAAGTTCTGGACCAGACCCACAAGAAAGACATTCTTGTGGTGCAGGGAGACTGGAATGCCAAAATAGGAGAGGATGCTGCTAGGAACTGGAAAGGCACATGTGGACGCCACTGCAATGCAGAGACCAACGACAGAGGCTTAAGGCTCCTGGAATTTGCAAGCTCAAATGATCTAAAGCTGATGAACACGTTTGGCCCACACAAAGCATCCAGAAGGTGGACATGGCACAGCCCGAACGGAGAGCACCATAACCAAATTGACTACATCATGGTGAAGAGACGCTTCCAAACCAGTGTGAACATTGCCAAGACAAGAAGTTTTGAGGACGCAGACATTGGAAGTGACCATGACTTAGTGATGATGACCTTCCAACTTCGCCTAAAGAAGGTCAACAAGCAGCGTCCCACCAGAATCAAGTTTGACCTCGAGAAGCTGAAAGACACAGAGGTAGCGGAAGCCTTCCAGGCAAAGATAGGAGGAAAATTCGCGCCACTGCTACTTCTAGGTGCAGAAGACATGGACGTGGACACACAGATCGACACATTTAACACTGTTGTAACCCAAACAGCCAGTGGGACCCTTGGCAAACACCGACAAGCAAAGAAACCTTGGGTTACAGCTGACATCTTTGTTCTATGTGAAAAGCATCGAGAATTAAAGAAAAAAAAATTAGAGGTAGAAGGAGCTAAACAATACAGGGAAATTAACCAGGATATCAAGAAAAGCATGAAAAAGGCAAAGAATAAGTGGATTGAAGATCAGTGTAAACACATAGAAGAAAATCTGAACAAAAATAATAGCAAAAAAGCATACCCGCTGGTGAAAGACCTGCCAGTGAAAAACAAGGACGCTCTTCTATCATTCAAGATAGGGAAGGGAACTGTCTTACGGAAGACCAAGACATACTGAAGAGATGGACAGAGTACTGCTCAGATTTGTACAACCACCGAGCTACAGGGGACCCAGGTATGCTTATCAACCCACCCGTGACCAACAATGGCAAATATCCCATCCTCCAAGAAAAAGTAGAGGCTGCAGTGAAGTCGCTGAAAAAAAAGGGAAGGCAGCAGGAGCAGACAACATCCCTGCAGAGCTAGTCCAAGAAGGGGGAGAAGATATTTAAAGAGGCCGTCTTTAAAGGAGGGCAGGGACAAACTTCTAAGGTTACATGGCATCGAATTCCAGAGAGTACTACCTGAGTACGTTAAGCTAGATTTAAAGATGTCAATGCAAGGCCGCGGAACCTGATAGTGCCGCCCCAGTCTGGGATGTCATGAGGAAATTACTGAAAAGAATGGGTCAAGATACAGGGTCCCTTTTTGTTTACACAGCATATACATAAAGATGGCTTTGTTACATATGTGTTGCTTCAAACCAAGAACTTCAAGTTTCTTTTCCTTTGCTATTTGAGGATCCGGTAGGATAAGTTTAGCAGCCCTCCTGTGTAAAGTATTCAGCTTCTTTAAATGCACTTCACCTGAACCATCCCACACTGTTGATGCATAGTCTATGTGCGACTTTACGTGGGCGTTATAGACAATTGTATGCGTCTGTACATCGGTAATGAATTCAAACTTTGATAGCATATAAAGATTTTTTGAGACACGTTTACATACCCTGCTGATGTGAGTTTTCCCACTTAAGTTGATCATCTACCGTGACCCCAAGGAGACGGTGTTGAGATACTTGTTGGACTGGTTTGCCGTTTACTGTTAGAATAAGAGAAAGTGGGCGCAGCTGATGTCTTTGACGTGTGGATATCACCATGCATTCTGTTTTAGATGGATTAAGAACCATTGAATTAAGATCGCACCAGTGAAAAACCTCCTGCATGCTTTCTTGCAGACGTGTAGTAATCGCATTAACACTGTGATCAGGCGTATAAAGAGGTGCGTCATCCGCAAACAAATCACACGAGGTTTGGCTACTACTCAGGCACAGTGGTAAATCATTTATGAAGAGACAGAAGAGCAATGGCCCGAGGACAGAGCCTTGAGGCATGCCGCTCGTGGCAATACCGTGGGACGAGTAATTACCATTTAAGAACACTATTTGCCTCCTACCGCTCAGGTAGGAATTAAAAAACGATACGACATCTGCATTGCACAAATATGCTTGAAGTTTAGACAAAAGGATGCTGTGGTCTACAAGATCAAAGGCTTTTTATAAATCAAGATAGACTGTCCCAATCATTTGAAATTATTCATAGAAGTTAACCAGGTGTCGACAAGTCTTGTTAATGCCGTATTGCACGAATGGTTCGGTCTAAAACCTGACTGATGGGTATGTAGAAGATTACAAGTATCAAGGTACTGGTAAAGATGTTTGTGAACATGTCTTTCAAGTGGTTTTGACAAAAAGGACAAAAGGGATATAGGTCTGTAGTTATTTACGTCCGTAAGATCTTTAGATTTGGGCAGGGGTATTACTTTAGCATGTTTAAGCTCGGAAGGAAACGTGTTGTGTTGAATACACAAATTATAAATGTAGGTTAGTGATTCTATTGTGTAAAAAAGGGCAAGTTTAAATATGTTGGGGCTAATCTCATCAGGTCTGGACAATTTCTTGTTTTTTAGTGAATTTATAAGCTTGCAAACCTCGTGCACTGCTAAAGGGGGAATACAAAAGGATGACTTACCCACTGTCCTTTGTGAACAAAAGTTAAGTAGAGCCTCAGGACATGAATACGTACTTGACGTTTTGCCTGAGGAGTTTTATAACAGTTGTGACAGTCTGTCTGAGCTTGTTGATGTTGTATCATCTTACATTTCCTTCTGTGTAGACTCGGTTATCCCCACGAAACAGATAATTGTGTTTGCAAACAACAAGCCGTGGATAACAAAAAAATTGAAAAACGTTATCAACAAAAAGAAAAGGGTTTTTTATCAGGGTACGGCAGAGGAAAAGAAACGGGTGAACAAGGAAGTGAAAGCTGCGATCAGACAGGCAAGGCTGGCATACAAACACAAGGTGGAAATGAAACTCGTTAGTGGTAATTTGCGTGCCGCTTGGCAAGGCATAAAGTTTTTATGTCTGCTTTCAACAATGCCAACGATACACATAAATCGAAGATCAGTCTTGCGGGCTTTAGTGACGATACGTTGCCTGATGCTCTTAACTCCTCTGAGGAAGTCACTGACACACGATGTCTCTATTGTTATTGAACAAGAGAATGTTGAAAAGTGTTTGGAAATGATTAATGTTAACAAGAGTGCCGGTCCTGATGGGATCTGTGGCAGGACGTTGAAGTTCTGTGCTGAACAGCTTAGTGATGTTTTTCAACACCTTTTCCAGCTCTTAGTAGATAACTGCTCTATTCCCTTCGCATGGAAAACCTCAACGGTCATTCCACTTCCTAAGAAAGATAACCCAAAACAACTGAACGACTTCCGACCAATTGCATTAACCTCCCTTGTCATGAAAACTTTGGAGAAGATTGTCCGAGCTTTTGTTTTGTCTGCAACTGAAAGTAAAATGGATCCATTGCAGTTTGCTTACCGGGCTGGAAAGGGTGTTGAAGATGCCAAGCTGTTCATTCTAGACAAACTGTACGCTCATCTGGAGAGACCCGGTGCACATGCCAGGATCCTATTTGCCGACTTCTCCTCTGCCTTTAATACCATGCAGCCACACCTGTTAGCCCAGAGATTACACTCTAATTTCAACCTTCACCCACAGCTTGTTTTGTGGATTACAGATTTTCTTATCGGTAGACCACAACGTGTTTTGGTTAATGGTCGCTTCTCTAATACTGCTGTCACGTGCACCGGGTCCCCCCAGGGGTGCTGCTTATCTCCACTCCTTTACATCCTGTACACTGACGATTGTAGGAGTTGTCATGCTGACAATTACATTGTCAAGTTTTCAGATGACAGTGCCTTACTTTCCCTTCAGCAAGGGTCATCTGATGAACATGGACCCTCATTGACTGACTTTGTTAAATGGTGCGATGATTTTTTTTAGAGCTTAACGTGGGTAAGACATGTGACCTTATTGTTGATTTTAGGATGAACAAGCAGGATCACAGTAAGACATGATAAGGAAGTTGCCATTGTCCAGAAGTATAAATACTTAGGCACCATCTTTGATGATAAACTGAATTGGGATGACAATACTGAAACTGTTGTGAAGAAAGGCCAACAGAGATTGTATTTTCTGAGAAAGCTGAACTCTTTCTCTGTTGACAGGACCATTTTAACTTTGTTTTACAAATCTTTCTTAGAAAGCGTCCTGACTTTTTCGTTCATTTGCTGGTTCCCAAATCTTAGTGTTAAAAACAAAAACAGTCTTCAGAGAATTGTTCATCTCAGCTCCAAGATCATTGGGGAAGAACAGAGAAGTCTAGCTGTGTTCTGCGATCGTCAGATTGTAAGAAAGGCTACTTCCATCCTGGCTAGTTATGCACACGTGATGAAAGACCTCTTTGAATTGCTCCCGTCTGGCCGCCGATACAGACAACCATCATGTAAAACCAACCGCAGGAAACTGTCTTTCATCCCTGTTGCCGTCCGACTGTTAAATATTTTGTAAATCTACACAGCTGTTAAAAGTGTGTGTGCGTGTGCGTGTGCGTGTGCGTGTGTGTGTGTGTGTGTGTGTGTGTGTGTGTGTGTGTGTGTGTGTGTGTGTTTATGCAGCTGTTTCATCGCGCGGGTATCGCTGGCCTGGATGGGCAGTTGTAGAGGGTGTAAGTGCCTAAAGTAAAACGTTAATGTGTTCGCTGATAATGTCGTTAATAATGCTCTTTAAGTTTAAATAATGTTTTAGTAATTGTAGTAGTTTAGAATTTTAATATGCCTTAATATTAGTATTGTAAGTCTTACACTACAGATTTAGAATATTAATATTAGGTACAAATGGGATATTAGAATGTCCTGATATTAATTAATGTTTATTGAATGACGTTTATTTGATTGTTCCCCCCGTCCACACAAATGAAATTGCCCTTTAAGGGATAAATAAAGTTATTTGAATTGAACTGAATTGAATTACTGACTGGGCGAACGACAGAAAGTGTGCGTTCAAAGTGTCTGCTTTGAGCTCAGAGGGGATAGCTGATAATCTTCTGCTGTTGCCTCTGGTGATAAGATTAAGCGCTCGCCAGAGAGAAGATGTTTCTCTGTTCTCCTTTACCATTCGTTCGAAAAGAGACTTTTGGGCCCTTCGCACCATTGATTTGACACGGTTTCGTTGGCGTTTGTACTCACAAAACTGTTTTTGTTTTCTTAAGTTATTACGAAGTTCTATCGCGTGGATAATATCTTGTGTTAACTAAGTCGGTAACGTATGATTTTTTACTCTCTTTTATCGTAAAGGGGCATGCTTATTAAGCACACTGTTGAAAAGATTATACCAGAGATCCAAACCAGTGTCAGGATTGTCTTCATTGTGAATAATGTTGAATTGTGTTTGGTTAAGATCAGCTAGAAAGGCCGACTCACAGAAGTGTTTAACGGAGCGATAAGAGATGGTGGTGTGTCCAAGCTTAGGCTGTGCTGGTAGTTTTGATGACAATAAACATATGGTGGGATAGTGGTCACTGATACTGAGGTCAGCAACACTAACGTTATATACGTTTTGGGGACTGTTAGAGTAAATGTGATCTATGAGTGTTGCTGATGTGGGAGTAATTCTAGTAGGGGAAGAAACTAGTTGTTTTAGATCAAGCTGTGTCGTAACACAATCCCACGCTGCGTGAGATTTAAGCATATCAATATTGAAGTCGCCTAGCAATAAGACATCGTTATTAGACAAATCAACATGTTCAATGGATTGCAGGAAGTCGCCATACCATTCATGAGGCTGCTGGCACGATTCCAAGAATCTGGAAGGGTAGAACGACGACCCTGCTCAGGACGCCCGCGCTGCACCAGCAGAAGGGAGGACAGATACCTCTGTGTGGCGGCTCTGCGCGACCGAACTGTCACGTCAACCATTCTGCAACGTCAACTGATGCAGCTTGCGAACGTTAACGTCAGCAGAAGCACAGTCTGACGACGTCTGCGCGAAACTGGTCTGGCTTCATGCAGAACAGCAGTGAGAATACCCCTCACTCCAGCTCATCGCAGAGCCTGGGTTGTCTGGTGTCGTCAACATGTGCGGGCGTCCTGAGCAGGGTAGTCGTTCTGCCCTTCCAGTTTCTTGGAATCGTGCCAGTAGCCTCTGGATCACTGAATGGGACACCCCAAGACGTCTCCCAACTTCTAGTCTGGAAATTCCATCCTGCAACCATGCAAGCGCCCGGCCTTGATCTACTGGCTTTGGGCTTCGTCGTGGTGGCATGGCTAGGAAAGTGACAATTATGCCCACACTGGTATTTGTAGCGAAACAGAGAAATTAAATAAACTGATGGTCAGTGTTCACTACTGACCCCTTTAGCACGTGCATCACGACTTTACCCGAAGTTTTCTACCGGCCTGCCTTTGGTACTCTTGCCAATATCGCACAGCTTTTCTAAAAAACTGACGAAGTTTCACGTGGTTTGACACGTTCGTGGAACTTGATCAATTGTTATCTATTGCTTCCTGTACATTGGACTCTCTAAGGTCAACTTTTAACCCATTTGGATCGGAAAAACATTGTATTTTATTAGCGTACTTGCGACGAAAAACAATGACACAAAAAGAGGGGTTGTCCTTAAGTTCTGACAATTAGTATATACATTCAATATTCTGTTTAGGTTTTTTTTTACAAGCAGTGCATGCACGTCCTGAGAAAGCCTTGTTGCTGTCGGGACGTTAAGCAATGTACAACCAACTTATCTGAATGGTACAGATTGTTTCTTGGTGTTTATGACACACATGCCCCATTCAGAGAGAACGTGTCCAAAAAAAAACCAGCTGCACGTCTGGTTAAATAACGAAATCAAGGGTGCCATGCAGATCCGAGATGAATTTAAAAGAAAAAAAGATTTTGCCGCCTTTCGAAAACAAAGAAATTACGTAATGTCCCTAGTGAGAAAGGTTCAGAGGTCCCTCTTTCACCGACTTATGAATGGCAAAAAGGCTATTATATCTGTGTGGCGTGCGCTGAACGCTTTCACGAGGTCCCAAAATACTGCTCAGTGTACAAACATCCCAGCTGATATATTTAATCAGCATTTTCTTTCTTCTTTCTGCCGCCAGTACACTACTCCAGACCACGTCTCCCGAACAGCCATTTGTGGTGTCAGAACAATTGAAAAGGTTCTGTAATGAATGGTTGACTCCCGATACATCATTTCATATTCCATTATTAACGGTTCATGACGTGGGAAAATCCATCTCGGCATTACAAAATAAATGTACTTCTTTCCATGATGGTATTAGCAGCACTGTTTTCAAATTGGCTCTGCCGTATATCATAGATTTGTTAAAGGGGCAGTCCTGACTTTTTAAATGCTTCAGTTCGCAAAAAGCTTTTACTGGGATTCAGTATACACACTCACTTAGACAATGACCGCCCTATTGTCCCACCAAATACTTTCTTTCGTTCGTTCAAAGCGAAAAGAGGCCTACCGGAATCTTGTAGCTGGACCAAGTCAAAAGATTGCTTCTGATAGGCTATGGTAGCTGACGTCATAACTATTCTATATACGACCTTAGGTCATCTGCATAATTATAACCAATCAGAGACAAGATGGCGGATGAACCAGCCGAAGAAAAAAAGAAAGTAGCAGGCCGGCCGACAATGACAGACTCGGAATTGAAGAGAAGAAAGAGAAAGAGAGACAAGATACTCCTAAGTAGAACTGACATCGGACAAGGAATATAGAGTTTGGCTTGACCGCCCATCCGGAATTTGTCGCTTTCTTGCTATGTGAATCAGTAAGTAATCCGGCAACGGTCTTTGTCGATCTTCCTATAGTTCCGCGAGCCCTAGTGATTTTCAGAATTCATGATCTTCAGTAGAATTTATCTCTTACTGAGTTTGCAAGATTTTAAACCTGTTTTATCATAAAGTTACGAGCTAGTTCATCAGATTGTATGCTGCAAGGATCAGAAAACTGCGGCCTGTGTGTCAAAATTGTGGCACCGGCTGCCGACATCGATGGTCGTGACACGTTTTTGTCTGTGCGGGCTCTCATTCACTCGATTCACTGAGGTAGTGTTTCTGCTGCGATGGTGCATTTGTCGTTTCCAGAGATGCTTTCAGTTACGTAGACTTCGATGTGTGAGATGTGAAATTGCAATGCACTGTTCTGTTTCGTGACGCTGGCTCAGTCGCTTGGCGCGGAGACCCGAGTGGAAGAACTTGAGTCACGCCCCCAGCACGATTGCCCGTTACACAGGGTAGCAGGTCAAGCGGAACCCGCATTGATTTTGACAGCATAGCAAACATGGAAGGTTTATTTTACAATTTCGTGGAAATTATGTCAAAGGGATACCGGATAACATCAGTACATGTCTACACTGACACGTGTGTACCCACAACAATGACCTCCGTCGTTTGCAGTATTGACCGGGTTCTGCCTTGTGACGTTGGCTAGTAAATATGCACAAATTCAAAACGAGGCCGATGCAGACGATAATTTGCGCTCTCGGGTACAAAAACAACACACCCACCAAACGATGAATTCGACATTTGGCATTGTATTTACATCATAAAGCTCTAAGTTAGTACACAAAGGACCCATACATAATGCTGTCAGTAGTATCTGTTGCAGCAGTTTTCCGACTATCTCTCTCTCTCTCTCTCTCTCTCTCTCTCTCTCTCTCTCTCTCTCTCTCTCTCTCTCTCTCTCTCTCTCTCTCTCTCTCTCTCTCTCTCTCTCTCTCTCTCTCTCTCTCAAGTGAAAAAAGGACAGAAAAGTACCTTTCTATATGAAAATACCTATTTTCCCAGTGTGTATGCATAGGAAAGTCTTTTAAACCTTTATCTCTGTACCACATTTGGCTTTGAAACGTTGAAACGTGTATTTGAGAAACACTCGACAAAAAAGACATTTGTTTCAAAGGAATGGTAAATATTGATTTGTTTATTGATCTTGACCTTAGAGGTCACTCAAATTGGTATGTCTAGAAAGTCTTGCTGTGGCAAGTTTGAATTTTATGGCTTGAATATTCTGACAAAATACCAGCTTTAAAATATAAAGAGACAGACGGACTCGGGACGAGTGGTGACGGACGAGAGACAACGGACGGTGGACGGATGGCAAACTAGAAAGACTCACTTCTGCTATCGTGCATGAGCCACAAAAGAGGCAGCGATGAAGCATATCCGATTCAGTCGCAAAAGATCATGGGGCGGATGTCAGCCGCTGTCGGTCCTTGTACATTTTTGTGCGGGCCGACTGCGGCCAACTTCGGCTTGAATATCTTTGCCTATTGGGTATAATCTCGTAAGTTTTCCCAACAGCGGGGACTCTTAATGATCTTTGCCCCTTGCGTCTGTGTGGTGTTCACTCTTTCGTAACAATCAAATTCTTAGACAATATTACACCGGGCCCACCTGAGATATTTTGGCGACACATGTAGGCGATCCCGTCAGCAACACGATCAGCACTGGGCATGAGGTTTGGATTGCGTAATACTTGAATAAGACAGCTCTTTTCGACCCCAAAGGCGCAAGTCAAAGCTTCCCTGAGTACTGCTTCACTGTAACTGTAAATGTCATGAATAGGATAAACATTTAATAACAAAAATAAAAATAATAACAATAAAAGCAACAGCAACAATAAAAGCAGCAAGCGCCGGCAATCAAAGCAACAAGAACAATAAAACAATAGCCAGCCAACCAACTAGCCAACAACATCAACCGTGAGAACCAAGCAGCCAACAAACCGTAGGAACCAAGCAATTAGCCAACGAAATACACACTTTGTGTGTGCAAATTTATAATGACGACAGCTCTTCTGTGGAGGTTTGGGTTGGGGAACAAAACGAAAGACGTTTTCTCAGCTTGTTATCAGAAAGTCAAACCGAACGTTAAAAATGTACAGCATCAAATATCAAACCTGAAACGGTTTCACAATGCCGACCATAGATTTTGCAATTATATTGATCGCCAGCGCCGATACATCGCTGATACAGTCACTATGCAAAATGCCGAATAATGTTATATTCACTGAAATACACTTACCCGCACCAACTTGCAGCATCATTTTGTAGCGCAGTGTTTAGATCTCCACTTGCACCTATTGTAATGTTGACCTTCTTGAAACATTTCATTTGTTCCTGCATCTTGGAATTTCGGTCCGTACAGTCTACAACAGCATTGGCTCCACTCCAAAGCAGCAGAAAACCTAAAGAAATACACTGCTGGTTTATAATTTGTGAAATTTACGACTACGCCGTAAGGTACAAAATCACAAACACACACACTCACATAAAATCACAAACACACACACTCACACACCCACACACACACATACACACATACACACACACACACACACACACACACACACACACACACACACACACACGTGTGACCAGGATACAAAAACCCTAGTAGCAACTTTTGTTCTAAAACAAATCATTATAACGTTCTAAAGTACAAAGTTACTTAGTCTTTTTCGAAACAACAGCGCAAAGGCAAACAAGCCGCCCTCCAACAAAAAGTGCCACGAGCACCCTCAACAACGCAATGAATCGAAAAAACGAGAAAGAGTGACACTAACAAATAGAAATCCACAGAACGGTCACAACAAAAGAAAGGTTCGGTGTATATCACCATTGTGGTCAGGTTGGTCCGCTGACGATAACAGTACCTGGCTTGTTGCTAGCAAAAATGTGTTCGAAATACGCAAAGGGAATGAGTGACAAAACAAAATCTAGACCTGTGTCATAAAACCTTCCCGCAGGTACCCCTGTGCATCTATGCCTTTTATTTCTGCAGGGACCACTATACGTACGTTTCTCTCTTTTTTCTGTAGGTACACTTGAGCAGTTAGGCCTCTTCCTGCAGGGCCACACTCTCATCCATGTTTTATTGTCATATGCATTTATGTTCATTATCTCTGCAGGGAGACATGTACCAGCCCTGGCCGCGCGGTGCCCGGGGTGGACGAAGCCAGCCCCGGCCGCGAGGGGCGCAAAATAGTGAGGGGAACCCACCAATCATCGAACACCAACCACAAATCTCGCCAGTGTTTCACACTGGGCCACGCAACGGGTATAAAGTAGCGACCCACCGCGTGCAAATAAACATTTCAGTGCTCAACCACAGCGCAAAGGCAAACAAGCCGCCCTCCAACAAAAAGTGCCACAAGCACCCCCAACAACGCAATGAATCGAAAAAACGAGAAAGAGTGACACTAACAAATAGAAATCAACAGAACGGTCACAACAAAAGAAAGGTTCGGTGTATTATCACCAATGTGGTCAGGTTGGTCCGCTGACGAGAACAGTACCTGGCTTGTTGCAAGCAAAAAATTGTGTTCGAAAAACACAAAGGGAATGAGTGACAACAAAAGCTAGACCTGTGTCATAAAACCTTGTGTATACGGCCAAGCCAGAACAAACAGGCTACCGAACGCGTTGTTGGTGTGCGATGTTGAGCACCATTTTATACACACACGTCATAAAATGAGTTCACTTTGTCTTGTAACAGTTCGCGATACATACTAGAAGTATTTCCCTTTCCAGTCATATCTGTAGCACTAGTATCTGAGACATTCATGTTATCCATTTCAAAATCTTCATGATCAAAACCTCCTGCTGCCATTGTTTTTATTAATTTTTTTTTAAATTATTTTTGCATTATAAAATGACATCATCTTAAGGATTAAAGTTAGACCCATATAGAAAACTACTAGAGCCCCTTGGTGTTAAAGGTATTAGACAATCAATCGTCATTACAAATAATCCAAGTACCATAGATCAAAACCAAGTTCTTACTGTCAAGTTTTCAAACCTAGGTCCCAGTGACGTTATTGTTCCTGGCACTGCACAACTTGCTTTTAATATTGAACTTTCATCAGAATCAGATGCAAACAGAACACTAGTTAACAACCTAGGCAGAGCAATTATTAGAACTATTAAAGTTAAACTAGAAGGACAGGAAGTGTTTAGTCTGGACGATGCTGATGTGTTCTACTGTTACAAAGATCTTTGGCTTACACGAGAAGAATGAGAGGATCGTATTTATCAAGGCATACAGTCAGATAACTTTACTCAACTTCGAATCGATTCAGGTGATAAAGTAACCACTGCAGTTAGTTATTTGGGTTTAACGCCGAGCAGGCAACTAAGGCCATCTCACGGCTCAAAGCCCTGGCTCGTCAACCCTGGCCCTGGCCCATCTGGCTTAAGAAACGTGTTTCACACAACAGACTTGCCTATATCTAATAGTAACAATGTCTATGAATCAATAGAAAACTCTCTTTCTGTCATACAAGATAATCTTCTTTCAGGCAGTGTAAAGATTCAGTTTGTTGCCATAATAGAATTTAACAGAGTAGATGGTGAAGTGATTGTATCATATATATTGACAAGACAACACACACTTAACCCAAGAAGAGAATTGGAGAACGTGTATAGAGACAGACTGTTGCCTGACTTCCTCGAAGCAATCGACAAAGCAAGAATGAAGGGGTCAGGTTGGCATGAAGGTCATGTGCATGAACTACAATTGAAGCAGTCAAGGTATCATCCTATATTAAGTAAATCATGGTTGCCACTGCCAACAGAGGTTGCAAACAAAACGGCTGTTGTCAATATACAAAACAAAGACCACTATTGTTTTATGTGGTGTGTGCTTGCTAAACTACACTTTGTAAAACAAGACCTGATCGCGTATCTAACTACACCAAATTTGTAAACGAACTCGATTTCTGTGGTATAGATTTTCCTGTTAAAATAGAGGACATAGACTTGTTTGAACAACTAAATCCTGGTGTATCTGTGAATGTGTATGTATGGGATAATGAGTCTGTTGACATGTTACAACCCATTAGAGTATCACCACTTGCTCCAACCTATGGACAGCAAGAAGATAAACATGTTGACATGTTATTAATAGGCCCAGGCTTGGGCGCCGGTGATAATAATAACTTTCACTACACAATTATCAGGAGTATGTCACGATTATTTCATGGGCATACAACAAGACACAATGGCAAACAGGAAGTGTTAAAAGACGTTTACAAAGGTTCTCCGCCATAAAAGTGGCTCACAAACATGTCCAGCACTGTAGGTCAGCTGATGACATACAAACAGTACTTAAGTATCCAGATCCTGGTAGCCAAGTATATTTTAAGAACTATGGGAATCAGCAAAAGCTGCCGTTTGTAGTGTATGCTGATTTTGAATCACTGGTTGTACCATATGACCGTCCTGTTCCAGAATCATTACCAAAGACTGTAAAATTGAGTGACCAAGTGGTGTGTTCTTTTGGATATATTCTTGTTAGGTCAGATGGTGTGCATACAGAACCTGTTATCTACAGAGGGGAAAATGCAGCATGTCTGTTTTAACAGAAATGAGGCAACTGTATAGTCAGGTAGTACAGTATCTCACAACATGTCAGATGCCTTTGGTAATGACAGAAGAAGACAAACTGAATTTTAATACATCAGAGACGTGTTGGATTTGTGAACAACTTCTGGGAGATGATAAAGTTCGTGACCATGATCACATAACTGGACGCTACAGAAGTGCTGCTCATAACTATTGTAACTTGTTATTAAAAATAGATCCTAAGACATACAAACTGACAATCTTTTTTCACAATCTCAAAGGGTATGATTCACACATTATCATGCGTGCTGTAGATGAGTCTTACAAAAACATTAGTTGTATTGCTCAGACAACTGAAAAATACTTGACTTTTAGGCTAGACAACAAATTAGCATTTTATGACTCCATGCAACATTTGTCTTTAGGGCTTGCTAGTCTGGCAGAAGGACTGACATCGTTTCGAATAACAAGTAAATATTTTGAGCCAGAGTTAATTAAAAAAAGGTGTGTATCCGTACGAGTATATAAATGACTGAGTTGTGTTTAAGGAAATGAGACTGCCACCAAAAGAGAAATTTTATTCTACACTAAATGGAAAAGGTATTTCTGACTCTGATTAACAGCATGCTCTTGATGCATTGGGTAATTTAGGGTGTAAAACAATTGGTGATTACCACGATCAGTACTTGAAAGCTGACGTGTGCATGCTAGCAGACGTATTTGAAAGTTACCGTGAAAAGGGTTTGTTGCACTACAGTCTTGACCCAGCCAGCTACATAACTAGTCCTAGCATGACATGGGATGCCTTATTGAAATCTGGTAAGATATTTATAGACCTGCTGTCTGATCGTACGATGAGTGAAATGGTGGAACGTGGTTTGAGAGGAGGTATCAGTATAGCCACAAACAACTATGCCAAAGCCAACAACAAATATCTGGATGGTCATGGTGACTTTGGGTTTGACCCCTCGAGGTTATCTAATTATGTCCTGTACGTAGACGCGAACAATTTGTACGGATTCGCGATGTGTAAGTTATTGCCCTTGAAAAACTTTTGTCTGCATGATTTGTCACAGTATGACATAACAGAGTCAGGGTTATCAAACTATATTATGAATCATGACCCAAATGATGCAAAGGGTTGGATCTTTGAAGTCGACCTAGAGTACCCACACCATCTACATGATTACCACAATAATTATCCATTGGCTGTTGCGAAAATGAGTTTGACGGGGAAAAAAGAAGACACCAAACTTGTGCCAAACTTAATTGACAAATTCAATTACGTTTTACACTATCACTTACTGCAGTTTTTACATCAGACGTGGGTTAGTACTAAAGAAAGTTCACAGAGGCATAAGCTTTGATCAGTGTGCTTTCATGAAAGATTACATAATGAAAAACACAACCCTGCGTGCAAGGGATGGCAACACTGCATTTGACAAAGACTTCTTTAAGCTTATGAACAATGCCTGTTTCGGAAAGACGATGGAAAATCCTCATCACCACAAAAATGTGAGACTTGTCACAACTGAATCAGGCACAATTAAGCTTACAGGCAAGCCACAGTACACAGGGTATAAAGAGTTTCATTCGTCATTGTATGCAGTGTCACTCAAAAAAACAAGACTGTTAAACTGGACAAGCCAGTATTCATTGGTATGGCAATTCTTGAGTTATCAAAACTATTTGATGCTTGAATTATATTATGATTACTTCAAACCAAAGTACCCTGAATGTCATCTGTTATACACTGACACTGACTCGATGATTATTGACGTGCCTACTGAAGACTTTTATATAGACATGAAAACAGAGTTACACATGTATGACACGTCTGACTACCCTAAGGAACACCCGCTGCACAGCACACAATACAAAAAAGTGCCTGGGAAGTTTAAAGACCAACTGAATGGTGTGCCAATAGTTGAGTACATTGGACTGAGGTCAAAAATGTATTCTATACTGCACCAGAAGGGAAGTCAGTCAAAAGCAAAAGGAATTTTAAAAATAAAGACATCCGTCATGAGCATTACAAGCAAGTATAGGATGGAGAATTAATGCCTGATTATCCAAACAAGGGATTACACACACGAGGGTGCCTCACAAAGGCCAAGAGGCCCTAGACTAGGGTGATCCTGGGGGAGGCGCTTTAAGGGTTCCCCACTACCCGCACCACCAACGCAACTCGTCCCCTGGGGCCTCCACCCTTTGAGTCAGGCAGACACCCCTTGACCCCTAATCCCTCCGGACTAGCATAGCATCCCTCTATCCTAAGAGCACCCGTACGTGGTCCCTAGCCACATCCTCTCCAAGGTGACCCCAAAAACTGGGCAGCATTAGCCCCTCAGGCTAAACACGGCGGATCTAGAGGACAGAACCTCGAAAATAAATCATTGTCCTGCTGCCTTGCAGGCCTGGCCGCTTGGCTGCGGAAAGGCTAAAGGAGGAAACCCCTGACATCAAAGCCCCCGTGTCTCCGGGGACGGTTTTTGAGCCAGAGACTAGGACAAGGACAGTCTGATATAAAACCTACGACCCAAGGACCTCGATGCCACCGTCCCAGCTTGCTAGGCCATGGCAGACGAAACAAGGGTTAAAGGGTGGGGCCAGTACTGCGCACACTGCACTCCACCAAAAAGCTCCACTGCGCAGGCTTTAGGAAACGCCCACGGACCATGACACCGACATTTCCAAGTCCTGTAGCGATGGGCGAGGGGCGAAACGGCATGTGAAAGATGTCACTGGAAGCCGCAGTCTCAAACCTGCATGCAGGCGGTTCAGGATATTGGTCACCTGATGTTGACCTGGGGATGACAACTTCACTCGGCACACCCTGAACGACCAAGCAGCCTTCTCTAGGGACAGCACTGCTTGCTCCACACGGAGAGGGGCCTAGAAAAGGTGGCCTAACCAAAGCTCATCCCCTCATAACCCCAGTTGGCTAGCCGCGATCAACGGGCATCTTCTCTTGCGGTCAGAAAACAAGCAAAAACAACGAATCCACTCCCATCACAACCACGACCGGACTCAACGTAGCATGCTGGAATGTCCGAACCATGCTCGACACAGCAGACAGCGGACGCCCTGAACGTCGCTCCGCCCTTATTGCCCATGAATTACGGAGGTTAAACATCGACATCGCCGTGCTCAGCGAAGTACGCCTCCCAGAGGAAGGCAGCCTCCAAGAACTTGGCGCCGGCTACACCCTCTACTGGTCAAGCAGGCCTGCATCAGAAAGACGGCCCTCAGGAGTTGGCTTCATGGTCATGACCCCTATTGCATCTAAGCTGGAAAACCTACCAACGGGTCGCTCCGACCGCATCATGTCCATGCGCCTCCCACTGAGACACCAGAAATACGTCACACTTCTCTGTGTGTACTCCCCAACCCTTCTGGCACAGCCTGCAGAAAAAAGACAAGATCTACTCTGACCTGCGCAGCCTCCTACAGAGCACCCCTGCAGACGACAAAGTCATCATCCTTGGCGACTTCAACGCCAGAGTGGGCCAAAACTCTGAAGCCTGGAAAGGAGTCCTCGGCAAGCATGGCGTTGGGAACTGCAATGACAATGGCCGCCTACTGTTGGAGTTCTGTGCAGAGCAGCAACTTGTCATCACCAACACTACTTTCTAGCAAAAGGACAGTCGAAAGACCACCTGGATGCATCATCGCTCCAAGCACTGGCACCTTATCGACTATGTTCTAGTGCGTCAGAGGGATCACAGAGACGTCCTCCTCACCAGAGTGATGCCCAGCGCAGAGTGTCACACTGTGCACCACCTTGTCCGCTGCAGCCTCAGGCTCCGCCTCAAGCTGAAACCCAAGAAAGAGCCCCCACCCCCCACCCCCACCCCCCCACCCCCAAGAAAAAGCTTGATGTTGCCAGCCTTCAGCGTGATGACAAGAAAACTGCCTTTCAGACAGATTTACATCGCATGCTCAAAGACACAGTTGATCCAGCAGACTCCTCCCCTGAAACACTGGGAGCAATTGAAAACTTCTATTGTAAAATCTTCTGTGGAAGTATTGGGCTTTGTTAGAAAGAGGAACAAAGACTGGTTTGACGAAAATGACGTAGAGACCCAGGAACATCTAGCAAAAAAAAAAAGAGCTGCCCACCAGGCCCACCTAGCCCAGCCTTCCTGCCCTGTGAAGAAGTCTGCCTTCCGCCTCATCTGCAGCAGTCTCCAGCGCAAGCTTAGAGAGCTCCAGAAAGAGTGGTGGTCCAGACTCGCACAGAGGACCCAGCTTTGCGCTGACAATGGAGACTACAGGGGCTTCTACGAAGCACTGAAAGCAGTGTATGGCCCCAGGCACCTAGTACAAAGTCAGGCACGCCTCACAGATAATACCTCTATCTTGAACCGCTGATTGGAATATTTTCAGGACCTCTTCAGCGCTGGGCGATGTTAAAAAAACAGTCATCCTCCAAATCCCACACCTCCCACTAAAGGTTGAAATGGACGAACCGCCCACTGCCGAAGAGACCCTCACAGCCATCCACCAGCTCAAGAGTGGCAAAGCAGCAGACATTGACGGAATCCCGCCAGAGATCTGGAAACATGGAGGCCCAGCAATGCACAACAAGCTTCACGACCTCTTTCTCTGCTGCTGGGAGAAAGGAACACTACCAAAGGATCTCCGTGATGCAGTCATCATCGCCCTGTACAAGAACAAAGGAGAGAAGTCTGCTTGCTCTAATTATCATGGAATTACCCTGCTGTCCATTGCCGGGAAATTCTCGCAAGGCTGCTCCTGAATCGGCGGTACCTGCCAACGCTGAAAACCACCTCCCAGAGGGCCAGTGTAGCTTCAGAGCCAACAGGAGTACCACCGACATGGTCTTTGTGCTGAGACAGCTTCAGGAGAAGTACCCCGAGCAGAACAAAGGGCTGTACATAACGTTTGTCGACCTAACAAAAGCGTTTGACACTGTGAGCAGGCAAGACATGTGGCAGATCCTGGAGCGACTTGGCTGTCTGCCACAGTTCCCCAGCATGACCGTCCAGCTCCACAAGGACCAGCAAAGCCAGGTCAGACTCAACAGTGACCTTTCAGAACCATTTCCCATTCTCAACGGCGTGAAGCAAGGCTGCATGCTGGCACCGACCCTCTTTACCATCTTCTTTAGCATGATGTTGAAGCAGGCCACAGTAGACCTTGACGACGACGACGCAGTGCACATCAGGTATCATCTCGATGGCAACCTGTTCAACCTCAGACGACTGCAGGCCCACACGAAAACCCTAGACCAACTGATTCGTGAGCTGCTTTTTGCTGATGACGCTGCCCTCGTTGCGCACACAGAGAGAGCCTTGCAGCGCATCACGTCCTGCTTCGCAGATGCTGCCCAGCTCTTTGGACTTGAGGTCAGTCTGAAAAAGACAGAGGTCCTTCATCAGCTCGCACCCAAGGAAGAGCATCGCCCTCCCCACATCACCTGAAGTCTGTACACCAGTTTACCTATCTTGGCTGCATCATCACGTCAGATGCCAAGCTGGACAAGGAGCTGGACAACAGGCTGGCAAAAGTGATCAGTGCTTTTTAGGCGACTATTCACGCGGGTGTGGCATAATCAACAGATAAAAAAAGGCACCAAGATCAGCGTGCACAGAGCTGTTGTCCTCACCACCCTGCTGTATGGTTCCAAGTCCTGGGCCCTCTACCGCAGCCAACTATGACTCCTCAAACGCTTTCACCAGCGCTGTCTTCGTACCATCTTCAGCATTCACTGGAATGACTATGTCACCAATGTCGAGGTCCTTGAACAGGCGGAAACTGTGAGCATCGAGGCTTTGCTGCTGCAGACACAGCTTCGCTGGGCGGGGCACGTCTCCAGGACGGTGGATCATCGCCTATCCAAGATCACTCTGTTCTGTGAGCTCGCCACTGGACACCAAGACAGAGGGGCACCAAAGAAGAGATACAAAGACGGTCTCAAGAAGTCACTTAGTGCCTGCCAAATCGACCACCGCCAGTGGTCTTCGCTTGCTGCGGACCGTGACACCTGGCACTCCACCATTTACAAGGCAGCCGCCTTCTTTGAGGACTCTCACAGAGCTAGTCTTAAGGACAAGTGGCTCAGGAGAAAAAACAGAGTTGTCAAAACTCAGAACCCTGACCAGACCTTCCCCTGCAGCCACTGCAGTCGAACCTGCCTGTGGTGGATTGGCCTCCGCAGCCTCGAACATGCCTGCAGATGACGTGGGCAACCCCTATAGAATCTTTGTTCGCGAAGTCAAGCAAAGAGATCCAAACAAGACACTGAGATCAAACAGATACAATCTTGAAATGATCCAAACACACAAGAAGTCACTGGCAGTAGGGGACACAAAACGTGTATTTCATAGTAAGGAAAAGGCTTATGCACCTGGCCATTACAAGCTTAAGTTATCTGAAGGTATTTGTGATGAATTGATTGATGAACTGATTGACGAACTGGTCAAAAGTGAGTAATAGTGTCTGGGGGATTAATCTGTAATTCTTCTCTGACAAATCCCCTCTGTGGCGCAGGCTCATATAGATAATAAATTGATGGGTTAGCGTCAGCACCGGGAACTATGTTTTTTTATATTGTGTATGGACATAGACCAAATGGGGTTGGTTGCTCTGCGCCTAACGTTGTTTTCAGATTCTCTGGGTTGATATAGATATCTTACCTGTTTTGTAAACAAACTTGTGACTGGCAGCGTTGTTGTTGATTTTAGCCCTGACACTGGCGGTATTGTTTTCAATTAAATAGCATCAGCGGGTTTTACATGGCCTTCGTTATTCATTGCTTTTATCACAGACAATAATCTCTTAACCCACTCAGTGTTACGTGTGTCATGCATGAGTTCCTTAGAATACTGATAGCTGAAAAGTCTCTCTGATAATTGCTTGTTAAAGTTTTCTACGATTGCCTGTGATCTGTGCATGCCTGGAATGCCTCATCTAACCAGTATGCCATGCTTCGCAAATAACTGATTTACGGTGCCCTTAAACTCACTCCCGTCATCACTTGCACAAGTCTGGGAAATTTTGAATTGCCTCGACTATATATTTTTGTTAAAGCAGTCACAGCCGTACTAGCGTTTTTGTCAGTTATGGGCTCGGCGTCTTTGTACCTTGAAGCAATGTCAACGACAGTTAGTGCATACTTGTATCGTTCCTTACTTATTATCATGTGGTAAGAACAGGAGGTCCATTTGATGCGTGTCATTTGGCGTGACGTTTTCAAAATGAGGTCTCGATATTTTTCTTGATGCTGGGAGATAAACCTGCCAAATTGCTTGTCTATGTAACCATTGTTTTATTTGATTGAGAGTTACATCACCGCCCATGGCCACGTGTAATTTCTGAATCACAGGTTTACCTTTCCAATAACCAATTGGGGAGTAATATATTTTCGATAGTTTATTTTCGATGTCTGTCATTTTTTCTAGCAATATAAGTCCAATAAAATATACAAATGTCATTCCCACTGGAACAAAGATTATTTCTCCATTTCGTTGTTCTGTGATTGTTTGGTTAATAATCGCTATGTTTCGGCTTTGGGATGGTCATGTCATCGCCCGTAACAAGAAAATATTCACAGATTGCATCATTGACATTAGAAAATGTATGCTGCGCATGACCTTCTAGTCTGAGTTTTTAATTGAAAAAAATCAAGTTTTTCTATTCTTTGCTTCTCATAATCTTGTTGCGCTTGTGCGAGTTTTTCAGACGCCTCATTGTGTCGCTTCATCTCAAGAGATGATTCTTCTCTACCCACTTTTAAAAAGGTATAATTTGACCCATTAAAAGCCAGGGCATTGACCATGGCCCCTCCAATTATAACGGCTAAAGTCGTCATACTTTTTTTATTTACATAGAAACATTTATGGGAATAATGCCTTGCTTGACGAGAAAGTCTTTTGTCGCAATTGACACTGTGACAATTGCAATTTTCTTAGCACTGTCTTCCAAATCCAGGTCTGCCGATTTTATTTTGAGGAGACTTTTTGCAAGCATAGAATAAGAAACAGCTAGTCCACTTATCATGGCAGTGTGATAGACAGGATTCATTAAGTTTTTTGTTTTGCTCATTTTCTAATGCAATAAAAATTAAAATAATAAATTTATTCACTTCATTAGAAATGGGTCCATGACTTTGGGTGTTGTTGGTAATGTGGCGACTTCTGGTTTTGTTTTTGGAGTGTATAATTGTTTGTACACTGTTCGAGGCTGTGGTTTGTATTTTTTGTATACACGTGTAACCTACGTAACCAAATCCGACAACAAATCCAGCAACTATATATTTTGTTGTTTTGGGTTTAGACTCAGTTGATGGTCTTTCACTTTGTTGAGGTGGTGATGAGGGTCCTAATGGTCCTGATGGTAGTCACACCGATGGGGTTGTTGATGGGTCAGTAACATGAGCTTTTTCTGTTAATGCCTGAAGCTGTAATTTTTTTTTTTTTTTTTTGCCTGTTCCATTTCGGCTAATCTTTTTCCCGCCTCAACTCTACCAGCACTTTTAGCCTTGGTCACCGTTTGAATCTGTGTCGAGGCAGGGTTGGGGCCGGGGCTCATCTGGGGGGTCGTCTGGGGGTCGTCCATCATTTTCTTTTCCAAACAAATTTAATTTCGTAAAATCGCTATGACTCCAAGTAACAAGCAAAGTTACCACAGGTGCGATGTAACTGCCGAACATATAATATATGAGGCAAGCTAATTTGCCGATTGTGCTTGTTACTATGGGGTTGCTCTCGAGGTCATTACTTAGACTTTCTTTTTCGACCAGAAGAAAGTGACTCACTGCTTTTGAATATAGACAGACAAGAGACCGACTCAAATCATGGGTCATTAGTGAAGCAATATGATTGTCGTACTTTGCGTGTAGTTTGATGATCTCGTCAGCAGTGAGAGATTCAATATCATCTGTAGAATAGCATTTTCCGAGATAAGCTTTGGATTTGCCTGAAACAACTACAGACAAAAGACGTTCCCGTTTTGAGTCAAAGTCTTTGTTCTCTACAGCACTGATATTACTTAGAAGAAGTATTTCATCAGAATTCATTTTATTACAAAAAATAATAATAAGTAAAATAACTTTATGAACACATTTGTCCCTTTGTCAGTAAACCAGTCATGAGTATATTAAGCCGACCTGTGAAACCTCTTGGTAATTGACGGCTTTCAAAAAAGCAAGCTGTCTCCTGTTCATTTTTGTCACCTCTCAGTGATTGAAAAGGCAATAGGCTTTTCAAAAGGTCTGGCCACATGGCAGCTTATTCATATAAGCATGCCGCAAGGCCTGAAAAGAATGTGTCTCCATTACATACCTGAAATTGAATATAGCTATGATCGCCATTCAACTGTGGTGCTTGGCAAGATTATGTGTCTCTCTCATGTTCCGTGTTCAGATTTCTGACAATATAATATGACTGGGTGTTTAGGCATATCTCGGGGTCAATTTTAAAATTTGGTGCATATGGGGTGTGAGTGCAGAACGCTTTTAGCTCTGGGAAAATTTTGTGGATATCATTGTAACATCTGGTGGTGAATACCCTTGTACTGCTGTGCATATTTAATTCAGACGGCTCGTGTCCTTTCATGCACAGATAAAGCCAGTCCCAGTCAGAGTGCTAGCAACGGACGGCGTGAACGTACATAGTAACCCTGCGACCGTGGACATGTGAGCTAATTAAGAGAGAGAGATATATAGAGAGAATTAACTCATTCTACCCCGGACACACCACAGCAAGATCTGTGTACTGCACTGCAATGTAGTATTTAGAGGACAACGGCAAAATTTGGGGATTTCGGTGTTGGGGTAGAATAAGTTAAAGTATTATTAACACAATGACTGAGTTAACTCCTGTTGATATTACTTATGTGGAGGTACATAAAATGGTGATTGTTCAAAAAGCAATGTTTTAGGGGTAAATTCTGTTGGTATTATTTTACTCTGTGGGAGATACGTCGATCATGAGGGTTCAAAAAGTAATAATTAAGGGGTTAACTCAGTCATTGTGTTAATGCTGCTTTAATTCTCTCTCTCTCTCTTTCTCTCTCTCTCTCTCTCTCTCTCTCTCTCTCTCTCTCTCTCTCTCTCTCTCTTTCTCTCTCTCTCTCTCTCTCTCTCTCTCTCTCTCTCTTTCTCTCTCTCTCTCTCTCTCTCTCTCTCTCTCTCTCTCTCTCTCTCTCTCTCTCTCTCTCTCTCTCTCTCTCTCTCACACACACACACACACACACACACACATAAACATTCAGTTGTAGCATGTCTGATGAGTGTGATGATCTGTATCTGTTTACAACAACACTGCGCCACTGACCCATTAACGGACGGTGCAAGGCGAACGCTGCCCATATGCAAAAGACATAAATCCTCAGGAGCCACCGTGAACGCGGGGGCTCTTGAGGATTTAGGTCTCTTGCTAATCCTATCATCTTTTGGCCCATGTATATCTGCGTTCTTTACGCGACTTTCGGTCAGTGTGCAGTCGTTTCAGACACGACATTCATGATCAATAGCAGCAAAAGGTTAAATATTATATGGTGCAAATCATCAAACGTCGTGAAAAAAATTAATATTCTGATCGTAGCCTGTAAGCACTGCATTGAAACAGATTTTTTTTTTCAAACAGTGCAAACCGGTTTTTCAACCCTCGACGAGTTTGAGTGGACCTGTAATCACCGGTATCAATACTCGTCTAAACACAATAAAGGTATGCACGCGTTGTGTCCTGCATTTTTGTACACTTGATAACAAGAGGGGTACTGTGCATTTGCCAACACTCGCCTACAAAAAAAACAAAGACTGTGACCCAAGACACTTACATGAGATAGGTACATGCAATTAGTTTTGGATGCATAAGTTTGAGTCCAACAGAAATGTTCAAAATAAGGCAAGAATGCGCAAAGGAGGGTGTTCTCAAGACGTCACTATCAAAAAAAGGTTGTGTACACGGTCTTTTTCGATACTGAAGGAGCTGTTTTACAATTACCATACAAGACAGAAGACGCCATTAGTACCATTTACTACACAAACGCTGTACTTGCTGAAGAGAACAGATTCGACAACAATGCTAAACAAACTAAACACTGCGATTCCTAGAATCAAAATCCTACACGAAAACGCACCTGTCCGCAAGTACAAGCTGGTACAAGAATACCTTTAAAAGGAGAATGTCCAAACTTTACCTGAACTGCCTACTTTCATGATCTGACTTCGTGCATTTTTTTCTTGTTCCAACAATTTAAAGACTGCCATACTGGAAGCGTCTTAAACACTCGCTCAACCCTCTGACTCGCCATTTTCCAGCGTCTGTTATCTTCCCCCAAAAAACGACTTTGGAGCATTTCTGCAGTGGTTACAACGACTAAACAAAAGTGTGGCGGTAGAGAGGAAATGGTTCTATCAGCTCCACTAGAGTATACGTCTTAGTTAGAGAAGTACCCAACGGAGAAAGAAACACGCTTAGAAAAGACGGGGACAACACAATTTATTAATATTTCGGGTAAATACCCTTTGTCAAAATAGACAAACAAACAAACAGAGAGATTAGCCGCTACTTATCTTCATTGGCAAGGAATGTGGCAACATTCAACTGTGCATTTGCCAACACTCGCCTACAAACAAAAAAAACCAAAGACTGTGACCCAAGACACTTACATGAGATAGGTACATGCAATTAGTTTTGGATGCATAAGTTTGAGTCCAACAGAAATGTTCAAAATAAGGCAAGAATGCGCAAAGGAGGGTGTTCTCAAGACGTCACTATCAAAAAAAGGTTGTGTAATAATAGAGTTGCCACATTCCTTGCCAATGAAGATAAGTAGCGGCTAATCTCTCTGTTTGTTTGTTTGTCTATTTTGACAAAGGGTATTTACCCGAAATATTAATAAATTGTGTTGTACCCGTCTTTTCTAAGCGTGTTTCTTTCTCCGTTGGGTACTTCTTTGCATATTACACGCTTGGCAGTCACCTTTTTGGTCTGGATTGAATACCTTAGTTGTGAGAATACTGTCAAAAATGTATAAACTATTAAAATATCCGAAAATACCCACGTAGCTTGGCGCGTTCAGGCGCCATGTTGTTTTGACAGAGTTGAATTATCATGACTCATGGTCTCTTGTTGTTCAAAATGAAGTAAAAAATCAGATTATTGCTAGCGTTCATATAATGAACAAACAGTTGAAATGGTAGATACTACAATGATGTGTTTTTCATTACCCACAAAGAAGGGTTGTATCTATAACTTCAATATTTGTCTTATCTTTTGGCTGCGAAATATGTTAAATCGATGAAGAATTATAATTATTGGTCGATCAAAAAAATCCATCGAACCCCCTCACCTGCGAATTGGAGAAGTTGCGGGTACATCTTAGCTTCTTTGGTAGAAATGTAAATCGTAGTCTAAAATCTGGAGTGCAGAAGCTACACATGCAAAACAAAAAACAGTAAAATCCTTGCCTTCCTGAGAAAGTCAGGCAGTGGCGGTGACGTAACAGAAGCAACTCCGTCACCACGCAGACATTGACGCAATACTCTAGATATGACGTAATTTCTCTCTGTCTCTCTGTCCATGTCTCTGTCTCTGTCTCTTTGTCTCTCTGCCTCTGTCTGTCTGTCTGTCTGTCTGTCTGTCTGTCTGTCTGTCTGTCTGTCTCTCTCTCTCTCTCTCTCTCTCTCTCTCTCTCTCTCTCTCTCTCTCTCTCTCTCTCTCTCTCTCTCTCTCTCTCTCGGCAAGTATGAAAAATGGCACACGTGCTAATTACTTTATCCGTTGAGAAATAAAGTTTCATTTCATTTCATTTCATTTCTCTCTCTGTCTCATTCAAACAGAATGTATGGTTATAACCACACGTCAAAAGCACCAGCTATGCCCGCTCTCACTTAGTCTGTGTATAAACGGCAGCCCAATTGAGCAAAGAAGTACCCAACGGAGAAAGAAACACGCTTAGAAAGAACGGTACAACACAATTTATTAATATTTCGGGTAAATACCCTTTGTCAAAATAGACAAACAAACAGAGACATTAGCCGCTACTTATCTTCTATGCAGAAGGAATGTGGCAACTGAAGGTGACGTAAAAATAAAAAGAAAAAGAAAAGAAAAGGAAAGGAAGAACAAAAGTAAAAATGACGTCAAAGAAAAAAATCGTAAGAGAAAGACTCCGAGAGAAACTAAACACGAGAGACAAGAGTGTGTGTAAGCGCGCGCAGGAGCGAACAAAAGTAAATGCGCGTGTGTGAGGCCGTGG
>BTPG01000001.1:330732643-330831704 GCA_036245525.1 Semisulcospira habei | reverse complement strand
GTGTGAGGCGTGGAGAGAGAGAGAGAGAGGAGAGAGAGAGAGAGAGAGAGAGAGAGAGAGAGAGAGAGAGAGAAGAGAGAGAGACAGCGAGAGAGAGAGGGAGGGGGGGGGGGGAAGAGAGAAGAGAGAGAGAGAGAGAGAGAGAGAGAGAGAGAGGAGAGAGAGAGAGAGAGAGAGAGAGAGAGAGAGAGAGAGAGAGACAATGACAATGACAATGACAATGATTCTTTATTTTACAATGGTGAAAGTTTTGGTGAAACCATTTTTCGAACTTGCCGTTGCTAATCTACTTTACATATAATGCACAAATCACAAAAATACTATCATTAAATTGGGAAAAACTAAATATATAACTAATAAAAATTCAAATATAAAGTTTTTAAAAAAAGAAATCATTGAAAAAGTGAAAATAAACATAACAAATCTCACACATACACACAATTATAAAGGTATAAATCTTCATACATACATTCATAAACACAAGCACAAGCACAAAACACACACACACACACACACACACACACACACACACACACACACACACACACACACACACACACACACACACACACACACAATACATGCAGCATTGGCATCTTGTATTAACTGAAGATATAACTGAATTGAAGAGTTAGAAAGGGGAAAATCGTACACTGCAAGTGCAGGTTGCTGTGAAAATCTTACGATGCTGAGGTGAGGTACTTGAAGAGAGCGGTTTTAAAAGACGAAAGCGTTGTTGATGTTGTAACATGTTTGGGCAATGTGTTCCACATGCTAGCACCTGAGAACGCTAAACTTGTCTTATAGAGATCGATTCTAGGTCGTGGCACAGTAATGGACTGCCTTGATCTGGAGTATGTTGATGCCGGGAGGAAAAACATTTTTTTTATATACTCGGGGAGTCTGTTATTCAATACTTTGAACATCGTTATTCAGAGATACAATATAGGAGAATACAACCCCACCCATTTCAGAAACAATAGATTTATTTAATCCTTTCCGTAAATAAACAAACGCACTTGACCAAATACATTTAACAGATTTATCTGCCCAGTCAGGTCCCCCAACCCCTTGGAAACAAAAGGCTAGTTAAAATATCTTCCCGAGAAATACACACCACCCACCCCCACACCCCACCACTCAATGCTGTCAGAGTTGGCCTTCCTGAGAAATACTTCCTGTTCATACCACCATTGTAAACAATAGTCCTCTATGCCCAAATAGTGTGTGTCTCTCTCTCTCTCTCTCTCTCTCTCTCTCTCTCTCTCTCTCTCTCTCTCTCTCTCTCTCTCTCTCTGCACACACAAAACAAATTAGCATTCCTTTTTGTGTCAACGCTTCAATGTATGTCACTAAACCACTGTGTCATTTTTTTTCTCTGGGGCAAACCAAAAATATAGAACAAATCTCGAATGTAGGTTATTTCGTAAATGAAACGTCCAACGTGAAAAATTGTGTGGAGGAAAATTTATCTGTGAAAAGTTTTCACTTCACACATCGTGACTGCTGCGACGCACACGGACATTGCGCTGTTGAACAATCGGCCTTTGTGCTCAACCCTGTCGCGTGATGAAACCGGATTCCTGTTGGGTGCAGTTATTGCCGTCATAACCTGTAGGTAGAGACAGCTGTTGTGTAGTCATTGTTAGTTTACAAGATTGCATCTCTTCATAACCAGAAAGTTGGGCTTGAAAATTGGTTGTGAAACGGTTTTCTGTTTTCGCTCCAGCGGGTGACAATCAGCCTTTCATACAGTTATTTATTAGTCTGTCGCGTGATGCATTTAAATTGAAACCCACAACTTTAATCCCAGGAGAGACCTCAATTATTCAATTTAGTATACACCCCATCATGTTTACAAGTGTTTTAGATCACTCGAGGAGAAAATCGGGTGTGATTTGTTACTTTGAACCAGATCACGGACATTGCCTTGTCGTGTTATGCATTTAAATTGAAACCAGATCACGGACATTTGTGTTGCGTGCGTTTTATTACCTTGTTTACCCAACCAACATGATAATGGCGGACCTATCTGTGATTTTGGACCTTGCAGCTTCTGGGCGTAAGGTCTAAAATCACAGACCGCACACCATAAATAAAACCAGACAAGCTTTTTGTAGTCATTATTATAAGGCTTGCGGTGTGAGTGGTTAGTTTGAAACCCCTTTTATAACCAGAAAGGCAAGCATAGTGTTTTTGTACAAACAGATTATATTGTGTTTTTAAAATGGACTTAATGACGCATGACCCACATTGCGGCTTATTTGCCGGTGCCACGGGCTGTGGAAAAAACTCAATTTGTTCTTAATCTCTTACAAACAAGATACATCTATCATTTCGAAAACATAGTAATATTTTGTCCTACAATCAAACACAACAAAGCTTATCACAACCGTTTATTCATTTGGACTGACAACAACATATACTTAGTCGACCCCGAGAAAAAAACTGAATGATTACCTACAATATTTTACAAAGCAATTTGAAGGACAGCCAACATTGTTCATAGTTGATGACTGTTCTGCAGAAAAAGACATTGTCAAGAAGAGAAACACTCTAGCAGAACTTGCCTTCAGTGGCAGACATGCAAACATAAGTGTATGGATTCTCACTCAGAAATATAATGCTGTACTGAAAGATTTTCGAGAACAGTTAAAGTTTATCTGTTTGTTTTACTGTAAGGATCGTGACAGCTTTGAAGACTGTCTTAGAGAGAACGATGTTATACCAAATAAGCATGAACGAGACTGTGTGAAAAACAAACTAAAATCAACCAAGCATCTAAAGCTCATTTTAAAGACAGATCAGCCCACAGGGTATGGGTTAGTAAATTAATTTATCTTTTTGGTTTGTCTATAAAAATGACAGACAGACAAGAAAATCAAAATTGGCCTATTAGTAAATTCATAGATATTACATCGAGTTTTAGGGGTTTTATGCTTATTAGTGACTTAAAAACACAAGTTAGACACCCTTTTTCATCACTTCCAACACCAATGAAAATATATATGACATATAGTTTTTATCTTGGATATTCTAATACTTTTTCATGTTATAATAATAGGACAAATGATTTTTTTAGTTTATGATGCTAAATCTGACTGGTTTAAGATTATGTGTTTACAAATATACCATCAAATAAAAAAAGAAAATGTTAAATTTATTACTGTTAATAAAACAATATTACACATGCAAAAGATTGAACATGATACAACAGAAGACATATCTATGAAGTGGCTTATTAGTTGGTAATTAATTTTGTCTATTATATAGATTTTAGTCAATAAAGTGCCATTTTTCATTATATAATTTTCTATTTATTTTTTTGTCGGACAAATAAAAAAGATGGACAACCGTCAAAGATTAAGAAACGTGTTTCACACAACTGACTTACCTATATATAATATTTACAATGTCTATGAATCAATAGAAAGATCTTTTTTAGTCATACAAAATAACCTTCTTTCTGATAGTGTAAAGATTCAGATTGTTGCAAAAATAGAATTTGTCAGAGATGTTGGTGAAGTTATTGTAACGTATATCTCGACAAGGCAGCACACAGTTAATTCGAGAAGAGAACTAGAGAAAGTGTTTAGAGAAAGATTTTTACCAGACTTCCATGAAGCAATTGACAGAGCAGAAATGCAAGGGTCTGGCTGGCATGAAGGCCTTGTACATGAACTACAACTAAAGCAGTCAAGATATCATCCTATTTTAGGCAAATCATGGATACCACTACCAAAAGAGGTTGTAGACAAAAAGGGTGTGGTCAATATTCAGAACAATGATAATTTCTGTTTTATGTGGTGTGTACTTGCCAAACTGCATTTTGTAAAAACAAAACCTGAACATGTATCTAACTATACCAATTTTATAAATGAACTCAACTTCAGTGGCATTGAGTTCCCTGTTAAAATAGAGGACATAGACTTGTTTGAAAAACTAAATCCTGGTATATCTGTGAATGTGTTTGTGTGGGAAAATGAATCTGAGAATAAGTTACAGCCAATTAGAGTATCTCCAATTGCTCCAACCTATGGGCAGTCAGAAGATAAACATGTTGATATGTTACTAATAAGCTCTGGTGATAACTTTCACTACACAATTATTAGGAGTATGTCACGACTAATTCATAATCATGTATCAAAAACACAATGGCAAACAGGAAATATGTAAAAGATGCTTACAAAGGTTCTCCTGTATAAAAGTGGCACATAAGCATACCCAGCACTGTAGGTCGGCTGATGACATTCAAACAATACTTAGGTATCCAGATCCTGGCAGCAAGGTTTATTTCAAGAACTATGTTAATCAACAAAAGCTGCCATTTGTAGTATACGCAGATTTTGAATCACTCGTCGTTCCATATGAAGGTCCAATTCCAGAGTCATTACCAAAGACTATAAAATTGAGTGACCAAGTGGTGTGTTCTTTTGGATACATTTTTGTTAGGTCAGACGGTCTTCATTCAGAGCCTGTTATCTACAGAGGTGAAAATGCAGCATGCCTGTTTTTAATAGAAATGAGACAACTGTATAGTCAGGTAGTACAATATCTCACAACATGTCAGATGCCTTTGGTGATGACAGAAGAAGACAAACTGAAATTTGATACAGCTGAGACGTGTTGGATTTGTGAACAGCCTCTGGGGGGTGATAAAGTTCGTGACCACGATCACATAACAGGGAGTTACAGAGGTGCTGCACATAGCAATTGTAACTTGTTATTAAAAATAGATCCTAAGACATACAAGTTACCAATCTTTTTCCACAATCTCAAAGGATATGATTCACACATTATCATGCAGGCTGTGGATGAGTCTTACAGAAACATAAGTTGTATTGCTCAGACAACTGAGAAATACTTGACTTTTAGGTTAGACAAATTATCATTTTATGACTCTATGCAACATCTGTCTTTAGGGTTGGCTAGTCTAGCAGAAGGACTGACTGAGTATCCAATAACAAGTAAATATTTTGAGCCAGACTTGATTAAAAAAGGTGTTTATCCATATGAGTACATCAGTGACTGGGTAGTGTTTGAAGAAAGGAGACTGCCTCCAAAAGAGAAATTTTATTCTACACTAACTGGCAAAGGTATTTCTGACTCTGATTACCAGCACGCACTTGATGCATGGGGTAAACTAGGATGTCAGACAATTGGTGACTACCATGACCAGTACTTAAAGGCAGATGTTTGCTTGCTAGCAGATGTATTTGAAAGTTACCGTGAAAAGGGTTTGTTGCACTACAGACTTGACCCTGCTTGTTACATCACTAGTCCTGGCATGACATGGGATGCATTTTTGAAATCCAGTAAGATATTTATAGACCTGTTGTCTGATCGTACGATGGGTGAAATGGTGGAACGTGGATTGAGGGGAGGGATTAGTTTAGCAGCAAATAATTATGGCAAGGCCAACAACAAATATCTTGATGACTTTGACCCCTCAATGTCAAGGTCATTTATTACGTACTTGGATGCTAATAATTTGTATGGATTTGCAATGTGTGAATTGTTGCCATTAAAAAACTTTTGTTTGTATGATTTGTCACAGTATGGCATAAAAAAATTAACAAAATATATTATGGATCGAGGTCAAAATGATGAAAAGGGTTGGATCTTTGAAGTAGACCTGGAGTATCCACACCATTTACATGATTACCATAATGATTATCCATTAGCAGTTGAGAAACTGAGTTTGACAGGGAAAAAAGAAGACACCAAACTTGTACCAAATTTAAATGACAAATTCAATTACGTTTGCCACTACCGCTTGTTGCAGTTTTACATCAGACACGGGTTAGTACTAAAGAAAGTTCACAGAGGAATTCAATTTGATCAGAGTGCTTTCATGAAAGATTACATAATGAAGAACACAACCCTTCGTGCCAGAGACGGCAACACTGCATTTGACAAAGACTTCTTTAAGCTTATGAACAATGCCTGTTTTGGCAAGACAATGGAAAATCCTCATCACCGCAAAGATGTGAGACTGGTCACAACTGAATCGGGTGCAATTAAACTTACAGGCAAGCCACAGTACACAGGGTACAAAGAGTTTCATTCATCATTGTATGCTGTGTCACTCAAAAAAAAGATTGTTAAACTGGACAAGCCAGTATTCATTGGTATGGCAATTCTTGAGTTGTCAAAACTGGTGATGCTTGAATTTTATTATGATTACTTTAAACCGAAGTATCCTGACTGCCGTCTGTTATACACTGACACTGACTCTATGATCATTGATGTGTGTACTGAAGACTTTTATGAAGACATGAAAACAGAGTTACACATGTATGACACATCTGACTACCCTAAGGATCATCCACTGTTCAGCACACAGAATAAGAAAGTGCCTGGGAAGTTTAAAGATGAACTGAATGGTGTGCCAATAGTTGAGTATGTTGGACTGAGATCAAAAATGTATTCTATACTGCACCAGAAGGGTAGTCAGTCAAAAGCCAAAGGTATCAAGAAAACAGCAATAAAAAATAAAGACATACGTCATGAACATTACAAGCAAGTATTAGATGGAGAACTGATGCCTGATTATCCAAACAAAACACTGAGGTCAAATAGACACAATATTGAAATGATTCAAACACAAAAGAAGTCTCTAGCAGTAGGGGACACGAAACGAGTGTTTTTCAGTAAGGAGAAAGCTTATGCACCTGGTCATTACAGGCTCAAGTTATCTGAAGAAATAGCTGATGAACTGGTTGATGAACTAATCAATGAGTTAGTTGATGAAATGATTAAAAATGCGTAACGGTGTCTGGGGGAATAATCTGTAATTCTTCTCTGACAAATGCCCTCTGAGGCGCAGGCTCATACAGATAATATATTGTTGCGTCTGGACCAGGGATTATTTTTTTTATATTATGAACAGATGTTGACCAGATGGGGTCTGTCGCCCTGCGTCTTATGTCATTTTCAGCTTCCCCTGGTTGATATAAATATCTCACCTGTTTGGTAAATAAACTTGTGTCTGGAGGTGGGGTTGGCCCTTTTTTTGGCTCTGCAATTGTTTTCAATTTAATAGCATCAGCAGGCTTAGGGTGTCCTTCATTATTCATTGCTTTTATCACATGTGGTAATCTCTTAACCCACTCCGTGTTACGGGTGTCATGCATGAGTTCCTTAGAATACTGGTAACTGAAAAGTCTTTCTGATAACTGTTTGTTAAAGTTTTCAACAATTGCCTGTGATCTGTGCACACCTGGAATGCCTCGTCTGACCAGTACGCCATGCTTCGCAAATAACTGATTAACTGCACCTTTGAATTCTGATCCATCATCAACCTGCACTAGTCTGGGGTATCTTAAAGTTAAAGGGCCTCGACCATATATTTTTGTTAAAGAAGTAGCAACTGTACTGGCAGTTTTGTCAGATATGGGTTCAGCGTCTTTGTACCTTGAAGCAATGTCTACAACAGTCAGTGCATACTTGTATCGTTTCTTTCTTATTGTATCATGTGGTAAGAACAAAAGGTCCATTTGGTGTGTGTCATTAGGTGTTGTGTTTTCAAAATGAGGCCTTGTTATTTTTCTTGGAGCAGGTAGATATATCTGCCAAATTGCCTGTCTCTGTAACCATTGCTTGACTTGATTGAGTGTTATATCTCCGCCCACAGCGGCATGTAATTTTTCAATAGCTGTTGCTCCTTTCCAATAGCCTGATGGAGAGTAATATATTTTTGATAGTTTATTTTCGGCTGCCATTTTTTCTAGCAATGAAAACTCCTGTAAAATAAACAAATGTCATTCCCACTAGAACAAAGATTATCTCCCCGTTTCTTTGTTGTGTGCTTGGTTTGTAATAGTCACTTAGTTTTGGTTTTGGGATAGACATGTCTTCACCCGTGACAAGAAAATATTCCCTGATTGCTTCGTCTGTATTTGAAAACGTATGTTGTGCATGGCCTTCAAGCCTGAGTTTTTCATTGATGAAATCAAGTTTCTCAATTCTATTCTTTTCATATTCCTGCTGGGCTTGTGCTAATTTTTCTGACGCCTCATTGTGTCGTCTCATCTCCAGAGCAGATTCTTCTCTACCCATTTTTGAAAAGAGATAATTAGAGCCACTGAAAGCCAATGCATTAACCATAGCACCTCCAATCATAATAGCTATCGTCGCCATATTATTTTTATTTACATAGAAACATTTTCAGGAATAATTCCCTGCTTGACAAGAAAGTCTTTTGTCGCAATTGACGCTGTAACAACTACAATTAGCTTAGCACTGTCTTCGAAATCGAGTCTACTGAGGTCTGCTGATTTCATTTTGAGTAGACTTTTTCCCAGCATAGAATAAGCTACTGCTAATCCGCTGATTACGGCAGAGTGATACACAAGGTTCATTAAATTTTTTGAGTCGTTCATTTCTTAGGCAAGAAAAATTAAAATAATATTTTTATTTACTGCATAAAAAATGGGTCAACGGCTTTGGGTGTTACTGGTAATGTGGCGACTTCTGGTTTTGTTTTTGGAGTGTCTGATTTTTTGGTCACTGTACGAGTCTGTGGTTTGTATTTTTTGTATAATTGATAACCTACGTAACCAAATCCGACAACAAATCCGGCAACTACATATTTTGTTGTTTGAGGTTCGGGGTCAGGGTCAGACTTAGTTGTTTGTCTCTCACTTTGATAAGGGAGTGACGGCCCTGACGGTATTGACACAGGTCCTGACGGTGATGACGGTCCTGACACCTGATCAGTTACATGAGTCTTTTCTGTTTGTGCCTTAAGCTGTAATTTTTTTTGCCTATTATATTCAGCTAATCTTTTTCCAGCCTCAACCCTGCCTGGACTTTTAGTCTTCGTCACAGTTTGAACCTGTGTCAAAACAGGGTTCAGTTGTGGAGTCGCCTGGGTTTCGTCCATTTTCTTCTGCAGTAAAATTTATTTTTGAAAAATCAATATGGCTACCAGTAACTAGTAATGTTACCACAGGTGCAAGGTAATTTCCAAACTTGTAAAACATGACACATGCTAATTTGCCAATTGAACTTGAAACAATAGGATTGCTTTCAAGGTCGTGTGATAGACTATCAGTGTCTACAGGTAGGAAATGACTTACAGCTTTTGTATATAGGAATATTATAGACCTGCTTAAATCACGTGTCATTAGTGAGGCAATGTGGTTTTCATATTTAGAATGAAGCTTGATTAGCTCGTCAGAGGTTAGAGATTCAATATCCTCTATCATGTATTGTCTTCCTAGATAAGTCTTTGATTTGCCTGAGACAATTACAGACAAAAGCCGCTGTTTTTTGGAGTCTACGTCTTTGTTCTCTACAGCACAGATATCGTTTAGAAGAAGTAATTCATCTTGATTCATTTTTATAATGAAAAATAAATTAAAAAAAAAAAAACTTTGCCTGTGAATAACTTATGATCTTACTTGATAACTAATTTCAAAGTTACCTACAACTTACAAGTAACTTTGACGTTAGTTATCATAAGTTCTTAACCCAAGTCATAAGACACTCGGACAGATTTCTCAAGTTACAAGGACAATAAGAAAACTTTTTTTTAGTAATAATCTGGTGGTGGAGCTGATGGCGTCAAATGAGCAGGCATGACATCTCTTTGCGAAGTGTATGACAAAAATAATGGATTACCAAAACCTATCGTTACTTGCTTGTAAGTTCTCGAACTTTTTTCATAGTTTCTTCTATGCCTATCTTTTTTCCTTGTTCTAAAAAAGATTTCTTTAGCTCTTCAACATTTACAGCCTGACTACGCATCTTATTCTGTATTTCAGACTTTTGTTGTTTATAGTTGGCCAAATCATCCTGGACTCTCTTAAATTCGTTATCGTCAATTTCATTATTTTCCAAAGATTTACTAATAATAAGTTTCATACTCGTCAGCTTAGCTGCTGCGAGCGTACTCAAGGCTTCATGCTTCTGCAACTTAGTATAAAATTTTTTGTTAATAGCTTCCATACCAAAGCATGCTAGACTTGTGACAAGACCAATACCTTCAACAGCAATTCCTATAACTCTTCCCACCCCCGTTGCAAAAAGAGTTATACCTCCTACAGATAATCCGGCTGAAACCACCCCCATGGCCATTGATGTGTTGTGTACAGAATTGAAAACCGTATTGTAACGGCGTTTACACCTCGAGTATTTTGCTTGTTCTTCTTCCAAATACTTCAACGCTTCTGTAATATTCATTAAACGGAATGAATCTGCCTTTAATGTTTTATCACGCTCAATAGGCTCAGGTGGTATTTGTGGATACAAGTTCACCATTTTTTATGACAAATATTTTTTTAATCAGCAATTACATTTTGCAACTCTTCAAAAGTATACAATTTACTGGCATAATAAAATGCAACAAGATCAATGTGTTCAAGGTTTATGTAAGTTAGACGAACAAAAGTTGTTTTATCGACCACCACCTTGACAGTGGGAATACTGCTTGAAACATTAATAACATCATTATTTTTTGTAATGGCAATAAAGACCTTTGATGATTCTGTTACTGTTTCATTCCATGTAAGTTTAATTCCTTGTGCAATTTGAGCCTCTTTTGCAGAAGCAACAGATTTCATGATAATTTCAAATACTATTGTCGCTTCTCTAGCCACGACTAAGCTTGCTGGCATAAACACAACAGAAGTATCTGATCTACCCTTTCTAGTTGTAAGAAGATATCTCCGTCTCTCATAATTTTCAACTTTCAGTTTTTCTCTGCTATTGTTGTCTGGGGCAAAACTTGGAACAAGGCTTACAATAAGCGGCCCAGAATTAACAACCTTCCTAAACACTAAGGCGCCTTCATCATCAGTGTATACATAAGGACTAATAAATACAATCTTTATGTCCCAGTCAATTGTGGGTGGTGGTGCCGGTACAGGTGAAACAACCCACTTACTACCTACATGTATTAAGTTGTAAGGCGCATTATTTACAGGTGGAGTAGGTACAGTAACATCACGAAGCTGACCAAGTTTAGGAATCTGTTTTTCACCATCTTTCATGTCAACAATTACTTTCCTCTTGTACATGCCATTTGAATCAAGTTCAAAACCATATATTTCTCCAATTTCCCCTTCCTTCTCAAAATCCTGTACGTCAGCCAAATCTTTCAACTCTGTTACTGGACACGCAACTGGTATGATTCTAGGCTTTGGACCAAGACCACTCATTTTTATAAACAAAAATAAATTATTTAACTTCCAAAACAACATAAAAATCATGCATTACAACTGGTTTACCATTCTGATTAGTTACAGATAAGCACAATGATTCAAAGAAACTAGAACCTAATTTTTTAAACTGAGAATTAGGAAATCTAGCAACCACACTTTCACAATATGGGGCAGTTCCAGTCGGCAAGCATCTTAACAAAGTTGAAGGCTTTCCATTGTGTACATTTTCAGTAGTGTTCAGTTCTTTCAAATAAACATTTAGCACTGTGTGTACTGACAAATGAACAGGATATCTGCCAGTTATTCTTGGTTTTTTTGGTGATAGTAGACTACCAACTGATTGTGACCAATCTTCATCTGGATGTGTTATTGTTTTAAAAAATCCAAGTAATAATAAAAGACTAATTGATAAAGAAAACTGACCACTTTTCGGAAAATCAATTGTAACAAGTAAATTAGCTGGGTTTAAAGTTGCTTTAATTTTAAATTCATTTTGAAGCCATTCAGCTAAAGTACAAAAGTCATAATATCCGGCTCGTAAAGTATCACCCTTTTCTAAACCATCGAGAGTTCCACTTACAGAATAATTTTCATCATCCGTTACATTAAACCACTTTACTGTGTAGAACATTTCATGGATAGCTACAGCCTTGCTACCATCACGATTATCAATCCCATTAGTTAACCACACTGGTTTGCTTGTGTCAAGATTTGTTAAGGTAATAAACATTTTTATTATCACATAAAAAAAGGATGGAATTTAAATCACCAACCATTACCACTACAAACGCATTTCAATTTAATGTAGATGCTAAATATAATGTCGCCCCTACTTATGAACAGAAAATAATTCAACTAAATCAACTCGACATAGCTGTAAGCGAACAAGATTTATTTCAAGTCAAAGTACCCAACCCTTTTGATCATTACCTAAACCCTCCAATAACAGACGATGCTACTGCAAGAAAGTGGTCCTCAAGTCCACTACAGATGTTTCAAAACCAACTTAACTTTGCCATACTGTGTTCAACTACAGGCTGTGGTGTTTCATTCACAGACCATTTGAATCACTCAAACAAACTGATTAGGTCTGTGTATCGTTTTCATGTTTATTACCAGCTTAGACGTATACTGTCAGAACTGCATACACCACTACCCACTGAATCCAGTTTTAACAGGTTTAACAATCCCATGGATATGAAAGCATTTGAACGCATCTGTAATGAATTTAACATAAGCACTAAGTATGACTTCACACAAAAACTTGATGATCACCACGGCATTGGTACATTATATTATGCTTTGAGTCACAGACAATACCCTCAAGATTACTGGCCTCCCTACACTTCATTCTCATCAAAATCTGAAGTGTGGTTAGGCTCAATTGAACAGAAACAGACTAATGCGTGGACCACATTTGTCTTGGACAGGAGTGACGGATTTACTCAAGCGGGAGTCGAGCGCGTCAATGAGTCTATCAGAACATATGTCTGGTGTATACTAGGTGCACAATCATTAACAAAATCTAATATTCTGAATGGAAGTGGTAAATTTGAAGCACAAAAACAGTTTCTCGCTAATCTTGAAGATTCAGTAAATTCAGTAGTTGATCTCCCATCAAGCATACAACGCTACCAAGACGTTCTCAGATATGCTAGATCAAAAGTTGACTTTGTAGTTGGTATTGGGTTATACATGTTGCCATCAGACCTTCAACTTCAAATGGGGACAATAACAAATTATAATAATGAAATAGTTGTTGCAGGTGTTGGTCAGAAATTAGGACTCAATCAATCTGTAAACTTGGGGGCCACAACCACACATGTTCAGTCATTAAAATCATTACAGACGGTAACACCCACGGCACCAGTAACATCATCACCTGTACAGACAGTAACAGCTCCAGCTTTGACACCGGTACCCATAACAATAACACCAACACCAATCCTTGACACACATGAGTCAGAGAGAACTGCATTGGTAATAGGTCTCACTGGATTAGGGGTATTACTTCTTTACCTGTTTCATTAAATAACCCACTATTAACCCTCCTACTGTCACCAAAAAGACCCACACATGTTCTGCCATAAACCCTACTGCCTTTCCCGCTGTACTAATCAACCAACTGACAACCGTGCCTAAAATGCCAGGCAACGAGTCTACTGCTTTCAGAGCCAATTTCTTAAGCAAGTCTGATATGTGTGACAACTGTTTTTTTTACCCATGACTGTAAATCTTTTGGATCTGTGGGGACTGGGGTTGGTGGTGCTGGAGGTGGAGAACCACCACCCGTTACAGCCAACACAACTGTACTGATAATAAACCCCAGAGCTGTAATTAAACTGGCAATTGTGATACCCTGTTCTCTGAAAAGTGTTTTAAGTCTCTCAGCCAGAGTAGTGTCTTCGTGAAGTATTTTCTGAATAGTTTCTCTAATCCTGTTGACCTGTGTTTTCAGTTTTTCCCTCCCGATACTAATCGCTTCTAACCTTCCTGATCTTTCTATCTGCAAATCATTTAATCTGTGTTGGATTCTTTCTTTCATTTCTGTGTCAAGATTCCCATTGTCTGCGGTAGCCAGTTTCTCTTTTTCACGTTCTATGTGTTTATCAAGCTCTCCTAGTTTGGCAAGATTATTAACCATCTCACCTCTTATTGTCTGCAGTGATTTATCTAACCCTATAATCTCCCGCATTGACAAAGGTGGATCTTCTATTGTTTTCATAGCATCATTTATTTGTCCTTCAGTAAATGAGGTTTCTTGTATCACTGTGTTTGCTATTTCTGGTAGGCTTGTTACTGGTGCCATTTCAATTTCTTGCCCTGTTGGTAACTTTGTTTGCGTGTCTTGAAGCACACTAACCAGTCTTGGCGTGACAGGAGACCCACCAATACCAAGTTGACGCAAGGCACTAACACCACCTTCATTTTTTTTTATTGTACTTAAAGCCCTAAACCTACTAGGGTCTTTTTTGTTAGTCAATAGTACTTTTCCTTTGTCAACAGTATTTAAATATAAATGACCCTTGCCATCAAGTTCAAACTGGTTAGGGTCTATGTTGTCTGGGCGGCCACCAACATGATCATAAAATGAGTTCACTTTGGTTTCTAAAAGTTCGTGACGTAAACTGTAAATATTTCTTGTACCAGTCATATCTGTCATATCTGTTGTATTACCAAAATCATACGTGTCATCCATTTCAAAATCTTCATGATTAAATCCTCCTGCTGCCATTGTTTTATTAATTTAATTTTTTTTATTGTGCATAATAAAAATGACACAGTCCTACGGATCAAAGTTAGACCCACGCAGAAAACTACGTGAACCTTTCGGTGTTAAAGCAGTTAGACAATCGATAGTCATCACAAACAATCCTAGTACTATAGACCAAAACCAGACTCTTACTGTCAAGTTTCCAAACCTAGGCCCCAGTGACGTTATTGTTCCTGGTACTGCTCGTCTTGCTTTTAATATTGAACTTTCATCGGACACAGATGACAAAAGAACACTAGTTAACAATCTAGGTAGAGCAATTATTAAGAATATTAAAGTTAAACTTGAAGGACAGGAAGTGTTTAGTCTTGACGACGCTGATGTGTTCTACTGCTACACGGATTTGTGGCTTACACAACCAGAACGAGAGGATCGTATTTATCAAGGCATACAGTCAGATAGCATTATGAAAATTTGAATAAATGCATCAGACAAAACAACCACAGAAGCAAAGGACGTTATTGTGGCCGAAACATATGGAAATAGGTTTTGCATTCCACTCGAATTTGAAATCCTAACAGGACATTCGCCTTATTACCAAGGGGCACTAAATGACCGCCTGAGTTTTGAACTAACCTTCAATGATTACTCCAAAGTTATCAAATCAACGGATCTCAATGCATCATATAAGATCTCTAACATTTCCTTGGAATATGAGATTGTCACGCATACTGAACTAGCCAGACTCATACAAAATCAGTACCAGTCAAGACTTCCAATTTATTATGATCGAGTGATTAGACATAGTTTATTACCCAAAGACAAGAGCGACCAGATTTGGAATATCAACCTAAACACGCCTGCTAGGTCACTGAAAGGCATTCTTATGTTATTTACTGAACCTGAAAGTCCTTACAAAAGAGATTCAGAAAAATTTTACAATCCGAAAATTACACATTTATCCTGCACAATCGAAGGCCGACCTAATCAAATTTTTGCATCTGGAATGATGGGATATCAGCACTATGATGAGATCACAAAGTATTTTGCTGGGGGAAGACTTAGAGAAAAATCAGCAAATATTGCGTGCAAAGATCTGCATCTGTATGACGTAAGAATCGGTGAATACCTGACAGACAAGTACGCACTGTGGCTAGATCTGCGTTCTACGGAGGATAATTTCCTTCATGGTTCTGGCCGTATTATCGAAAACGGTAGTGACGGAATCTCAATTCAAATTCAGAAAAAAACAGAAAAATCTGAAAATATAAATATATATTTATATCTGATTTATGATGCGCAACTAAACATCTCTGAGAGCAGGCTAAGTAGTCACATATATTAAAAGTATTCACTTAGCTTTTAAGTTGTTTTGGTTTTAATCCTTCACAGCCCATTTTGAATACCGAAATCACTATAAAATCCGAACGTATTAGTAGGCACGTCGCGCTTGTGCTGAAACACGGACTAAACTGAAAATAAAAGGCGTCGTTTCACTGAGGTAACAGTTTCACTACCGATTTCAACATTCCCAATTTTCACCTCGAGTGATCTAAAAACACTCGTAAAAACAGGGAGGGGTGTACTAGTAACTTGAATCATTTAGGTCTATCACTGGGATTAGAGTTATTGGGTTTTATCTTTCAATTTAAATGCATCACGCGACAGTGACTACGCAATAGCTTAAGCATAAAGACCTATTGTTCAGAAATGTCACCCGCTGGAGCGAAAACAGAAAACCGTTTCACAACCAATTTTCAAGCCCAACTTTCTGGTTATGAAAGAGATGCAATCTTGTAAACTCACATGACTACACAACAGCTGTCTCTACCTACAGGTTATGACGGCAATAACTGCACGCAACAGGAATCCGGTTTCATCACGCGACAGGGTTGAGCACAAAGGCCGATTGTTCAACAGCGCAATGTCCGTGTGCGTCGCAGCAGTCACGATGTGTGAAGTGAAAACTTTTCACAGATAAATTTTCCTCCACACAATTTTTCACGTTGGACGTTTCATTTACGAAATAACCTACATTCGAGATTTGTTCTATATTTTTGGTTTGCCCCAGAGAAAAAAAATGACACAGTGGTTTAGTGACATACATTGAAGCGTTGACACAAAAAGGAATGCTAATTTGTTTTGTGTGTGCAGAGAGAGAGAGAGAGAGAGAGAGAGAGAGAGAGAGAGACACACTATTGGGGCATAGAGGACTATTGTTTACAATGGTGGTATGAACAGGAAGTATTTCTCAGGAAGGCCAACTCTGACAGCATTGAGTGGTGGGGTGTGGGGGTGGGTGGTGTGTATTTCTCGGGAAGATATTTTAACTAGCCTTTTGTTTCCAAGGGGTTGGGGGACCTGACTGGGCAGATAAATCTGTTAAATGTATTTGGTCAAGTGCGTTTGTTTATTTACGGAAAGGATTAAATAAATCAATTGTTTCTGAAATGGGTGGGGTTGTATTCTCCTATATTGTATCTCTTTATTCCATTATTGTATAATAAATGTTTTTTCAAGGGGAGAATTTCTAAGGTTTTCAGTTTATTATCCGTTGTTGAGTTAGGGTCTGAAAGGATAAGCTTCGCGGCTCTACGATGAAGAGAGTTCAGTCTCTTTAAGTGGACCTCGCTTGCGCCATCCCACACCGTAGAAGCATAATCTATATGTGACCTGATGTGGGCGTTGAAGAACAGTTTTCGTGTTTCTACATTAGCTATATGTTTTAACTTGGATAAAATAAACAGTTTCTTTGATATTGTTTTACATATATTACTAAGATGGCATTGCCATTTAAACTGGTTATCTACAGTAACGCCGAGAAGACGATGTTCCGTTACCTGGCTGATAGATTTGCCTTGAAGGGACAAGCTGAGTGAGAGAGTGCCGAGCTGGTGCTTTTGGCGGGTACTTACAACCATACATTCAGTCTTTGCAGGGTTTAAGATCATGGAATTGTTACTGCACCAGCTGTTAATGTCCTGTAATGTGTTTTGTAGGCGCGTGTCAATTACTGGCAAATCCTTATCGGGAGTGTGTATCGCAGCATCATCAGCGAACATATCGCATGCAACACTATCATCACTAATTGTGAGTGGAAGGTCGTTAATGAACAAACAGAATAAAAGAGGGCCTAAGATAGAGCCCTGGGGCACGCCATGCTTTACTTTGCAGTGACTAGAATATGTACCATTAAGGATAACTTTTTGTCTTCTGTTTTCTAGGTAGGATTTGAAAAACCCGGCTGCGCTTTTAGTATATAAGGATATTTTCTTTATAAGTATGTCATGGTTCACCATGTCAAAGGCTTTCCGGAAGTCTAAGAAAACTACACCTGTTAGTTTGGAATCATTAATAGATGATAACCAGGTATCTGCCATCCTTATCAAGGCAGTGTGACAGGAATGGTTTGGTCTGAAGCCTGACTGCAGTGAATGGATGAGAGTTTGGTTTTCTAAGTATTCAGATAGATGCTTATGGATGTGCCGCTCTAAAGGCTTCGACAAAACAGGTAATAGTGATATGGGGCGAAAGTTGTTGATTTCACTCAGATCTTTTGATTTTGGTAGGGGGATCACTTTCGCGTCTTTAAATGCGTCCGGAAAAGAGTTTTGGTTTATACAGAGATTGTAAATATATGTAATACTTTCGACGATGTATGGAAGAGATATCTTGAGAATTTTTGAGCTGATCTCATCAGGCCCGGATGACTTTTTATTTTCCATCGAGGAAATTAATTTACCCACTTCGTGGACTGCTATAGGCGGTATCGTGAATGGTTCTTTGTCCGTATTTTCCCGGTTACAGTGGTGTACTAGCACGTTTGAACAAAGATACTCACATGAGTTAGTTCCTGGTGGGATTAACGATTCGGCTATAGAGGTAAAGTGGTCATTAAACCTATTTGCAGTGAGGTGGGGTGATAAAGGCGCAGTATTTTTATTTGTACCTCTAGTTACTAAATTAATGGCACGCCATACAGTAGATGAGTCTTTGCTTTGCTTAACTACTTTATCGAAACCATGCATTTAAAACCATATATTTAACACGATTACGCTGTGTTTTGTATTCAGTAAACCGCTTCTCGCTTCTCAGCTGGTCTCTAATTTCCATTGCCTCGATTATATCCGCAGTCAGCCATGGTGGAACGGTAGCGTATTTCACTCTTTTGTGTCTCAGAGGCGCGTGTTTGTTGAGCACACCAAGAAAAATCCGGTACCAGGTATCTAATGCTTTATTTGGGTCACTATCGTTATACACGTCGATGAATCGTGCTGTGGCTAAATCAGCCAAGAAAACACTTTCATTAAAATTTTTAAACGATCTGTAAGTTATGCAAGTGTGGACTTGCTTTTTTAGCTTTGGAAGTTTTGACAGCCATGTGCAGCTAACCGGATAGTGGTCACTTACACTAAGACTATTTACTTGAGTGTTGCTAACTGCTTGAGGTTTGTTGGTATAAATATGGTCTATAATAGTGGCTGATGATGGCGTAATTCTGGTGGGTGATGTTACCAATTGGTGAAGACCGACAAGGGTAGTAGTACATTCCCATGATGGATGGGGTTTAAGAAAGTCAATATTAAAATCTCCAAGAAGGAGAACATCTTTGTTGTGAATGTCTGTTTTATCAATCATGTGTAAAAAGCTATCGTACCACTCAAAGGTGGCTGCGGGGTTTCGATACAGAAACCCAACAAGTAAGGGCGGGGATTTAGAGTTTTTGATTTCTACCCAAATACATTCTACATCACCAGTTTCTAGGTCTTGTCGCCTGCGGGTTATGTGTAAAATGGATTGATGGATATATACCGCTACACCTGTCTCACCCTGTACTGACGGGTCTCTCCTGATAATAGAATAATTCGGGATGGCGATGGCTTCATCACTGATGTGGGCGGCCAAACGAGTCTCAGTTAAACCGAATAGATGGAAATAGTTGGGGGTATTAACATAAACACAGACATCCTGAACTTTGTTTGCCAGGTGGTAGATATTTAGGTGACCGATACGAAATTGTTGGCCTTTTTTCGAGGGTCTGTTCATAGTTGTATAAATCATGTTCAGATAATAAGGTAAAAAACCAGGAAACAAAACTAGGGTACAGGATACAAATAGTAGAAGGTTACGCAGTTAAACCAGGAAAGAAATTACATGTACAAGTAAAATATCAGATGAAACAAATAAAGACTAATAAGATAAAGAACCAGGGGACAAAACTAAGGTACAGGATACAAATAGAAGGTTACGCAGTTAAACCAGGAAAGAGAATACATGTACAAGTAAAATATCAGAGAAAACAAATAAAGACTTATTCGACTTTAGTCTCAGTACGTCAGCTGAACGGCGGTTCACGCCAGAAACCGTGTATTACAGCACACGCAAAGAACACAAAAACAAAAGCTTGCAGTAAAGAATAAGAAACGACAAGTGTACGATCTCAGAAAAAAACCGCTATAAAGAAAGCGTTTATGTCAGAATTCGTGTGTATCGAAGTCCTTATGTTATAACAACACACTCGCTTTTCATTGAAAATGTAGGACAGGCGATAATCTCAGTCACCTGAGAACTTAAGTAAGGTTACTAGTCAAAAGAATTCACGTAATGATCGTGCACGGTGAGTCGGGTGTTCCGACTGTCCGACAAAGCGGATTCCGGTCATTAATAACAAATTACACGGATAGTTTACAGTTTGTTCACTGTACTAGAAACACTGTTTCACAGAGCAGTGTTTATGTGTCTCTGTCATCAGATGTGGTCATCGAAAAATCGGTTAATCCATAGTAACTGTGACAACCATCAGCAGCTAACCTGAGTAAGTCGTCGCCGAGTTTATGCCAATTTAACAAGCGAAGTTGATGACACCTTCACGCAAACTCATACCATCACACACACACACACACACACACACACACACACACACACACACACACACACACACACACGCGTGCGCGCGCGACCCAATGGTTTGTACACACATACCCTTTTTACTTCCAGCGCCAAGTCGGTAGGAGCGACTGATTGACCCTGAAAGCAGAAAGGCAATTTCCGGCCAGTTGTGCGCCCTGCAGGGCGAAAACTGATCAGACAAAACCTTAGAGCAGTAAACGTCACTCATCGCTCCCCGTGTGTACACAGTGCAGAGATGTGATTCTAAAGCCTGTGCAGCTTGGCCCTGGAAGTAAAAGAGGTAGCGGGATGTCCTTCAGACAAACGGCCTAAGAAACTGCGCCAGCAACTGGAGCAGGTGTTGGGGATCCAGGGTCGTCTTGGTCTCCGCTCCTTGACTCTGCGTTGGTGGGAGGTGCGGCCACTGGAGTTCTTGCTGGCACTAGTAGCGGGAAATCTGAAGAGAGGAGCTGGGGGACTTGGAGATTTTGTCGCCCCAACACGTTGCTCGATGGCGGTTGGCTAAGCAGGCTGGTCGACGTTTGGCGTGTGGTTGGCGAGGACTGCAGGCGGCCCGGGGCGGCAGACATTAAGTGCTGCGATCCGCCACGGGTTGATGGCGAGTCCCCTTGCTGCCCGCTCTCGCCACGTGACCCGTTACGGTTGATAAGTGGGTTGGACCCGCCCCGTTGACTGTGCCCCCCGGCGTCTCTCTGTTGGTGGTGGGGGCCACGGGGAGGGTCGCCGTAACGGATCTTGAGAGCGATCAGCTTAGTGCCCTCGTCACTAGGGTGGGTCATGGTGTTTTCACGCCTGTACATGACCTGCTTGGGGGCGCCGTTTTTGGTCAGGAAGGTAGAGGTATGGTCAACAAACTGAGTGTTTGTTTGTTGACAGGCCTGTTTTAGGTTGAAGTTGGACAGGCGCGCAGGTCGTGACAGGGCGTGGTGACTGCTGAAGGGAGGGATGATGGAAGAGGCCTGGATCGTAGCACGTGGGAAGGCGGCGGACACCAGACGGATTAACTGTAGCCACGTGTCACTTGCAACTGGACCCTGGTTGACACTGCAACTGTTGATTCCTACATGGAAAACCACGTGCCGGATACGTGGAGTAGGGGTGAGGTGGGTCAGCCATTTGCCCAAAGCCTCGACTGAAAGGCCGGATACAGCCAGGTTCTGCACGCTGCAGTCTGTACTCGACATTTTTCGCTCGCTGACTCACTTCATGACAGAGTCACCGAGCAGCAGAACGTTCGAGTCAGGCCTAATGCTCATGTTGCAGAGGTGGTCGTACGGCGTCTTAGCAGGCTGCGCGGGGGTGGCTTTGGGGGATGTCTGCATATCCTGTTGGGATGATCCGCATGAAGTTTCGTCATTTTCTTCGTCGGTGGCGAGGACTGCAAAGCGATTACGGGTGGCCACAGTAGCCGCTGAGCCACTTGATGACGGCATGCGCTGTGCAGTCACTGGAGTGCTAGCGGCCGATGATTCGATCTGCACCCTGGGGTGATTGTTGAAGCTAGAGGGTGATGGAGGGCGTGGTGGGGACTTGTTTGTACCAGGCGCTTGGACAGGCAGTGAAGGCGACAGCAGAGACTCCACTTGTTTTTTCAGCGTACGAAGCTGTGTGTCCTTGCTGAGTGCATGTTTCGTAACTTGTGTGGACAGGGCGCTCTGTTCTCGAGCCAGCTTCTCCACCGCCTTGTCAGTTGAAGTAGCGTAGTCTCGTAGGGACTGGTCCCCAGCTTGGAGGCCGTGCTTGAATTTGGCTTCGTTGTCCCTGATGTTACAGTCGAGGTTGTCCTGTCTGGCGCTGAGGAATGCATTCTGTTGCATGACAGTAGCCAGCTCCTGTTTGACCGTCTGCAGCTCAGTTCTAAGTTCCTGGATGCAGACGGTGGCTTCCGTTAGCTGTTGTTGCAGGATGGACAACAGTGGGGATGATGCAATCTGAGACGCACAGGGGTGGTGGGTTTGGCCAGAGGGTGACGCTGTACCGTTTATCTCATCAGGCGATGCAAGGTCAATTTGTTGACTGACGCCAACGTCATCGCTTGTGCTCGTCGTGTTAATCACTCTAGCCGAAGAGGGATTAGTGTTGGGTGGGGCTAGGACAGAAACCGAGTTCTCGCCGCCGGGTGTTATGGGCGTGGCTTTCAGCGGGGGAGTGTCCTGGGTGACGTCAGGCGAAGGATCTGAGAGGAAGGAGGGGGAGGGGCTAGACGAGACTTGCCCCAAGCAAGGATTTTCGATGTCATACTCAAGACCGATGGTGGTTTGAGTGGACGAGGACGGAGCATCATCGTTGTTATCATTGTTGGAAGAGCCGGTGGTTATAGCCTCGAGTAGAGAAGTATGATCGCAGGACTGAGTTGAGGGTGGACTACAGGCAATGCTGGCAGCGCGCTGTCGTCTGATTGACGATGGTGAGGGGGTCTGAGGGGAGAAAGGGCACTGGGATAAAAGGTCAGTGCGACTTGCTTCAAGTTCACCCACCATTTCTTGGACAGGCTGAAATTCATCATCTATCCACCACTTAGAGTTTTTTCCCTGTATTCTGATAAGATATGACGTGTAGAACACGGTAATTGTGACAACACCCCCAGGGGTTCCATCTGAAATTTGTATAAGGGTATTATTCAAATCATCAGAGTAAGGGGGTTGGATGGGGGTGTCGACGGTTTTCTTGTTTTTGTTACGGTCTTCCCATGATGCTGATACTCCGGGAGTTGGATGGGCGATGTAGCGTTCGTGCAGAGCTAGTCTCCACGCGAAGACTCTGGAGGGGTCGGTCAGGAAGTGTTTTTGGATTGGATCATTGGTATCAGTGATCTCCTCCAGGGGTTCGAGTGGGGACTGGGCGGGGGTTTCGAGTGGGCACTGGAATTTGGCATAAAAGGAACGGGTTTTGGGGCCTGACATGGTTGAGGGATGGTGTCATCACTGAGCTGTCTTACTACTTTCGAGGTGGCATGATGATTACTGATCTGGTCTGGCCACTCTGCTAAGGCCGGCACGCCACGCACGCCTTGATAGCTCACGGCTGCTCTTTGACGCACACAGTCGAATAAATTTGTCTCTTAGAACAAGCGCACGCCAAAATCTGTGGAGTAGGTGTGAGCTAAAACACTCCAAAAATCCATTTCCCAATACTGCTTTCTGGACCCTTCCAGCTATAATGTACTTCTTCTACTAAAGCTGAACTGGTTCCATTCACCCTCCTCTGAACATGCATGAAAGGCTCAGAGCTACATAGGAACCATTTAGCATACTAAATACTAGGAACATTTAGTTCTTCATTCCCCAAGTATCACTCATCACCATCCCAGCCGGCAGGGACCGTGTCTGTGACCTCAGGTTATCTCGCCTGTCAAGGTTTATAAACATCTCCCAACTCTGACACTGGTTTCTGGAAACGCGGCTGGAGCAAAGGCCAGACCCAGGGGGAGTAAGCCGATACTAATGAGATAACGCAGCTGGTTACTTACGGCCGGCACGCCAGGCTGGCGCCAAGCGAAACAAAAGTAAAGAGTCCATTGTCCCTCGGCTCGAAGTATCCAACAGAAACAATGATGAAGAAATGAAAGGTTAATAACTCTCGAAATATGAAAGTCACACAAATGAAAAACCACAGTCCAGTAGAAGTTACTATCACAAGTCACTGGGGCAAAAATCTCACATCACAACCAAACATTGCGAACACAATTGGCACTGAAGACGGAGCGATGTTATGATGCGCCTTGCTCCGAAGAGCAGCAGAGAGAGAGAGAGAGAGAGAGAGAGAGAGAGAGAGAACGAACGGGGAGTAAACTTGGGCACGAAGTAGGCTGAGTGTCTAATACACAAAGCCTGCTAAACGCCAACCCGAAGGCAAACTTTATATCACCATCAAGTTGAGGACTACCTCGGGGAAAAAACGGGAGAACCCCGGGGGAAAAAACCCAGCATTTAGCATGGTACACAACAAGGAATATCAATGAAACAAAGCAAATAATCAAAATCAGTAAGAGAATAAAGGTATAAGAGGAGAGTAGGTAGTTGTGAAACCATCTTCAAGGGTAACAAAAAAAAAAAAAACGGGTGTGGGGGGAGAGAAAGACAAAAGGGGCGGGGGGAGGGGAGGAGGAAAAGGGAAGAGAGAGAGAGAGAGGGGGGGGAAAGGAGGGGGGGAGGGGAAAGGCAAACAACCAGAGCCACCAGCCCCACCCAACAGGCACCCACCAGCCCACGGACGAACGCACAGGCATGCGAACAAGACGACCACATACATCCCCAAGGGAATGCACACGATCGCCCCCCACACCCGCGCATAAATCCAAGGACCGGCGACCAGGCGCCCGACAGGGAAGGGCAAGGGATCCAACTTAACGTACGGCCAGCGCTGAAAAAGTCCCCATGGGAGTCACAAAGTACATATCAATCAGCGCCAGCCTCACCTATCTGGTTAGTGAGTAGTCATACAGAGGCGACTCAGTAAGGTAAATGACAGTAAGCAGATAAAAAAAAAGACACAGGCAAGGTCAAAAAAGTTAATCTTTCATATTCATCCAGAGTGGCGCCACAGTGCCCAGTTTATTAATCAAAAAATGTTTTCGGTCTTTCCTGGCCCAGACATTACTGGCTTGCATAAGCCAGAGGCCTTTAACACGAATGTCCGAGACGGAGTGGTCGGCCTGGTTGAAATGTCGCCCGACCGGTCTATTGTAATGGTACTTGACCGACTGAAGATGTTCTTTAAAACGGTCGTTGATGGTTCTTTCCGTCTCTCCAACATAGAGTTGGCCGCATTTCACACAGGTCATCTCCATAAGCATCTACTCCAATTCTTGGAGAATCACCGCCTACTCGTTGCTCTTCAGTCCGGTTTTAGACCTAAACACTCATGTCATACTGCACTCGTTCACATTGTCGACGCTTGGCTCTCATCAATAAACGATTCCAAATTAAATGGTGCAGTTTTTCTGGACCTAACCAAAGCATTTGATTTAGTCGATCACAACATTCTTTTAAAAAAACTTTCAGTATATAAGCTTGATTCGAACTCTATAGCTTTTTTCTCCTCCTACCTCAGTAACCGCCGACCAAAGGTGTACTCAAACGTAAGGTATTCGAAAGAAGATATAGTGAGGCACGGAGTCCCCCAAGGATCTATCCTAGGGCCTCTTTTATTTTATTTATTCATCAATGACCTACCTCTTTCCATCTCAAATCCTGAGGTTAAATGCGAACTCTTTGCTGACGATTCAACGCTGCATACATCAGACAAACGTGACTTACTTACTTACTTACGCCTGTCACCCCTACCCGGGTATAGGCCGTCGACGAGAGACCTCCAGCAACTCCTGTCCTGTGCTTCTCCTTCGATTCTACTCCAGGTGGTTCCCAGTCTCTTGATGTCTGCTTGGAGGTCTCGACGCCAGGAGTTTCTCGGCCTACCTCTTTTCCTCTTTCCCTGGGGGTTCCATGACAATGCCTGCCTAGTGATACTGGAAGCTGGCTTTCTCAGACTGTGACCGATCCATCCCCATCTTCTTCGCCCAATTTCATTCTCTGCTGTTGTCTGCTCTGTTCTCTCCCAGAGTCTGACGTTGCTGATCTTCTCTGGCCAGTGGATTTTCAAAATTCTTCTAAGGCAACTGTTCATGAAGGTCTGTACTCTGTTGACTGTGCTTTTGTCAATCTCCATGTCTCTGCTCCATATAGGAGAACTGCTTTTACATTGGAGTTGAAAATCCGGACTTTGGTGTGTTGTGACAGCTCTCTGGAACTCCACACTTTTTTTCAACTGGAGAAAGGCTGCTCTGGCTTTACCGATTCGTGCTCTGACATCTGCATCAGTGCCACCTTTTTTGTCTATGATGCTCCCGAGATAGGTGAAGGACTCCACCTCCTCCAACGGGGTGCCAGCAAGCAAGACTGGTTCTTCCCTGGTTGCGTTCAGCCTCATTGTCTTTGTTTTCTGTTTGTGAATGGTGAGGCCCACTTGGGACGAGATGTCAGCAAGCCTCGTGGTCTTGTCCTGCATTTGTTGATGAGTGTGGGACAGTAATGCCAAGTCGTCTGCAAAATCGAGGTAGTCAAGCTGTGTCCACAGTGTCCACTGTATTCCACTTCGTCTGTGCTCTGTGGTCATCTTCATGACCCAGTCTATGGCCAGTAGGAAGAGGAACGGAGACAGCAGACACCCCTGCCTGACACCAGTTCTGACCTGGAGCTCCCTGGTGAACTGCCCTTCGTGGATCACGCGACATGTCATGCCATCATAGCTGTTCTTGATCAGGCGGACGAGCTTTGTGGGTACACCGTAGTGTCGTAGGAGTTTCCACAGAGTCTCTCGGTCCACGCTGTCAAATGCTTTTTCATAATCCACAAAGTTGACGTACAGCGGGGAGCTCCACTCCAGAGACTGTTCCACGATGATGCGGAGAGTGGCGATCTGGTCTGTACATGATCGGTTCTTCCTGAATCCTGCTTGCTGGTCTCTCAGCTGGGGGTCAACGGAGCTCTTCATTCTCTCTAGGATGATCCTGTTGAAGACCTTTCCTGGTACTGACAGCAAGGTGATTCCTCTGTAGTTGGAACACTTGCTGAGGTCGCCTTTCTTGGGAAGCTTGATTAGGTACCCCTCCTTCCAGTCAGCTGGCATCACCTCCTCTTCCCAGATCTTTCCAAACAATGGGTACAGCATCTACACGTCCTGAGAAAGCCTTGTTGCTGTCGGGACGTTAAGCAATGTACAATCAATCAATCAATCAATCAACTGTTGTCTCTAGGTCTGCTTTCAGAGACTCCGCTGGGATGCCATCTGGCCCTGCTGCTTTGCCATTCTTCAAAAATGCCACTGCTTTTCTGATCTCTTCCCGGCTGGGTCTGTCACAGCTGATGGGTAGGTCGGTCTCTGCCGGCTGGATGTCGGGGGGGGGGGGGGGTCGGGTGGGCTAGGTCTGTTCAGTAACTCTTCAAAATACTCGGCCCATCTGTCGAGTTGGTCTGCTCTGTCTGCAATAGGCTTGCCTTCTTTGTCTTTTACTGGTCTTTCTGTATGGCCATACTTACCCGACAATCTTCTGGTAATGTCGTAGAGCTGTTTCATGTTGCCGCTGCCTGCTGCCTTTTCTGCCTCTGCTGCCAGGCTGTCTGTGTAGGCCCTCTTGTCTGCCCTGATACTCCTCTTCACCTCGCGGTTGGCTTCCGAGTATTCCCCCTGTGCCCTTACTTTGGCTGCTCTCGTGCGACTGTTGTTGACCGCTGCTTTCTTCTGCTTCCTCGCTTCTATCTTCTTCAAGGTCTGTGCCGACAGCCAGTCCTTGTGGTGGTGTTTCCTGAGCCCTACAGTGTCTTTGCAGGTTGAGTTCAGCGCCTCTCTAACTGCCTTCCACTGCTGCTCTGTGGTGACCGCCTCCTCTTCATTTACTAGCTCCTGTAGCGCTTGAAACCGGTTGGACAGCACCAGTTTGAACTCTTCTCTAACTCCAGTTTCTCTCAGGAGGCCTACATTATAGCGCTGTCTTTTTTTCATTCTTAAGGTAAGCAGATGGTGGTCTGAGGCGACATCTGCTCCCCTCCTCACTCGAACATCTTGAAGGGATCTTCTAAATTTCTTGCTAATGCAGATATGGTCTATTTGGTTCTCTGTTGTATGGTCAGGTGAGACCCAAGTTGCTTTGTGTATTCTTCTGTGTGGGAAGATGCTGCCTCCAATGACAAGTCGGTTTAGAGCACAAAAGTCTACAAACCTCTCCCCGTTCCCACTCATCTCCGAGCCTAGTCCCTGTCTCCCCATCACCTCTTCGTATCCGGTGTTGTCCTCCCCTATTTTGGCATTAAAATCGCCCATGACGATGGTGATGTCTCGCTCCGCACATTTGTCCACGGCACTCTGGAGTCGGTCGTAGAACTCTTGTTTCTCTTCCTCGTCACTGTCATTGGTGGGCGCATAACACTGGATGACGTTCAGCTTGAGCTTTTTCTTGGTTCTAAAGGCTGCTGTTATAATTCTTGGCCCAAGAGGTTCCCAGCCCATCAGCGCTCTCTGTGCCACTGGTGACAGCATGAGTGCTACTCCTTCTGTATGGGGGGCATTCTCCTCTTCATGACCTGAATACAGAATCATCTCCCCACTTAACAGCCTTTTCTGGCCAGACTGCGTCCATCTGGCTTCACTGATGCCTAGCAGGGAAAGGTTGTACTTTTGCATTTCCGCTGCTATCTGGGCGGCCTTGCCGCTCTGGTACATGGTCTTGACGTTCCATGTGCCCATGGTTGTATCCCTGGATAGAGAGAGGCGGCTCGGTCCTGTGGCTTCCGAAGACTTCCGGCTTTCACCACAGGACGTCATAAGTCTTCTAGTAGAAGAACCTTCCTCCTCCAGGAAAGGAATTACTGTTAGTCTTTTCGTCGGCGTTTTTGTAGCTATTTCCTTTTTTGCAGGGTGGGGAAGCTACCCCCACGCCCAACCCCCTTACTAGGAGGACCAGGGGTTTTCTGTCGGGGTCACCTTCCCTTAGACCATGTTGGTTCACGGCACCTTATTTCATTCGGTGCACCCCTCTCACGAGGGACCCCCTATCCACCACCCAGGGGACGCGCCTCAACGCCGTATGGTCCCAGCGCGAGGAGACAAACGTGAAACGACGCTAAATTGTATCCTCCAGCAAAGTCTCGATGAAGTGTCAGATTGGTGTACGCAAAATCGCATGCTAATCAGTACTTCTAAAACCAACAGCATGTTGATAACAACCCGCCAAAAGCGTCAGCTACACCCTGCCTCTCTGAAACTGTCGCTTGGCAATAAACCTATCCAACAAGTATCCAGGCACCGCCTACTGGGAGTTGTAATTGACGACCAGCTGAACTGGTCGCCGCATATCGACAGTTTGTGCAAAACCTTGTCCAGGAATGTATTTCTGCTCTCTAAACTTAGATATATTCTTAGTACAAAGTGCTGTACATTGTTCTTTCACGCACACATTAAAAGCCACTCTGACTATGCGTCCTCTTTGTGGGACGAATGCAGTGAACTTCATTTTAAAAAAAACTAAACTAAACTGTATCATCGTTCAGTTAAGTTAATTATTCCTAACCCTACTTCCACGGACGAGAAAATAAAATCCCTTGGCCTGTTTACACTGAAGGAACAATTCAAATTTAATAAATGCGTCCTCATGCACAAAATATTTCATTATCAAGCCCCGGAATATCTGCGCATGATATTTAACTTCAGCCCTCGGCATCAACTACATACGAGGAATGACTTGCTTCACTTACCCCGCCCACGGATAGATCTCTACAAGTCAAGCCTTCTATTTTCAGGTAGTTCTGTCTGGAACTCATTGCCATTAAACATTAAATCATTTTCCGATAAAACCCATTTTAAACGTGCATTGCACACTCACTTCCAATCAGCTTGACTTCATAGTTTGCCATATAAGAATAATACTGCTGATAACACCTAAACGTCAAATATTTTCTCTTTCTCCATACATTTGCTACCTGACCATCTATTGTCTTGTCGGTGTCACTATACGCTATTGATGCTGCTGATTCTATGACACTGTCTTAGATGAGTATAATATTAATGCTATGCACGCGTTTCGTTCTCTTGCTTTTTGCATCGGAGGCAGTTACAAATTCTCCATTGTCATTTTTGTCCTCCTTTCGATGATTCTCCTATTGTGGGTTTTTTTTCTCCGTAGTTTCGCTTCCTCATCTTATTATTATTATTATTATTATTATTATTATTATTATTATTATTATTATTATTATTTGCATGCTATGTTTCTTTTCCTGTTGTGTTCTCTTTTGTTTACAGGACAGCTTGTAAGACAAGCATTGAGTTGCCTAATGGCTTTATCCTGAATAAAAAAAGATTCATCACACACACACACACACACACACACACACACACACACACACACACACACACACACACACACACACACACAGAGAGATGCGTGCCCGCGCACGCACGTACGCACACATCGACGATTATTGGCGTGGCGCCGACAGGCGCCAAGCTAATATGGCACTGCCCTTGAATTAGAATGGTCGACCCATCTCCTGCTGTAGTCCGTCAGGGCTGAATGGGTTAAGGAGTTAAGTATCGCTTTTCCGTTATCAGGAAAGGTTAGACTTCTGTGAGTTCCAAACTAACCCCTTCATTTCCAGAACACAGCATATACAACTTGGATTCAAGGTAGACAGATCTACATAAGCCTCTTTGTCTTTTAGATCTTGACCAAATTTATGTGCGTGAAGCTGTACCTCAGGCAGTGTCACAGAGTGCCTATTATGTATAGTGGCAAGATGGTCAGGGTTAAATTACTGATTAGAGTTAACATGTGGGGTCACAGTCCAGGTACGAGATGTGGACCAAGACGGAGTGTGGTCGTGACAAGGGTGTCCAAACACACGTGATAAAGGGCACGCTAAAAGGAATGCGGGAAGACGTCAGGAGTATCTTGTGTGAGAACTAGGTCAACTTGACAGTATATATGGCCAAGTGTCCAAACACGTGTATGGATGGTCAACGTGGTAAAAATAATGTGGGACTTTGGATAAGAACACACGTAGTAGCAGTACAAGTTGAATTAGGCAGATGTATATAAGGAATGGTCGGTGGACGTTTCGGGGGCTCCGTTCCTGACGTGACACGTTGTGGTACCCTCTAGACAGCGCACCGACTATCACCATGTTTTCAAGTCAACGCCTCGTATTGTTGGGTGAGCAGACTTAAGTTATCATTATGCCAATGTTAAAGTAAAATGTGGTGATGTAAACTCATTCACTCTCTCCTTATGTCAGAGAATGCTTGAAGTGTGAATGATCCTGTGTTGTAATTCGTGATGTGCTCTGATTGTCAGTGTTAAACGTTGTCTTGGTTAGTTGCTGTGATGTTAGCTGTTGTGTTATTAGTTGTTGCATGGGATGTTTAGAAAGATGCATGAGTTCAGTAGGACATAATCCTGATTAGTGTCCTCAGCCACCGTACCTCTCAGATAAGCGAGTCTGCACCTATTTCCACATCGTACAACTAATTGATACGTACAGGTCAGCATAATAGGTGATACTTTCGTAATAAGCATGATTATGCAGTAGCGGTTTGATGAAGAGATACGCACTTCAGATTCCCCCAAGAGCGTATCAGGTCGTCGAAACGTGTTAACTAACTGATCATTAAACGGCTGAGTGATAGCAGACAGTACTATGCTGTAGTTAAACAAACCATTGATTGCCGAGTGTTAATTGAACACCACCCAACTGCAAGAGGCATATATCCTCATAAGGCTCCACGACCGCGGGGGCTCATGCGGATCTAAGCCTCTTGCTCAGACGATTTTGTGTCCATGTTGTTTGGACAGTTTTTGGTCGTTTAGTGAAGCATATTTCAGACACAAAAAGTACGTACGTTGGTATGGAAGGGGTGAAGCAACCTCGCGGTGACGCCAAATTGTATCCCTGCTTATTTGTTTTTGTTGGAGGTTTATTTTTTATGTTTTGTGGTGAATAGACAAAGATTGCAGACCACGATCAGGGCAGGGGATACTCTTTTATTAATACAAGTAACAAGCGGGAAGTACTTAGCAAATGGTTTGGTCCCTTGCCGACTCCAATTAGGCACCCAATCGCCAGCTCACAAAAAAAATACACATATACAAAAATATATACATATATACACACATATATATATATATATATATATATATATATATATATATATATATATATATATATATATATATATATATATATATATATATATATATATATATATATATATATATGTCAAGACAGTAAAACCATTTAGCCTCGACGCACTGAAGCAGGAAATGGATCGACCATGATAATTCAAGGGTAGTGCCAGATTAGCTTGGCGCCATCAGGCGCCAACCAAATCTGGCACTACCCTTGAATTATCATGGTCAACCATCTCATGCAACTGGTACCTAGTCGTTAAATGACACCTTCAAAGTTTAGAAAATGCGGCCGTGGGATGAAATGGGTTAACTGGTTTTCTAATCCTTGAACTAGATTTCTTTATCTGTGACAATTCTCGTCCCGAAATTGAAAACCGGCACAGCAAAGTTAGCCTACCAAGTTTCAATACTGCACAATAAGTCTATTGACAGAAAGATTCACTTCAATAAAAAACATCGACCTAAAAACATGCTTTCTCGATGCATCGTCGTTGCGGCGTTGATGGTGATGATGGTGGAGGTCAAGGGTCAAATCGTCAACGAATGTTCCCCAACTGCCTGTTGGGGTTGTCTTGTGCGCGCGTCCGAACTGCGCTTATCCTTATGTTGCCAGGAACCTGGGTTGGTGCGGGTGCTGCCCCATTTGTGTTCAGGAAGTCGGTCAGTTGAATTTATTTATTTATTTAGTCATTCATATATATATATATATATATATATATATATATATATATATATATATATATATATATATATATTATATATATATATATATATATATATATATATATATATATATATATATATATATATATATATATATATATTATATATATATATATATATATATATATATGTGTGTGTGTGTGTGTGTGTCTGTGAGTGTGTGTGTGTGTGTGTGTGTGCGTGTGTGTGTGTGTGTGTGTGTGTGCACGAAAGCTCTAAAATGGGTGACTGTCTTACCATCCTTATGGAAAATGGGTGTGTGTAAAATTCTGGGTGCACAAGTCAGACACCCATTTTTTCTGAGGGTTTTTTCTGCATTGTTTGCGGTAAAGATTCATTTAAAAAAAAAAAGTTTTTCTCTTTTTGGCATCAACACATGCACTTTTGTGTTAAAAGACACGCCTCTAGTGTGTTTGAACTTGTCCTAGCAGTGTGTGTGTGTGTGTGTGTGTGTGTGTGTGTGTGTGTGTGTGTGTGTGTGTGTGTATGTGTGCGTGCACAAAACCCCTGAAATGGGCGTGTGCATGTGACATCACCCTTTTCAGCTATAAATAACTTAATATCTGATATGGGTCGACTGCGTCGGTGAGCCGAAGTGAAAATGAGAGATACGAAAGGTAGGGGGTGGGTGGTATTGCAGTTGTGTGAGGGAGTAAATTGTTTATGTTGCTGCAAAATGAGGTTTGTTCTGAGAGGGTGTGGTTGTTTTGTAACAAAAAGTGTTGAGTTGTGTTGTGCTTCCGGGGTGATGTGGTGGGAGGTCATGTCTAGTGGCACATTTTAGAGCCATGTATTCGTTCGCCATCGACTTAGCCTATGTTTTCGTGCGCCAGTTGCTGTGAAGTGAAGTGATTGTATGAGTGCGCAGTGTGAGAGAGGACGTATAGACTTTGGGGGAGGCTGCTGTTGTCTTGTGTCCTCCCGACCTTTTGGTTCAACCTGTTGCTTTGTTCGTGGGTTTGTTGCTGTTATACTTTCGTTTTGACTGCAACTCCTGTCGGATTGTATGCACAAATTGATTGAATGCAAATGACGTCACACAGTCAGTGTTGTTACGTGCGTCGTCTGCTGCAGGGTCGGTCGTTTAGTGCAGTAGAAAGAGTGCAGGCTTGGATGGACCATTTTCCGATGTAATGCTAGGTCAGAGGAAAAAACCCTAATGTTGCCAAAAGGTGTAATAGTAAAGTATTGTTTGTGTGAATGGGGCCCGTTTGAGGAAAGGACTGGAACGTCGAGTACTGAGCAAAGAGAGAAGGCGACAATGGGAAAAATATACAGCACTATTACGTTGGAATAGATGCATAACAGTTACGACACGCCTGTAAATTAAAACACTTTTAAATTTAACATTAACAAAGATTGAATTAAAAGAGGTTTTAAAACAGTTTTAATAAAAACTGTTGTCCGACACGCTTCTAAAAAGAACAGTTACTTAGTTTTAAACCTTGTACCGCGCCATAAACGCCGCGATTGCTTCTCAGTCTTAGCTGTCCTATGGTGTGGAATGTGGGACTTGGCCAACTGGATCCATCTTCTCCTGAGCCGCTTTTCCTTAAGGCTAGCCCTGCGAGAGTCTTCAAAGAAGACGGCTGCCTTGTAACTGATGTAGCGCCAGGTGCCGCGGTCCGCAGCAAGCGAAGACCACTGGCGGTGGTCGATTTGGCAGGCACTAAGTGACTTCTTGAGACCGTTTTTGTATCTCTTCGTTGGTGCCCCTCTGTCTCGATGTCCAGTGGCGAGCTCGCCGAACAAGGTGATCTTGGGTAGGCGATGATCCATCCTGGAGACGTGCCCCGCCCAGCGAAGCTGTGTAAGCAGCAGCAAAGTCTCGATGCTCACAGTTTCCGCCTGTTCAAGAACCTCGACGTTGGTGACATAGTCACTCCAGTGAATGTCGAGGATGGTACGCAGTCAGCGCTGGTGGAAGCGTTCGAGGAGTCGTAGTTGGCTGCGGTAGAGGGCCCGGGACTCGGAACCATACAGCAGGGTGGTGAGGACGACAGCTCTGTGCACGCTGATCTTGGTGCCTTTTTCATTTGTTGATTGTGCCACACCCGCTTGAATAGTAGCCCGAAAGCACTGTTCGCTTTTGCCAGCCTGTTGTCCAGCTCCTTGTCTAGCTTGGCGTCTGACGTGATGTTGAAGCCAAGGTAGGTAAATTGGTGTACAGACTTCAGTTCGGACTCGTCGATGGTGATGTGGGGAGTGCAATGTTCTTCCTTGGGTGCCGGCTGATGAAGGACCTCTGTCTTTTTCAGACTGACCTCAAGTCCAAAGAGCTGGGCAGCATCTGCAAAGCAGAACGTGATGCGCTGCAAGTCTCTCTCTCTCTCTCTCTCTCTCTCTCTCTCTCTCTCTCTCTCTCTCTCTCTCTCTCTCTCTCTCTCTCTCTCTCTCTCTCTCTCTCTCTCTCTCTCTCAATAAAGTTTCATTTCATAAAGTTTCATTTCATTTCTCTCTCTCTCTCTCTCTCTCTCTCTCTCTCTCTCTCTCTCTCTCTCTCTCTCTCTCTCTCTCTACATGAAGTGGGCAGATTTATCTCTAGTCTCAAGAACAAAAAGTCAGCTGGCATTGATGGTATCAATGGTTTTATCCTCGAACTTTCTCTTCCATACATTGTTGAAAGCTTAACCTACATTTACAACCTATGTATTCAAAATAATATTTTTCCGGCGGCTTTCAAAAAATCTAAAGTGGTACCTATACCTAAAACAAAAGACACATCTGATCCAAATATTTTTCGGCCTATATCCATATTATCTATTCTATCGAAGCCTATTGAGAAGCATGTACACAAACATCTTCTCGAATTCCTGGAAGAAAAGTCTCTCCTGAATAAATATCAATCTGGTTTTCGCCCTAAACATTCGTGTCACACTGCCTTGGTTCATATGATTGACACTTGGCTGCTCAACATCAACAGAAACAAAATGTCTGGTGCTGTCTTTCTAGACCTAAAAAAAGCGTTCGACCTTATAAACCACGAAATTTTATTAGAGAAACTAGACTGCTACTTTAACCAGAACAGCCCAGGGACACTCTCATTCTTTCGTTCATATATCGTAGGGAGAATTCAAACTGTGTACATCAATGCTACCTTCTCTTCTGAAAAGAGTGTTGAGTATGGCGTGCCCCAGGGATCCATACTAGGGCCGTTACTTTTCTGTTTGTTTATAAATGATCTTCCACTTTATATATCCAATCCAAATACCGAATGTGACATGTTTGCCGATGATTCAACTCTTCACGCTGGCGGGAAAACTGTACCTGAAATATCAAGCAATCTTCAGCTTTGTCTTCAGGAGGTCTCACTGTGGTGCAAAAATAATCAAATGCTTGTAAATCCATCCAAACCGAAAAGCATGCTAATCACAACACGCCAAAAGCATCAGCTCCGCCCCCATTCACTTAACCTCTCTTTTGATTCAGTTACCATTGAGCAAGTCAAGGAATATCGCCTCCTCGGGGTAATTGTTGATGACCAACTGTGCTGGTTGCCCCATCTAACACAACTAGGGAAAACATTATCAAAGAAGCTATTTTTATTGTCAAGATTAAAATCTATCATTGATACTAAGACACGAAAGCTATTTTTCAACTCCTATATTAAACCTCACATTGACTACGCATCTACTATTTGGGACGGCTGTAGTAAGGCTAACCTTAAGCGGATCAATTCTCTATACAATCGCGCAGTTAAACTGATCATCCCAATCCCCTCTCTAACTTTGGAGGAAAAGCTTCAGGCAACAGGGCTCCTTCCTTTACATCAACACCTTACGTTTAATAAGTGCGTACTTATGCACAAAGCACTGAACGGGAAAGCCCCCCTCTACCTGGCTAAGCTTTTCACTGAGAGCGAAAGGGTCTACTGCACTTTGAGGAACAGTCTCGTCATTGAACGGCCCCGAATTGACTTGTTTAAATCCAGCCTTTCGTACGCGGGTGCCTATTTATGGAACTCACTTCCTCCACATATACAGCAAACGAGACATCTTCCATTGTTTAGGACGAAAGTTTTTAAAATACATCTCTGAGCAAACTTGAAAGAAACGTAGATAATATGCCCCAAAGAGTCATGTCAATGATTTCCTGTGGTACTCCGTTTTGCACTTGTTAGCTTTTACATAATATCTCTCTTTATCGTGGTGTTTTGCCTGCTCACTAAATTCCTACACATGAGTAGCTGTATCATAAGTGTGCAGTCGCTTTCTATAAACACACTTTACATCGTACCCCGCACCCCCCCCCCCCCCCAAGACCCTGTCATTTTGCTGTGTGTGTGTGTGTGTGTGTGTGTGTGTGTGTGTGTGTGTGTGTGTGTGTGTGTGTGTGTGTGTGTGTGTGTGTGTGTGTGTGTGTAATCTTCAGCGACTTTGGAACTTGTATCGGAATGTAACACAAGTGACCTGTGGGGTGTAGCCGCTTGTTTTGTGCTGTTTAACATATTGTTTTAATGTTGTAGTTTAGCAAGGACAAACATGAAAAGAGGCCTGTGCGCCTATTGTTTCCATCCTTGAGAAATAAAGTATCATTCATTCATTCATTCATTCATTCATTCATTCATTCATTCATTCATTCATTCACTCTCTCTCTCTCTCTCTCTCTCTCTCTCTCTCTCTCTCTCTCTCTCTCTCTCTCTCTCTCTCTCTCTCTCTCTCTCTCTCTCTCTCTCTCTCTCTCTCTCTCTCTCTCTCTCTCTCTCTCTCTCTCTCTCTCTCTCTCTCTCTCTCTCTCTCTCTCTCTCTCTGCAACGAGGGCAGCGTCATCAGCAAAGAGTAGCTCACGAATCAGTCGGTTTAGGGTTTTGGTGTGGGCTAGCAGTCGTCTGAGGTTGAACAGGCTGCCATCGAGACGATACCTGATGTACACTGCGTCGTCATCGTCGAGGTCCACTGTGGCCTGCTTCAACATCATGCTAAAGAAGTTGGTAAAGAGGGTTGGTGCAAGCACGCAGCCCTGCTTCTTCAAGCCGTTGAGAATGTTGAATGGTTCTGAGAGGTCACTGTTGCTTTGCTGGTCCTCGTGGAGCTGGACGATCATGCTGAGGAACTTTGGGAGACAGTCAAGTCGCTCCAGGATCTGCCACATGACTTGCCTGCTCACAGTGTCAAACGCATTTGTTAGGTCGACAAACGTTATGTACAGCCCTTTGTTCTGCTCGCGGCACTTCTTCCTAAGCTGTCTCAGCACAAAGACCATGTCAGTGGCACTCCTGTTGGCTGTGAAGCCACACTCTTCATCTGAGAGATGGTCTTCAGCGATGGCTGGTACCAGCCTATTCAGCAGCAGCCATGCAAGAAATTTCCCGGCAATGACATGAGGGTAATTCTACGATAATCAGAGCAGGCAGTCTTCTCTCCTTTGTTCTTGTACAAGGTGATGATGACTGCATCACGGAGATCCTTTGGTAGTGTTCCTTTCTCCTAACAGCAGAGAAAGAGGTCGTGGAGCTTGTTGTGCAGTGCTGGGCCTCCGTGTTTCCAGATCTCTGGCGGGATTCCGTCAATGCCTGCTGCTTTGCCACTCTTGAGCTGGTGGATCGCCTTGAGGGTCTCTTCAGTGGTGGGCGGTTCGTCCAATTCAACCTTTACTGGGAGGTGTGGGATTTGGAAAATGACTGCTTCTTAAACAGTGCGCTCAGCGCTGAAAATGTCCTGAAAGTATTCCGACCAGCGGTTCAAGCTGAACGTACTATCTGTGAGGAATGCCTGGCCATCAGCGCTTCGCAGGGGACTTTGAACCAGGTGTCTGGGGCCATACACTGCTTTCAGTGCTTCGTAGAAGCCCTTGTAGTCACAGTTGTTAACACAAAGCTGGGGTCCTCTGTGCGAGTCTGGCCCACCACTCGTTCTGGAGCTCTCTAAGCTTGCACTGGAGACTGCTGCAGATGAGGCGTAATGCAGACTTCTTCACAGGGCAGGAAGGCTGGGCTAGTTGGGCCTGGTGGGCGGCTCTTTTTTTATTTTTTATTTTTTTTTTTTTTTTTTTTTTTTTTGTTGTTGTTGTTGCTAGAAGTTCCTGGATCTCTACGTCGTTTTCGTCAAACCAGACTTTGTTCCTCTTTCTAGCAAAGCCCAAGACTTCCGCAGAGGATTTTGCAATAGCAGTTTTCAGTTGTTCCCAGAGTGTTTCGGGGGAGGGGTTTGCTAGATCACGTGTGTCTTTGAGCATGCGCTGCAAATCTGTCTGAAAGGTAGCTTTTACATCGTCAAGCTGAAGGCTGGCAACATCAAGGTTTTTCTTGGCGGGGGGCCTTTCTTGGGTTTCAGCTTGAGGCGGAGCCTGAGTTTGCAGCGGATAAGGCGGTGGTGTCAGTGTGACATTCTGCGCTGGGCATCACTCTGGTGAGGAGGACGTCACTGTGGTCCCTCTGACGCACTAGGACATAGTCGTTCAGTGCTTGGAGCGAGGATGCATCCAGTTGGTCTTTCGACTGTCTTTTTGCTGGAAAGTAGTGTTGGTGATGACAAGTTGCTGCTCTGCACAGAACTCCAACAGTAGGCGGCCATTGTCATTGCAGTTCCCAACGCCATGTTGCCGAGGACTCCTTTCCAGGCTTCAGAGTCCTGGCCCACTCTGGCGTTGAAGTCGCCAAGCATAATGACTTTGTCGTCTGCAGGGATGCTCTGTAAAAGGCTGCACAGGTCAGTGTAGAACTTGTCTTTTTCTGCATGCTCTGCCAGGAGGGTTGGGGAGTACACACTGAGAAGGGTGACGTATTGATGGTGTCTCAGTGGGAGGCGCATGAGCATGATGCGGTCGGAGTGAACCGTTGATAGGTTTTACAGCTTAGTCGCAATGGAGGTCTTGTCCATGAAGCCCACGCCTGAGAGCACTGTCCCTAGAGAAGGCTGCTTGGTCGTTCAGGATATGCCGAGTGACGTTGTCATCCCCAGGTCAACATCAGGCGACCAATATCCTGAATCACCTGCATGCAAGTTTGAGACTGCGGCTTCCAGTGACATCTTTCACCTGCCGTTTCGCCCCTCGCCCATCGCTACAGGCCTTGGAATGGTCGGTGTCATGGTCCGTGGTCGTTTCCTAAAGCCTGCGCGGTGGAGCGTTTTGGTGGAGTGCAGTGTGCGCAGTACTGGCTCCACCCTTTAAACCCTTGGTTCGTCTGCCATGGCCTAGCAAGCTGGGACGGTGGCATCGAGTTCCTCGGGTCGTAGGTTTTATATCAGACTGTCCTTGTCCTAGTCTCTGGCTCAAAAACCTTCCCCGGAGACTCGGGGGCTTTGATGTCAGGGTTTTCCTCCCTTAGCCTTTCCGCAGCAAAGTGGCCAGTGTCACGACACGCCTGACAGAGTCAGGGTACCGTGGACAATACAAGCGCTAACACTCGAGAAACCCACCCACTGTAAATAAATCACACAACACCAGTGATAAACAACAATCGACTCTTTTATTACTTACACTTACTCTAACACCACCCCAACCCACTAACGCCTCACACATACACACACATGCACTCATATAACACATTAACACATGAAAATGATTAATTGACAGATGAAAATTGACCATGGCTATGCAAGGCGGGTACTTTGTTTCTGTACAGTGTCCTCTCTGTCCCCCACTAGACAGGGTGGCTCATAATGTAATATTACTACCAACACCCCGAAGAGCACTGTTGCCGCGCTTGCCCACTCTGCACCGGTACAGGAACGGTGGAGCTTGACCCAGGATTCCAGAGTACTTGCTCTGGCAATACTGCTGCCGTCGCCCCTCGAACGTCTGCGACCGACGCGCGGAACGTTGAATCAGCCTGCTGTAGCCCAATGTCAAAGCACTTGCCAACCCGGACTGGTTAGCGAAGGCATTCCAGCTCCTGACAAAGGCCACCGCGCAGACGATGGTACAGCTCCTGATGATGCGTCACCGTTGATGATCATGGAAGATGAAGAAATCGAAGAAGTCGAAGAAGTCGACGAAATCTAAGAAGTCGAAGAAGTCGAAGAAATCTGAGAAGTGCACTGAAAAAGGCGCACTGTCAGTCAAAGTGTCAATACACAGTTAATTCTAGAATAACACGCATTCCCTGCATTTATTCACTAACCATGTGCATTGTGTCTCTCATCTCACCCTGTAGAGGTTATCTTCCTGCTGGTACACTAATACCTGCCTTGGCCATATTAAATAATATAAAATCATGATAAAAATGATTTCTATGTACATTTAATATTCACCATGTTTACATTATTTTATTATACTATGTTTACTTTTATCTTCATTTATTACCACTGCCCAAAAAACAACATTATCAAAATATTCACATGTACATATAAATATATATATATTTCGAAAAATATCCACTTTAATTAATTTTGACAACATGGCGCCTCACTTCCTTTAAATTAATTCTAATAATAGAATCAAAAAAAAACGCACTCGGCCCTTTAAATAAACCCACTCGGTGACAACCGAATATAAATAAACAAATCCGAAACCCACTGCATTACAACCTAACCTAAAAACACGGTTAAAAACTTGATTAAAGCATTACTAAAAAAATAAATGAACACACTCTTCCAAACTTATGTACACATTTACACATCCGAGAGTACAGCAGCTCACTGAGTAAATAACATGAATAGTTACCTCTCATTTGTGAGTCCTCCGGCAGGACGAGACAAACAAGACAAACACGAACCGGAGGAGTCTTCTGTCGAGCAGCAGCCGTCGTCACTTGGTCTCTCGGACACCCAGAACCAGGAACACTGGCAGTGGTATTGCAGGGAGGGTAACACAACCCTCACACAGCTTGTCAAGGGCTCCAAACAAGGCCGCACCCTGATCCAGACCCTCACTGAGCTAGCTAACTCGACTGACTGACACGTAATATTCTTCTGCTACTTCGCAGTTAAACTTTACTTCTGAACACTATTCCGTTAAAGCTACTCGCCGAAAGCGTGCAACCGCTGTAATCGCTCACCGTTAAGCTAGCACGGGCTCTACGCTTACGTTCACAATACATTTATCAACTTTTCTAACCTAAGGCTATTTACAGAGGTCAGCGACCTCGATTTATTACCAAAAAAACGACTTGGAAAAAATAAAAATAAAAACATGTCACATCTGTTACGTGACATAAGAGATAGGAATAATGAGATTTCTAACCCACCCCTCCACTAATCTGTAGATTTATTATATCAACTAGCTATTTAGACAAACCAACTCCAACAAATACAATCAATACCTTTATTACCTAACTATTTTAGTTCCATTTCAGAAATTATTTAAGCATTATTTTTTGTTTTATATAATGGGATTTCTAACCCACCCCTCTTCTATTTAGTAAATTTATTATATCAACTAGCTATTTAGACAAACCAACTCCAACAAATACAATCAATACCTTTATTACCTAACTATTTTAGTTTCATTTCGGAAATTATTTAAGCATTATTTTTTTTATAATCACCCCCTCTCTATAGATTTATTAACTAACCATTTAGACAAACCCATGCCATCCATTTTTTATTGGCCAACACGCGATTATTAAGGCAGATCACAACCTAAATAATTAATTTTTATATTAACTTCTTTAAGCAAAATAAATTACTACTTTTAAGCGATATCAAAGTCACTTACAACTACAAACTAACTTTTAAGTTATCTTTACATGTTCTTATATGTTAGTTGTCCTAAGTTCTTTAACTCTTACCAGTTCGCTCCCTTGGCCATCGTATGTATACATACGAAGCCACGCCCATGGAAAATTCCATCGTGTTTACTGAATTAAAACCAATTAATTTTTACTCTCAGTATTATTGTAATAACTTATTGACATTAGAAAGTCACTTTCATATGATAGAATGAAAAAAATATTAATTTTGAGTTTGTTCGTGACCTTTGTTATCGATCGAGTCACTACATCCACCATCTTGCTTTCCCTACTGCGTTATTTTCACTGCTTGCGATTTCTCTCTGAGAATATTCCGTCAAAATGAGTTCATCTGAGTCCGAAAGTGAAGAGTATCTCACTGAAGGGAATCTTCCAGCAACCAGGCCACTGAACATGATTCCAGCACCAGCGATGTGGAAAAAATGAAAGAAAACCATCGCAGGTCATTGTGACACTTTCTATTTTGGTTTGACCATGTGCTATCCATGTGAGTCTTTGTTTACCTATTGTCTGGTTCAGAATCGTGAAACTTTATGAAGTACATAAACAAGTTTTATTACTTGCTGTGTATTGCCTCAGTGATATTTTCAGCAAGTCAGAGATTTTCAGAGAAGCACATGTTTGTTGTCTCAGTCATGCCAGGTGTTGACACGCCCACTTTTTCCTGCCCTTGACCGGTGTAGATTATGTTGCGTAACTCTTAGAAATTCAAACACATTTTCTTGAAACTTCACAAAATGTGTAGAAATGATTTGTCCACACACTGGATTCACATTGTAAACAAAGGGGCAAGAAACAAAAATATTTTCTTCTTAGTGACTTTCGTGAAAACTGTTTTTGGAAACCGGACACCATTTTTTCTTCGTCGCTAAAGAAACAACAACTTCTAAAGTACGTTAAGTACAGACTTTTTACTGATCCTGACTGAAAGCTGACTCGATGCACTTTAATATGATGTATAATAAGCCAACGTTTGACCACTAGAAGAGCTTTCAGCAGCATTTTTGCTTGGTCATGTGTGAGGGTAAAAGTCATTTTGTTCACTGGCCTCAAATAGAGCGAACTGGTAAGAGTTAAAGTGACTTAAAACAAGTACTTACAAAAACCTAAACATAAGAACTTATAAGTCATTAAGATACTTGGACATATTTTCTAAGTTACAAGGACAACAAAAAAACTTTTTTTTAGTCTGGCGGTGGGGCAGATGGTGTTAGATAGGCAGGAATGACATCTCTTTGCAAAGTGTATGACAAAAATAATTGATTACCAAAACCTATTGTTATTTGTTTATAAGTCTTTGAACTTTTTTCATAGTTTCTTCTACACCTATTTTTTTCCCCTGTTCTAAAAAAGATTTCTTTAGCTCTTCAACATTTACAGCCTGATTACGAATTTTATTCTGTATTTCAGATTTTTGTTGTTTATAATTGGACAAATCATCCTGCACTCTTTTAAATTCTTGATCGTCAATTTCATTATCATTTAAAGCCTTACTTATAATAAGTTTCATGCTGCTCAGCTTAGCTCCAGCGAGTGTACTCAATGCTTCATGCTTCTGCAACTTCATATAAAATCTTTTGTTAATAGCTTCCATACCAAAGCATGCCAGACTTGTGACAAGACCAATACCTTCAACAGCAATTCCTATAGCACTTCCAACTCCAGTGGCAAACAGAGCTATACCTCCTACAGATAATCCGGCTGAAACCACCCCCATGGTCATTGATGTGTTGTGTACAGAATTAAAAATCGTTTTATATCATCTTTTGCACCGGGAGTATTTTGCTTGTTTTTCTTCCAAATACTTTAATGCTTCTGTAATATTCATTAAGCGGAATGAGTCTACCTCCAATGTTTTATCAGATTGTATTTGCGGATATAGTTGTGGCATTTTAAGGACAAATATTTTTTTAATCTTCTAATTCATTTTGCAACTCTACAAAGTTATACAATTTTTTAGCATAATAAAATGAAACAAGATCTATGTGTTCTAGGTTTATGTAACTTAGACGAACAGAAATTTGTTTATCAATATCTACATTAATATTAGTGTTATTACTCAAAACTTCAAAATCTGTGTTTATTTTTCTAATAGCAATAACAACTCTTGTTGACTCTGTTACTGTGCTATTCCACGTAATTTTGATTCCCTGGGCGATATCTGTTTCTTTCACATCTTCCACAGATCTCATGAGAATTTCGAAAACTATTGTCGCTTCTCTATCTAAGATAAAATTTTCTGGTACGAACGAAATAAAAGTATCTGTTCTACCCTTCCTATTTGTAAGAAAATACCTTCTTTTACCATACTCTTGAAGTTTCAGTTTTTCTCTGCTATTGGTTTCTGCGGAATAGCTTGGTACAAGACTTACAAGCATTGGTTCAGAGTTAACAACTTTTCTAAATACTAAGGCACCTTCTTCAGTAAAATAAACATAAGGACTAATAAATACAAACTTTACATCCCATTCAATTTGTGTAGGCAAAAGCGGAGTAGGATTAGGAATAATTACCCATTTATTACCAACATATTTTAAGCTGTAGAGCACATTATTTACAGGAGTAGGAACAGTAACATCACGAAGTTGACTAAGTTTAGGAAACTGCCTCTCATCTTCAATTACCTTTCGTTTGTATAATCCAACGGAAACAAGTTCAAGACCATATACCTCTCCTATCTCACCTTCTTTATCAAAATCTTGCACGTCAGCCAAATCTTTCAACTCTATTGATGGACATGCAACTGGAATAATTTTTGACTTTGGTCCAGCACTCATTTTTATATAAAATAAAATTTATTTAATTTCTAAAACAACATAAAAATTACACATTTGAACTGGTTTATTATCCTGATTAGTTACTGATATATTTAATGATTCAAAGAAACTGGATTCTAATTTTTTTAACTGATAGTTTCTCTCTCTCTTGGCTTGACTTCGCGAACGAAGATTTTATAGGAGTTGCCCACGACGTCTGCAGGCTTGTTCGTGGCTGCGGAGGCCAATCCGAGACAGGCAGGTTCGACCGCAGTGGCTGCAGGGGAAGGTATGGCCGGGGTTCTGAGCTGCGGCATCTCTGTTTTTTCTCCTGAGCCGCTTGTCCTTAAGGCTAGCTCTGTGAGAGTCTTCAAAGGAGACAGCTGCCTTGTAAATGGTGGAGCGCCAGGTGTCACGGTCCGCAGCAAGCGAAGACCACTGGTGGTGGTCGATTTGGCAGGCACTAAGTGACTTCTTGAGACAGTCTTTGTATCTCTTCTTTGGTGCCCCTCTGTCACGGTGTCCAGTAGCAAGCTCGCCGAACAGGGTGATCTTTGGTAGGCGATGATCCTCCATCCTGGAGACATGCCCCGCCCAGCGGAGCTGTGTCCGCAGCAGCAAAGCCTCGATGCTCACAGTTTCAGCCTGTTCAAGGACCTCGACGTTGGTGACATAGTCACTCCAGTGAATGCCCAGGATGGTACGCAGGCAGCGCTGGTGGAAGCGTTCGAGGAGTCGTAGTTGGTTGCGGTAGAGGGCCCAGGACTCGGAACCATACAGCAGGGTGGTGAGGACCACAGCTCTGTACACGCTGATCTTGGTGCCTGTTTTCAGCTGTTGATTGTGCCACACCCGCTTGAAAAGTCGCCCGAAAGCGCTGTTCGCTTTTGCCAGCCTGCTGTCAAGCTCCTTGTCCAGCTTGGCGTCCGACGTGATAATGCAGCCAAGGTAAGTAAACTGGTGCACTGACTTTAGATCAGACTCGCCAATGGTGATGTGAGGAGGGTGATACACTGTCTTGGGTGCCGGCTGATGGAGGACCTCTGTCTTTTTCAGACTGACCTCGAGTCCAAAGAGCTGGGCAGCATCTGCGAAGCAAGACGTGATGCGCTGCAGGGCTCTCTCTGTGTGTGCAACGAGGGCAGCATCATCAGCAAAAAGCAGCTCACGAATCAGTTGGTCTAGGGTTTTCGTGTGGGCCTGCAGTCGTCTGAGGTTGAACAGGCTGCCATCGAGACGATACCTGATGTACACTGCATCGTCATCATCAAGGTCCACTGTGGCCTGCTTCAACATCATGCTAAAAAAGATGGTGAAGAGGGTCGGTGCCAGCACGCAGCCCTGCTTTACGCCGTTGAGAATAGGGATTCTCAACGGCGTAAAGCCCTATTCTCTAACTGATAGTTAGGAAATCTAATAACTACATTTTCACAATAAGTAGCAGTTCCAGTTGGTATACATTTCAGCAAAGATGAAGGCTTTCCATTAAGAATATTATCAGTAGTGTTTAGTTCTTTTAAATAAACATTTAGAACTGTGTTTACTGACAAATTAACAGGATATGTTCCAGTTATTTTAGTTACAACTGACGTATAATACCATCCATCAGTACCATCATTTGCAAAACCAGTTGCCCAATTTACAGGCGTTATATTTCTGTCTACTAAACCAAGCAAATATGCAAGTTCACTTGAAAATAAAGGTATAGTACCTAAAGGAATTTCTAATTCAACAAGTAAGTTAGCCTGATTTAAAGTTGCTTTAATTTTTAAATTATTTTGAAACCAGTTAGCTAAAGTACAAAAGTCATAATACCCAGATGGTATAAAGTGTATATTAGTGTCTAAACCACTATTACCAATATCTGCATAAATCATATAAAAACTTGTATTATCAGTTACATTAAACCACTTTACTGTGTAGAACATTTCATGTATAGCTACCGTCTTGCAACCATCTTGATTATCAATCCCATTATTTAACCACACTGGTTTGCTTGTATCAATATTTGTTAAGGTTATAAACATTTTTTTATTATTACATAAAAAAGCATAATGGAATTTAAATCACCAACAATTGCTACTGTAAATGCATATCAATTTAATGTGGCTGCCAAATACAATGTCGCACCAACCTATGATCAGAAAATAATTCAACTAAATCAGCTTGATATAGCTTTGTCTGAAGGAGATTTATTTCAAGTAAAAGTACCCAACCCTTATGATCATTACCTAAACCCTCCAATTACAGATGATGAAACTGCAAGAAGATGGTCATCAAGCCCACTACAAATGTTCCAAAACCAACTCAACTTTGCTATACTATGTAGTACTACTGGCTGTGGTGTTTCTTTTACAGACCATTTGAATCACCCAAACAAACTGATTAAGTCTGTCTATCGTTTCCACATGTATTACCAGCTTAGAAGAATACTGTCAGAACTGCATACGCCACTACCAACTGAATCAAGTTTTAACCAGTTTAACAATCCAATGGATTTGAAAGCATTTGAACGGATCTGTAATGAATTTAACATCAGTACAAAGTATGACTTTACACAAAAACTTGATGATCACAAAGGCATGGGAACATTGTATTATGCTATGAGTCATAGACAATATCCTCAAGATTACTGGCCTCCCTACTCTTCATTTTCATCAAAATCTGAAGTGTGGTTAGGCTCAATAGAGCAGAAACAGTCTAATGCCTGGACAACATTTATCTTAGACAGGAGTGACGGGTTTACTCAAGCAGGAGTCGAACGCATTAATGAGTCTATCAGAACGTATGTGTGGTGTATATTAGGAGCACAAGCTCAAACAAAATCAAACATTTTAAACGGGAGTGGAAAGTTTGAAGCACAAAAACAGTTTTTAGCAAACATGGAAGACTCAATTAACTCAGTAGTAGATCTTCCATCAAGCATACAACACTACCAAGACGTTCTCAGATATGCTAGATCAAAAGTTGACTTTGTAGTTGGTATTGGATTATACATGTTGCCGTCCGATCTTCAACTCCAAATTGGAGCAATAACAAATTATAATAATGAAATAGTTGTTGCAGGGAGTGATCAGAAATTAGGACTCAATCAATCTGTAAACTTGAGTCCAACAACCTTTAACATACAGTCAGTAACACCCATACAGCCAGTAAAATCACCAATACAGACAGTAAAATCACCAATACAGACAGTAACACCGCCAATACAGACAGTAACACCACCAATACAGACAGTAACTCCAGTAACACCACCTATACAGCCCGTAACAGACCAAGATTCATTACCAGACCAAGATTCATTACAAGAAAACACACATGAGTCAGAGAGAACTGCATTGGTAATTGGCCTTACTGGATTAGGAATATTACTTCTTTACCTGTTTCATTAAATATCCTATGATTAACCCTCCTACTGTCACCAAAAAGATCCACACGTGCTCTGCCATAAACCCTACTACCTTTGCTGCAGTACTAATAAGCCAACTGACAACACTACCTATAATACCTGGCAAAGCATCCGCTGCTTTTACAGCTAATTTTTTAAGCAAGTCTGATATATGAGACAACTGTTTTTTTACCCATGTCTGTAAATCTTTTGGGTCTGATGGAACTGGAGGGGCAGGTGGAGCTGGACTACTACCGCCTCCTGTTACAGCTAACACTACAGTACTAATAATAAAACCAAGAGCAGTAATTAAACTTGCAATAGTGATACCCTGCTCTCTGAAAAGTGTTTTTAATCTCTCAGCCAAAGTTGTATCCTCATGAAGTACTTTTTGTATAGTTTCTCTAATCCTGTTGACCTGTGTTTTCAGTTTTTCTTTTCCTACTTCAATCGCTTCTAATCGAGCTGATCTTTCTATTTGCAAATCATTTAATCTGTGTTGTATTCTTTCTTTCATTTCTGTGTCATAATTCTCATCATCAGCTGTAGCCAGTTTTTTCTTTTCTTTTTCAATGTGTTTATCAAGTTCGCCTAGTTTGGCTAAATTATTCACAAGCTCACCCCTTATTGACTGAAGTGCTTTATCCAACCCCTCTAACTCCCGCATTGTCATAGGAGAGTCACCAATTGTTTTTAATTCCTCATTTATTTGACCTTCTGTAAATGAAGTTTCTTTTATTACTGTCTGCTATTTCTGGTAGTTTTGTTACTTCAGTCATTTCAATTTCTTGTCCAGTAGGTAATTTTGTTTGTACATCGTGAAGGGTACTAACAAGTCTAGGTGGCAACCTTTTAGTACCAACACCAAGGTAACGCTGCAACTTTAATTGAATTTAAAGCCCTAAACTTAGAAGGGTTTGTTTTATAAGTCAATTGTACTTTTCCTCTGTCTGTATTTAAATATAAATGACCCTTGTTATCAAGTTCAAACTGGTTAGGATCCAAAACTTCTGGGCGGTCACCAACACTATCATAAAACGAGTTTACTTTGTCTTTTAGCAGTTCGTGATACATACTAGAAGTATTTTCCATTCCAGTCATATCTGTTACACTATTATCAGAGACATTTATGTCATCCATTTCAATATCTTCATGACCAAATCCTCCCGCTGCCATTGTTTTTATTAATTTAATTTTTTGTGCATAATAAAAATGACATCGACCTACGGATCAAAGTTAGACCCATACAGAAAACTACGTGAACCTCTTGGTGTTAAGGGTATTAGGCAATCAATTGTAATCACTAACAATCCTAGTACTATAGACCAAAACCAAACCCTTATTGTTAAGTTTCCTAACCTAGGTCCCAATGATGTTATTGTTCCTGATACTTCTTACCTTGTATTTAATATTGAACTTACTTCAGCAAAAGATGTGAACAGTACACTAGTTCGAAACATAGGTAAAGCAATTATTAAAAATATTAAAGTTAAACTTGAAGGACAGGAAGTGTTTAGTCTTGACGATGCTGATGTATTTTACTGTTACAAAGACCTTTGGCTTGCAAGTCAAGAAAGAGAAGACCGTATTTATCAAGGTATAGAGACTGATAATATTACTAAACTCAGAATAAAAGCAGGAGACAAATCTACAGCATCTGCTGCTGATGTTATTGTGGCAGATACATATTGTAATAGATTTTGCATTCCACTTGAATTTGAAATCCTAACATCTCATTTACCTTATTAACAAGGAGCACTAAATGACCGTCTGAGTTTTGAGTTAATGTTTAATGACTACTCCAAAGTTATCAAATCAACTGATATCCATGCATCATACAAGATCACTAACATTTCCTTAGAATATGAAATTGTAACACATGCTCATCTAGCTACCCTCATTCGAAATCAGTACCAGTCAAGACTTCCAATTTATTATGACCGTGTGATAAGGCACAGTTTAATTAATAAAAACAAAAGTGATCAGATTTGGAACATCAATCTAAACACTCCTGCTAGGTCACTAAAAGGCATTCTTATGTTGTTTGTTCAACCAGCAAATCCATATGCTCCTACTCCAGAAACATTCTATAATCCAAAGATTACTAATTTGTCTTGTACTATTGAAGGCCGTCCTAATCAAGTGTATGCTTCAGGTATGCTACCTTACCAGCACTATGACGAGATCGCAAAATATTTTGCAGGTGGAAGGGTTAGAGAAAAACCAGCAAACATTACATCTAAAAATCTGCATCTGTATGACGTAAGAATTGCACAATACCTGGTAGACAAGTATGCACTTTGGCTAGATCTGCGTAGTACGGATGATGACTATCTACATGGGTCAGGTCGTACTGTTAAAAATGGTAGTGACGGAATCACAATTCAGATACAAAAAAAGGTTGAAACAGCTGGAGCAGTAAATATATATTTGTATCTAATTTTTGATGCCCAACTAAATATTGCAGAAAGCAGACTAAGTGGACACATATATTAATTATATTGTGTATTAAAATGAACTTGATGACACTTGACCCACACTGTGGTTTATTTTGTGGTGCTACAGGGTGTGGAAAAACTGAATTTGTTCTTAATCTCTTACAAACAAGATACCTTCATCATTTTGAAAACATTGTGATATTTTGTCCAACTATCAAACTCAACAAAGCTTATCACAACCGTTTATTCATTTGGACTGACAATAACATTTACTTAGTTGACCCTGAGAAAAAACTGAATGACTACCTGCATTATTTTTACAAACAATTTGAAGGGCAGACAACTTTGTTTATTGTTGATGACTGCTCTGCAGAAAAAGATATTGTTAAGAAAAGAAACACTCTGGCAGAACTTGCTTTCAGTGGCAGACATGCAAACATCAGTGTATGGATTCTTACTCAGAAATATAATGCTGTACTTAAAGATTTTCATGAGCAGTTAAAGTTTATATGTTTGTTTTACTGTAAAGATCGTGACAGCTTTGAAGACTGTCTCAGAGAAAACGATGTTATACCAAATAAACATGAACGAGACTGTGTAAAAAACAAACTAAAATTAACCAAGCATCTAAAGCTTATTTTAAAGACAGATCAGCCCACTGGGTATGGATTAGTAAATTAATTTAGTCTTTGGGTTTGACCATAAAAAATGATGGACGGACAAGTGGTTGATATTACAGACTACTTTAAAAATATACGGCACTTTGAAGAGATAAGATCAAATTATAAAAACCAATTTGCTTTAACACCAATGACAGTACCAGCATTTATATATGTTACATATAATGTGACTTTAGAATATACTGATGATTTTCTATCTAGAGGGATCATTACTATTAATTTTAAGACAAATATCTTTAAAGTTGATGGTGATGACTGGTTTAGGTTAGTGTGTGAACACATGCACCAACAAATAAAAGGACTAAATGTGTTTATTGAAGTTATTACATTCAATAAAGCGGTATTATACAAGGTGTAATTTTCTATTTATTATTTTGTCGGACAAATAAAAATGACGGACAATTCTCAAAGCTTAAGAAACGTGTTTCACACAACAGACTTGCCTATATCTAATATTTTTAATGTATATGAATCAATAGAAAGATCTTTTTTAGTCATACAAGAAAATCTTCTTTCTGGTAGTGTACAGATTCAGATTGTTGCTAAAATAGAATTTACTAGGGTAGATGGTGAAGTTATTGTAACGTATATCTCAACAAGACAACATACAGTTAATTCTAGAAGAGAACTAGAAAAAGTGTTTAGAGAAAGACTGTTGCCTCACTTTTTAGAAGCAATTGACAAAGCAAAAATGCTGGGTTCTGGTTGGCATGAAGGTCGTGTACTTGAACTTCAACTAAAGCAGTCAAGATATCATCCTATACTAGGTAAATCATGGATACCATTGCCAAAAGAGGTTGCAGACAAAAAGGCTGTAGTCAATATTCAAAACAATGACAACTATTGTTTCATGTGGTGTGTGCTTGCCAAACTGCATTTTGTAAGGTTAAAGCCTGAGCGTGTATCTAACTATACCAATTTTGAAAACGAACTCAACTTCGGTGGTATAGATTTCCCTGTTAAGGTAGAGGATATAGACTTGTTTGAAAAACTAAATCCTGGTATATCTGTAAATGTGTTTGTTTGGGATAATGAGTCTGTGAACAAGTTACAACCAATTACAGTGTCACCAATTGCCCCAACCTATGGCCAGCCAGAAAATAAGCATGTTGATATGTTACTAATAAGCTCTGGTGATAACTTTCACTACACAATTATAAGAAATATGTCAAGACTAATTCACAATCATGAAACAAAACACAATGGTAAACAGGAAATATGTAAAAGATGCTTACAAAGGTTTTCTTCTATTAAACTAGCAGACAAACATGTAAAGAACTGTAGGTCTCCTGATGACATTCAAACAGAACTTAAATATCCAGAGCCTGGTGATAAAGTATATTTTAAAAACTATGGAAACAAACAAAAGTTACCATTTGTAGTTTATGCCGATTTTGAATCACTAGTTGTACCGTATAATGGTCCTGTTTCAGAATCATTACCAAAGACTATAAAATTGAGTGATCAAGTGGTGTGTTCTTTTGGATACATTCTTGTTAGGTCAGACGGTGTGCATTCAGAACCTGTTATCTACAGAGGGGAAAATGCAGCAGCTATGTTTTTAACAGAAATGAGGCAACTTCATGGAAAGTTAGTACAGTATTTTGAAAAGTGTCAGATACCTTTGGTGATGACAGAAGAAGATAAATTAAATTTTGAAACAGCAGTGATGTGTTGGAGTTGTGAAGATGCCCTTGATGGTGATAAAGTTTGCTACCATGACAACATAACTGGTCATTACATAGGTGCTGCACATAACAAATGTAACTTGTCTTTAAAAATAAATCCTAAAAAATACAAACTGCCAATCTTTTTCCATAATCTAAAGGGATATGATTCACATATTATCATGCAGGCTGTGGATGAGTCTTACAAAAACATAAGTTGTATTGCACAGACAACTGAAAAATACTTGACTTTTAGGCTTGACAACAAATTATCATTTTATGACTCAATGCAACATTTATCTTTAGGTCTTGCTAGTTTGGCAGAAGGACTGACTGAGTTTCCAATAACAAGTAAATATTTTGAGCCAGACTTGATTAAGAAAGGTGTCTATCCATATGAGTACATTGATCACTGGGTTGTGTTTGAAGAAAGGATGCTGCCACCAAAAGACAAATTTTATTCTACACTAAATGGAAAAGGTATTTCTGACTCAGAATACCAACATGCACTTGATGCATGGGATAAACTAGGGTGTCAGACGATTGGTGACTACCATGACCATTACTTAAAAGCTGATGTTTGCTTACTAGCAGATGTATTTGAAAGTTACCCTGCTTGTTACATAACTAGTCCTGGCATGACATGGGATGCTTTTTTAAAATCTAGTAAGATTTTTATAGACTTGTTGTATGATAGTTCGATGGGTGAAATGGTTCAACGTGGATTGAGGGGAGGCATTAGTATAGCTGCAAACAATTATGCCAAAGCCAACAATAAATATCTTAATGACTTTGACAACTCAAAGCCAATGTCATTTATTACATACTTGGATGCTAATAATTTATATGGTTTTGCAATGTGTGAATTGTTGCCATTAAAAAACTTTTGTCTGTATGATTTATCAAAGTATGGCATAAAAAAATTAACAAAATATATTATGGATCGTGGACAAAATGATGCAAAGGGCTGGATATTTGAAGTCGACCTAGAGTACCCACACCATCTACACGATTACCATAATGATTATCCGTTGGCAGTTGAAAAAATGAGTATGACAGGGAAAAAAGAAGACACTAAACTTGTGCCAAATTTAAATGACAAATTCAATTACGTTTGTCACTACCGCTTGCTACAGTTTTACATCAGACACGGGTTAGTACTAAAGAAAGTTCACAGAGGAATTCAATTTGATCAGAGTGCTTTCATGAAAGATTATATAATGAAGAACACAACATTGCGTGCAAGAGATGGTAACACTGCATTTGACAAAGACTTCTTTAAACTTATGAACAATGCCTGTTTTGGTAAGACTATGGAAAATTCTCATCACCGCAAAGATGTGAGACTAGTCACAACTGAATTGGGTGCAATTAAACTTACAGGTAAGTCACAGTACACAGGGTACAAAGAGTTTCATTCATCATTGTATGCAGTGTCACTCAAAAAAAAGATTGTTAAACTGGACAAACCAGTATTTATTGGTATGGCAATACTTGAGTTGTCAAAACTATTGATGCTTGAATTTTACTATGATTACTTTAAACCAAAGTATCCTAAATGTCGTCTGCTATACACTGACACTGATTCTATGATCATAGACGTACCTACTGAAGACTTTTATGAAGACATGAAAACAGAACTACACATGTATGACACATCTGACTATCCTAAGGATCACCCTCTATACAGCACACAAAACAAGAAAGTGCCTGGCAAGTTTAAAGATGAACTAAATGGAGTGCCAATATCTGAGTATGTTTGACTAAGATCTAAAATGTATTCCATATTGCACCAAAAGGGTAGTCAGTCAAAAGCCAAAGGAATAAAAAAACAAAGAGATTCGACATGAACATTATAAGCAAGTATTAGATCATGGATACTACATTACTGGATGTCTGACTGAGCGCGTGTACCTTCTCAAAGCCTATTGCGAAGTTTGCTTTGGGTTTGTGCGCATGCGCCGGCTTGCGATTTTGCCTAGGTTTTTCCGGTTGCATTTCGACTATCATGGAAGACAGAGAAAGGAATGCGTGTATCCCGTTTGAAACGGGCATTTTTTATTCAATCGTCGAGGTAAGGTCTTCGGTTTTCTTTTATATCAATGCTAAATGAACTTGTTTGACATCTAAGAGAGTTTTCATATCGAAAAACTTTTATGTGGTACAGTGTTAGCGCTTAGAACATAGTAAGAAAAACAATGTTCACTGAGCTGAAAAGAAAATATGAGGGCTATATGTGTATATCTCCAGATATCTGGGAAAATATGTACGTACAGGTCAGAAATTTATAAAAATATGTTTGTACATCTCCGAAACTGGAAAAATGTGGGCTTAAAAAAGGGGAAGTTTGAAAACCCTTTCCAGCCCATTGCACAAAAAGGCGTAGGGACCACAATAAAAAATATGGTGGGTTGAATAACCTCAAACAAGCTTTTTGGGGCCAAATCATCTAACCTTAGCTTTAAATTAGGAATGAAAAGGAAAAAAAATTAACAAAACCCCTAAACAAACACATTCAAATACCAAAGTACCCAAAATTGTCTTGACATAATAGCTGTAACAAACACTTAATTTTGTTTTTTCCTTGGAGATTCGCCATCCAGGAAAATATTCATTATTGAGATACAGTCAGGGGCAGATTATGGAGGGTTTCCCAATTGCACACAAAAAAACCTGGGCTGTCAAAAAAAATGTTTTTTAATGGAAAAGGATATTCTTCATGTTATTATTCGATACAAACAACGTTCGTAGATCTAAAATTCAAGAAAGAGTGTCACCACTGTCACTGTGACTACATTACATACCGCACAGTTGTAATCAGGAATTGGCACTAACTTGATGCATTTTTTTTAATTATTAAGATCTGATGGAGCGCGTTGAAAAAGAATATGTTTCATTTTTAATGAAGGAAATTACGTGCATTTATTTTAGCAGGTAATATATTTCAACATTCCATTACACCACTTAAAAATTAAGATATTCTTTTTTAATAGTATTAGTAATAAATATAATATACATGCATTAGTTTCTAAATGGTGCAATGGAAAATTAAAATATATTATCTGCTAAACTAATTGCTTAAAATTTCCTTCATTAAAAAATAAATTTTAAAGCATCAATGAAAGCGCAAACTATTTTATAAAATTTAATTCATAATCTTCTGAGAATGCTTCAAGCCACATATGCAAATAAATACACTTCTCTTTCAATTTGATAGCTATTTCTTCTCTTCTTTTAGTCAGCTGTCTCATTATTTTAACTTCTTTTGATTAAACATAGTAACAAAGATGGTTTTTGCAATGACTCCCACCGTGTTGTCGCTTCGACATCGTGCCGAAATAGTCAAAACAGTCCAAATAACTTCGTATGATGTGTCTTTTCACATTGGTACCGGAAAGGGCAATGCAAAAGTGCGTGGCTAAGATGCGAGAAGGAACTCAAAGCGAAAATTGTTGAAGTCAGAGGTCAAGTAAATATAGGTCATTGATTAGATGGTGCATTAATGCCTCATTATCCAAAGAAGTCACTGAGATCAAACAAACATAATCTTGAAATGATTCAAACACACAAAAAGTCTCTAGCAGTAGGTGATACAAAACGAGTGTTTCACACTAAGGAAAAGGCTTATGCACCTGGGCATTACAGGCTCAAGTTATCTGAAAAAATAGCTGATAAACTGTTTGATGAACTAATTAATGAATTAAAATGGTTAAAAATGAGTAACAGTGTCTGTGGGAATAATCTGTAATTCTTCTCTAACAAATGCCCTCTTTGGTGCAGGCTCATACAGATAATAAATCGAAGCATTAGCAGAAGGAACTATTTTTTTTTATATTGTGGACAGATGTAGACCAAATTGGATCAGTTGCCCTATGTCTGACGTCATTCTCAGCTTCACCTGGTTGATATAAATATCTCACCTGTTTTGTAAACAAGCTTGTGTCAGGTGCTTTTGTTTTTATTTCTGACCCTGATGGTACTGTTTTTAATTTAATAGCATCAACAGGTTTAGGGTGACCTTCATTATTCATTGCTTTTATCTTTTATCACAGACGGTAATCTCTTAACCCACTCAGTGTTACGTGTGTCATGCATGAGTTCCTTAGAATACTGATAGCTGAAAAGTCTCTCCGATAATTGCTTGTTAAAGTTCTCAACAATAGCCTGTGATCTGTGCACACCCGGTATGCCTCGTCTAACTAGCACTCCATGCTTTGCAAATAACTGATTAAAGCGCCTTTAAATTCAGATCCGTCATCGACTTGTACAAGTCTAGGGTATGTTAAAGGACCACGACTATATATCTTTGTTAAAGCAGTGGCCACTGTTGCAGCATTTTTGTCAGTTATGGGTTCGGCATCCTTATACCTTGAAGCTATGTCGACAACAGTTAGAGCATACTTGTATCGTTTCTTTTTTATTGTATCGTGTGGTAGGAACAGGAGATCCATTTGGTGGGTGTCATTAGGGATAGTGTTTACAAAATGAGGTCTTGTTATTTTTCTTGGAGCAGGTAAATATATTTGCCAAATTGCCTGTTTTTTGAGCCACTGTTTTATTTTGTCGAGTGTGACATCCCCACCAACAGCTGCATGTAATTTTTCTATTGCAGTTTTTCCTTTCCAGTAGCCGATTGGGGAGTAATATATTTTTGATAGTTTAGCGTCTGCCATTTTTTCTAGCAATATAAACTCCTGTAAAATATACTAATGTTATTCCTACTAAAACAAATATTATTTCTCCATTTTTTTGTTCTGGGCTTGGTTGGTAATAGTCACTAAGTTTTGGTTGAGGAATAGATATGTCTTCACCAGTTACAAGATAGTATTCTTTGGTTGCGTCATCAACGTTTGAAAATGTATGCTGTGCGTGACCCTCAAGTTTTAGTTTTTCATTAATAAAATCAAGTTTCTCAATTCTTTGCTTCTCATAATCTTGTTGGGCTTGAGCTAGTTTTTCAGATGCCTCATTGTGTCGCTTCATTTCTTCTGCTGATTCTTCTTTACTCATTTTTGAAAAGAGATAGTTTGACCCACTGAATGCCAATGCATTTATAACTGCACCACCAATCATAACAGCTATTGTTGCCATACTTTTATTTACGCAGAAATATTTTCTGGAATAATTCCTTGCTTGACTAGAAAATCTTTTGTTGCAATCGATGCTGTTATAATAACTACTAGCTTAGCACTGTCTTCGAAGTCTAATTTACTCAGGTCTGCTGATTTCATTTTGAGAAGACTTTTTCCCAGCATAGAATACGCTACTGATAGTCCACTTATTACAGCAGAGTGATAAATAAGGTTCATTAAGTTCTTTGTGTCGCTCATTTTCTTATACCATAAAAATTAAAATAATAAATTTATTTACTGCATGTAAAATGGGTCCACGGCTTTGGGTGTTACTGGTAATGTGGCGACTACTTCTTTTATTTTTGGAGTGCTTGATTTTTTGGACACTGTTTGAGTCTGTGGTTTGTATTTTTTATATAATTGGTAACCTACGTAACCAAATCCGACAACAAATCCAGCAACTATATATTTTGTTGTTGTTTTAGTTGTTTTTTTCTCACTTTGTGGTGTGTGTGTTGGTTCTAATGGTAGTGTCACTGATGATGATGATGTTGTGCCAGTCTTTTCTGTTAATGCCTGATACTGTAATTTCTTTTGTCTGTTATATTCAGCTAATCTTTTACCAGCCTCTATTCGACCTGGACTTTTAGTCTTAGTCACTGTTTGAACCTGTGTCAAGGCAGGACTCTGATGTGGAGTCATCTGGGTCTCGTCCATTTTCTTCTAATTTAAAATTTAATTTAGAAAAATCAATATGACTACTAGTAACAAGTAAGGTTACAGCAGGTGCAAGGTAATTCCCAAACTTGTAAAACATAAGGCATGCTAATTTACCTATTGAACTTGAAACTATGGGGTTGCTTTCGAGATCATGTGACAGACTGTCAGTATCAACAGGTAAAAAGTGACTTACAGCTTTTGTGTATAAGCATATGAGAGATCGACTCAAATCGCGTGTCATTAGTGAAGCAACGTGATTTTCATATTTAGAATGTAGCTTGATTAGCTCGTCAGATGTGAGAGACTCTATGTCTTCTGTCATGTATTGTTTACCAAGAAAAGCTTTTGATTTTCCAGAAACAACAACAGAAAGAAGGCGTTGTTTTTTAAAGTCTAAGTCTTTGTTTTCTACAGCACAGATATCGCTTAGAAGTAGCAATTCGTCTTGATTCATTTTATAATGCAATATAATAATTTTGCTTAAAGAAGTTAATATAAACATTAATTATTTAGGTTGTGATCTACCTTAATAATCGCGTGTTGGCCGATAAAAAATGGATGGTGTCTAAATGGTTAGTTAATAAATCTATAGAGAGGGGGTGATTATAAAAAAATTAATGCTTAAATAATTTCCGAAATAAAACTAAAATAGTTAGGTAATAAAGGTATTGATTGTATTTGATGGAGTTGGTTTGTCTGAATAGCTAGTTGATATAATAAATCTACTAAATAGAAAAGGGGTGGGTTAGAAATCCCATTATATAAAACAAAAAATAATGCTTAAATAATTTCCGAAATGGAACTAAAATAGTTAGGTAATAAAGGTATTGATTGTATTTGTTGGAGTTGGTTTGTCTAAATAGCTAGTTGATATAATAAATCTACAGATTAGTGGAGGGGTGGGTTAGAAATCTCATTATTCCTATCTCTGACATACCCCCCCTCCCAGATCAAACACCCGGGTTTGATTCCTGTATGACTGTCCCAATACTGCTTCCACATTTACGGTTTTTACCATCCTGTCCTACTCAAAAAGTCAGCAGGAACATTTCCTTTATCGGCTATGCTTTCCACTCTAATGGAAAATGGCTGCAACTCCAAAGCCCACCTCATCAGTCGACTGTTTGTGGATTTAGCTTGTTGCAAGTACTGCAGTGGTCTATGGTCTGTCTGTACAACGAATGTCCTACCATGCAGATACTGACGGAATTTTTGAATTCCCCACACGATTGCAAGACACTCCTTTTCGATGGTGGAGTAGTTACGTTTTGCTTTGGACAGTTACCTGCTCGCGCATGCAACAGGCTGTAAACCGCTACCATGGTCCTGACATAATACGGCTCCTACACCCCCTTCGGACGCATCCGTCTGCAACACGAAGAGACGATCAAAGTCTGGCAATGAGCACACAGGACCCGAACACAGTTGCGCCTTCAGCGTCTCAAATGCTGCCTCACATGCATCGTTCCAAACGATCTGTCCCGTCTTCCATCCCTTGGTCAGGTCGGTTAGTGGGGCTGCTACGGCTGCAAAGTTAGGAACGAACCGGCGGTAATAATTTACCAACCCAAGAAACGATCTCACTTGTTTCTTTGTTTGTGGTCGCGGTGCGTCTTTTATCCGCTGCATCTTGTCTCCCTCTGGTTTTATCTGACCGTTACCCACTGTATGCCCCAGATATTCCAATTGCTTGAACCCCAAGTAACACTTTGTAGGTCTGGCCGCCAACTGGACCTCTCTTAACCTACAAAAGAGCTGGGCAATACATTGTAAGTGACGTTCTTTAGTGGAGGAAGCAATCATGACATCGTCCATGAAATTGCTAACTTCTGTCAATCGCAAAGGTTCTAGTAACCTCCTCATCATTCGGGAAAAGATTGCCTCTGCCGTCTTTAACCCGAAAGGCATTACCTTCCACTGAAATTGCCCTGCCGGTGTGGTGAAGGCAGTTTTCGGTTTGTCGCTCTCTAACATGGGTACCTGCCAGTAGCCTTTAGCTAAGTCTAACTTACTCAAGTACTTAGCCTTGGACAGTAAGGAAAATAGGTACTCTACGTCAGGCATTGGTTCAGCATCGAACACGACCTTTTGATTCAGTTTCCTAAAATCCACACACAACCTAACAGTGCCATCTTTCTTCTTCACCAATACGATCGGTGAGCTGTATGGGGAATTGGCTCTCTCGATTACTCCCATTTCTAGCATAGCATCTACTTCGGCTTTGACTACTTCTAGTTGAGAATGAGGTAGAGGGTATTGCTTCGTTCTCACCGGCACTTCATCAGTCAAATGAATTTCACATGAGTCTAGTGTCGTCCTCAACGGATAATCTGTCAAAATATCCTTAAACTGGACAGTCAGAGCTTCTATACTAGAATGGATCTCTGGACAGTTAGGATCAAGATGGACGTCAGAGGGTCCTTCAGACGCTACTAAAGGAATGGTAGGTACTTCCTTTACCACCATGAATACCTCTCCCCCCTCATCTTCGTCCTCCTCATCTATCACTACTGTAGCTACTGACACTCGTTCTTGGAACTTTTTCAACAGATTTGCATGGTACAGTTTATTTTTACTGCCCACCCGTACCCTGTAGTCACACTCTCCGACTCTCTCTAGAACTTCGAATGGCCCCTGCCAAGCCATCTCCAGCTTGTTGTGTTTAACTGGAAGTAACAACAAAACCTTGTCTCCTGCATTAAAACTGCGTGGTTTGGCTCTGCGGTCAAAGTGCTGTTTCTGCTTTTTCGAAGCTAGCTTCAAATTCTGTTGCGCTAACCTGCACGTCTCTTCAATGCGATTCCGTAAATCTACTACGTACTGGCTTGCATCTCTCACCTCTTCTCCCATCTGCTCTTTCGTCCACAGATCCCGTAGAACTGACATGGGCCCCCTTACAGTCTTTCCGTACAATAACTCGAACGGCGCGAACCCTGTCGATTCCTGAGGAACCTCCCTGTACGCAAACAGCAATGAGGGAATGTATCTGTCCCAACATCGAGGTTGCTCGCTAGCTAACTTCTTCAACATGGACACCAAGGTACCGTTGAAACGTTCTACTAGGCCATTTGCCTGCGGATGGTAAGGAGTAGTACACTTGCCTTGTATGCACAGCAAACGGTTGACTTCAGACATCACTTGTGAGGTGAACTGGGACCCTTGGTCGGTGAGTACCTCCCTCGGAATTCCCACCCTAGACCAGATTTCTAGCAATGCCTCAGCGACCTTTTCTGCTTCAATCCCCTTTAAAGGTACTGCCTCGGGGTATCGAGTGGCGTAATCGACGGTCACGAGAATGAACCGGTTTCCTCTGTCGGAAGCTGGAGCAATAGGCCCCACAATGTCTACCGCTACTCTCTGAAATGGTTCTTCTACTAGCGGAAGCTGTTGCATAGGAACCCGTGGTACTCTCCCTCTTGGTACTACTTTCTGACATTTTTCCCATGACTCACAGTACCTGCGAACTTGAGCACACAGCCCCGACCAATAGAAAGTACCCCAAATGCGTTCCCGGGTTCTCTTGCCTCCCAAATGCCCCCCCCCCCCCCCCCCCATCGGTGGGTCATGCGCTAAACGCATTACAGTCTCCCTCAAAGGCTTCGGGACGACTACCTGGGACATTTGGCTGCCTTCTTTGCTATAGACCCGATACAGAATTCTCTTCCTCCTGCAAAATTCTATCAGACTTTTCCCTGACGGAATTGCTCGGCCCTCTTCGGCCAACTTTCTAGCGCGAGCTAGAGTTTCGTCCTGGTTTTGCCACTCTATCAGTTGGGTAGGAGTCACATTGAGATCGGCCTGCTTAACGACTTTAAGCGCCCTCTCTCCCTCCTTTTCCCTCTGAATCTGAGCTCGAGTTTGGACCGCTGCTGCCATAGCACACTCACTGGCATCGATGGATACGGGACTACGTTTCCCATCTGAAAAAGTCACCCAGTTTCCTAGGATTACGTCCGGTCCCATGCGCTCCATTACGATAAGTTCGATCGTCCCTCGCACAAATGGTGAATCGATTTCAACCCATGCAGTCGGATACTTATCGGACTTAGTATGGTCGACGGGATTGACGTCGATGAGCCGACCTGTAAAATCCCTGGGTTCTATCCACTTGGCGGCGATCGCACTCATATCTGCGCCGGTATCACGCATGATACGAACTTCTTTTCCCTGGGCTGATCCCTTACTCCACGGGTCGTAGGGCCGGATCATCCGCATCCCTACGGTCACGGGCTCTGTCATTACGGCTACTGTCTCAGGGGCAATGGTGACTTGGTTAACTGACGCCTTACTCTGACAGTTCCTTGCTAAGTGCCCTGGTTTGTTACACTTAAAACACAGCCGTTCACCAGCCCCCCGGCCTGAACTAGCTGGTTCTGCCCTATGTTCTGCTTTGGTCTCAGGGGGTTTATTCGACCCTTTGTCCTTCTTGAACGGCGGACGAATCGCCCCCCCCCCCCCCCACCCAATGGACGCGAGACTGCCCGTTTGGTGTCGAGATGGAGCTGTGCTAGCTCCGCGGCCTCTTCACCATTTTTGGGACGTTTTTCCCTAACGAACACTTCAAGGTCTGCATTCATAATAGCATAAAGTTGCTCAGACAGAAACTAGCACTTGTTCTACGTCCTCTATGCTCTTATGGGCTAAAGTGAACCAGCGCTTGACCGAGGTCTTTAATCTAACGAACAACTGGGGAAACGTTTCGGGACCTTCCTTTTTGGCTTCGCGAAACTGGCGTCTGTAATATTCAGCGTCACGCCTGAATCTTCTCAGTAAGGTCTCCCTCACCACCTCAAAATCCTTCCCTTGCTCTACGGTCAGCCTAAGGTATGCATCACGGGCCTTCCCCTGCAATAGAGGTGCTAACCTGATCCTCCATACCTCTTTCGGCCACCCCTGGGTTTCGGCTACTCTCTCAAAGAGCTGAAGGTAAGATTCCACATCTTCCCTATCCTCTAACGGACGCAACTTGAGCGAGTAATGCTGACTAGCCTCCGTAACTGACTTCTTTTCCGATGCTGCTAACTGTAATTTAAGCCGCGTTTCGGCCGCGACGAGCTCTTCTTTCCGTGCTTGATCCGCGGCAGCCAGCTTACGTTTGGTCAATGCTAAGTCATCCCGCCTAGCCCGCTCAGCCGCCTCACGGTCCATCTGGAGCCGTCTCTCTAACTCCCTACGCTCTAGGTCACGTTCCCGTTTTTCTTCCTCTCCCCTAACTTCGGACAGGATGAACTGGGTTAGGGCTCCCCCACTAAGTCCTAGGCCCTCTCCTAGCACTTTATACTGCTCATATGGGTTTACCCCCACCCCTAACCCCTCTTTACTTCCCTGATCCCTACTGGGTGTCAGTCCTGCTGCAGTGAGAGTACGGGTAAGGGTACTCACCACTGTTTCCTTCCGAGAGGGAGTGGCCAAAGTGGCTCCTCTTTCTCCTGGGCCCTCATCCTCTGCACCACTACCTTCGAACCCATGGTCGTGCCCCGACGTGGCACCGTGCCCAGTCCGGGTGGCCCTGGTTTCCCGTTTAGGGGGCATCCTGAGGTGGGTGTCACGGAGGGCAGTGACGACAACTGCTCCAAAGCAGGACCCCTGACACAAAGAAAAATAAAACAAATAAATACACAGAATACAAACAACGAATAAAGACTAGACAGTGACAAGAGCCGAAGGGTCCTCACTACTCGGTACCTGAGTAATGAGAGGCGACCACTCACGCCACCCCCCGTTTATGCGTACTGCACTCTCTGGCCGTGGCCCCTGGCGCAATACGCCCCCACTCCCGCCAACCGCCCGCTAAATCTCACTTGTACCACAACACATAAACAAACGAAGAAGTACCCAACGGAGAAAGAAACACGCTTAGAAAAAAACGGTACAACACAATTTATTAATATTTCGGGTAAATACCTTTGTCAAAATAGACAAACAAACAGAGACATTAGCCGCTACTTATCTTCATATGCAGAAGGAATGTGGCAACTGAAGGTGACGTAAAAATAAAAATAAAAATAAAATAAAAGGAAGAACAAAAGTAAAAATGACGTCAAAGAAAAATATCATAAGAGAAAGACTCCGAGAGAAACTCAACACGAGAGACAAGAATGTGTGTAAGCGCGCGCAGGAGCGAGCAAAAGTAAATGCGTGTGTCTGAGGCCGGAGAGAGAGAGAGAGAGAGAGAGAGAGAGAGAGAGAGAGAGAGAGAGAGAGAGAGAGAGAGAGAGAGAGAGAGAGAGAGAGAGAAGAGATGGACAGCGAGAGAGAGACTGAGGGGGAGAGAGAGAGAACGAACGGGGAGTACCCTTGGTGTTTAGCAGGCTTTGTGTATTAGACACTCAGCCTACTTCGTGCCCAAGGGTTCGTTCTCTCTCTCTCTCTCTCTCTCTCTCTCTCTCTCTCTCTCTCTCTCTCTCTCTCTCTCTCTCTCTCTCTCTCTCTCTCCCCCCCTCCGGTCTCTCTCTCGCTGTCCATCTTCTCTCTCTCTCTCTCTCTCTCTCTCTCTCTCTCTCTCTCTCTCTCTCTCTCTCTCTCTCTCTCTCTCTCTCTCTCTCTCTCTCTCTCTCTCTCCGGCCTCACACACACGATTCCCATCCGATTGGGATCGGATCGGATGCAAAAAGGCATTCTGATCTCATCCGCTCGCAATCGGATCGGAATCTGCTATAAAATCCGGGCACAATCGGCATGTGTGGCGGGGCCTTAAGGCGGTACTCACAGTCCGGTGACGTCACTAACAAAACGGGATAACGAAACGCACTTCGTTTGTCTTCTAAGACCCCCTACTGTCTTTTCTAAGCGTGTTTCTTTCTGTGTTCTTCTCCGCATTTACACGCTTGGCAGTCACCTTCTTGGTCTGGATTATCCATGTTGTTGTTGTCATGATTCTTGTTGTTCTTGCGATCAATGATATTGCTGTTGACACACGCCGTGAATGTTGTTCTCGTGATTGCTGTTTTTGTCGTCGTGCTTGACACTGTAGTTGTAATTGGTGTTATCATGATTGGTGTTGCTGTAGATGATTGTTGTTGCAGGTGTTATCGTGGGTGTTGTTGTTGTAGTAAATTGGTGTTGTTGCAGATGATGCTTGTCATGAAAGTGATAGTTGCGTGTGTATGTGCGTTTCCTTATTTTAAATCTGAAGACACATTTCAGCACCATTTGTGTTTGTTACGCCTTGTCGACACATCTCATGAACTTAAACAGCAGCTTGTACACACAGCAAAAGCACACGAATAATCGCACTTATATATTCTGCGCAGCCGTTAGCGTGTCAGTCTTACAAATCACTTTATTGTCCATAGGATGGAAAATTTCCTTCGGCTTTGACATAAACACACGCAGAAAGATATGAAAACATGAAAATTTGCCAAAATAGCATCTGCGAAAGAAAGAAGCACGCTTAGGAAGGACAAAAACACTTTTTTTAAAGAGACACACACACACACACACACACACACACACATACACACACACACACACACACACACACACACACACACACACGCAAATACAGAACACTACTATTCTTTCTTACATGCGAGAAGTGTAACTGCTGTTAAATTGTGCTGTACTTGTCCTTTCTAAGCATGTTCCTTTCTTTGTTGTGATGTTCTTAGCACCAGGCTAGCTCGGCTCCTGCTAAGCGCTGTCTTTTAGACCATGGATGGGCCAGACCGGGATAGTTTAAGAGTAGCACCAACTCAGCTAGTTGCTGTCTTTTTAGACCATGCATGTGCCAGACCATGAGAGTTTAAGGGTAGCACTAGGTTAGCTTGGGGGTGTAGGGGGCTCTGGATAGAGGTAGCACCTTTGCTGTTCGGCAGCTGCGTCCTACATAGGACGGACGGGCATCACTGGTCCTCATCCATCTCCTTAATCTCTCACGTGCTGGCTCCAAGCGCCACACCCTGGCAAACCACCTCAGCTGGTGGGCTAAACCACGTGAGGGGGTGGTGTTCACATTGCACCACTAGGCGGATGAGCTGTTTCTGACAGCCAACGGCTAGAGGACGGAGGAGATCAGGTTGGATCCAACAGCCAAATGTGGGGGAGTAAACCCTTCAAATCAGGAGTGGAGCCCCGAAGGCAGACAGCTGCCTGTACTCACGCACTGTTCTGGCAGCTCCTGCAGCCAAACTGGTGCCAAACGTACTGCTTTGCATTCCTTTGGATACATCAGCGAGGCCGAGAGGGGGATCTTGACGACTGGGCACCCCAGGATCTCCATACACTTCGCCCAGGCTTGCGCCCTGGAGAGGTCACTCCAGTGACTGACCCAGCAAGCGCATATACTCCATTGTCTTCCGAGACAGGATGCCAAACAGGTTAGCTTGGCGCCTACTAAAGTACGTGCTGTCTTTTAAGCCACGGATGGGCCACGCCATGACAGTTCAAGAGTCTAGTAGCGCCAGATCAGCTTGGCGCCTCCAGGGCGCCAACATGATCTGGCGCTACCCTTGACCTATCACGGGCCGAAGAGCAGCAAATCTAATCTGGTGCTACCTCGAACTTTCACTGCCTATTGAGAAGCTGAGCTATTCTGTTGTTTCCTTCAGTGTGGTCCGTCGAGGCGCCAAGCTACTCGGGTACTGAGAACATCCCAACAAACAAAGAAACACGCTTTAAAAAAAAAGACAATTACAACACAATTTTTTCGGATTAAAATCTTTTCTTCTTTAAAATAGACATGTATACAAATATTTTCTGGTCCTGCCTCGAACATTTATGTGCCATCGAGGAGCCGGGCTCTGCTGTTTCCTTCAATGTGGCCCGTCGAGGCCTCGAGAGTTGCTCTAGCGTCACCCTTGAACTGTAAAATGGTCCTGTTATCTCCCACAGCTGAGCGTATTCGTTAGCTCTTATCATCCTGATACACCCATTGCTTGAAATGAATTTGACTGATAGTTCAAGGGTAGTGCCAGAATAGCTTGGCGCCTCTGGCGCCAAGCTTTTCTGGCACCACCCTTGAACTAAAACAGTTGATCTATCTCCTAATCTGTAATGTAGCCTTCATAGGACAATAAGCAAAGTTTATAAAATCAGCCTCAGGATGTAATGGGTTAAAGGACGTCGATCCCAAATGTGATACGGTCACAATCTTAACCCCGTTCTTATTAACTCATTCGCGGCCAGCCGCACCCGAATGCGCGGCTGATGCCCTGCATCCGGATGCGGCTGGCCGCGAACGAGTTCAGTAATGCGAAAAACTGTATCGGCGTTAGAATTGGTCAAAAAATGATATCAATGTTTAAAAATTATCCAGTAAAACTATAATGTAGTAAAAACAAAAGATCACTTCTGTATATGTCTTTGTGCGTGTGCTTGTTTGTTTGTTTATCAGTCGATCGGTTGGTCGATCGGTCGGTCAATTGTTTGTTTGTTTGTTTGTTTGTTTGTCTGTCTGTCTGTCTCTTTGTTTGTTTGTTTGCTTGCGTACTTGTTTGTTTGTTTGTTTGTTTGTATTTTATTGTATTGTATTGTATTGTATTGTATTGTAAACTTCAAGTTTGTCATACAATGAAATTACTACTTTTCTTGATTACCTCTTCCTGAAATAAAAATTTACATTACACTTTCTGGTGATTTACCGGCCTTCTCTTGCTGATGACACACTATGTTAGGAACACTGGTTGTCGCTCTCGAGTCGAGGGTAACAACCAATTCAGGTGCTAGATTCTGGCAGAGCCTCGGAGCAAGAATTCGTGTATCAAAAACAACAGTCGCGATAGCCTGTCGAATCACCGCAAGATGTAGCGAAACATATTTATAACTTTAGTAACTGCACTAAAAGAAAACTTTTTACCCGTTCAGTACCGATATAATATAGCACCACCAAACAACAAGAGTCATAGATCCTCATGAGCCCCCGCAGTCGCGGGGGCTCATGAGGATCTATGCCTCCTGCTGGCGACACTTTGAATCCGTGTTCCTGGAAAAGCTAGCGGACATTTTGGTGCTAAATTAAAAATAATGCAGAAACACAGTCTGCGTCAACTGTGTCAGCAAGAGGTATAGATCGTCGCGCGTCATGAGCCTCCGCAACTGCGGGGGCTCATGAGGATCTATACCTCTTGCAGTTTGGTCGTGTTAAAAAATTTTGGCACTGAACGGGTAAAGAGCAGGAAAGATCCCACGCACAGGTGTCGTAATCGAGAGACAAGTGCTGACGATTAAAAGAAGTTGCACTGCGTTGACATGCCCCATGCACTGAGAAAATACGGAGTGGTTTACAACAAGCAGTGTAACAAAGAACTAGCACGCGTATTCAGTATTTAATACGCGTATTAAATATTTTATACGAGCATTAATTCAGGCGAATTAGAGTGCCAGATCCCTGGTTGGTTGGTTGGTTGGTTGGTTGGTTGGTTGGATTGGAGTTGAACGAACACGGCACCAGAGTGATAATGGGCGGCCCTGACGGGTGAGTTGTGGGGGACAGGAACAGATATTGCCTATGGAGTACGACCTCAACTCTGATCAATTCAGGCGCACTGCCACTGTCCCACTTTGATTTACCGGCACTTTTGAATGAACATGCTGTCTGAACAAGCTCTTCTCTTCTTTTTTTTTTCTTTTTGGCCTGGCCTACGAGTATTAACACATTGAATCCTAACGACGTAATTCCCCAAAAATTAAGAGTTGTCGTCTGAAGACTCCCTACCAACTAAGGAGATAGCTCGACCATGATAGTTCAAGGGTAGTGGCAGAACAGCTTGGCGCCAGGCGCCAAGCTGTTCTGGCACTACCCTTGAACTATCATGGTCGCTCTGTATCTTGTTGTGTTTCAGGGTAAAAAAAAAGGTTAAAGTACCATTACGCATAAATTTGAAGGCTCATTTCAACGCCATTTGTGTTTGTTATGCCTTGTCGACACATCTAATGAACTTTAACAGCAGTTGGGACACGCAGCAAAAGCACACGCGTAATCGCACTTATTTAGTCTGCGCAGCCGTTAGCGTGTCAATCTATGTTTAGCTGTTTCTCGTACTGAAAGCATTATATTTATAGAACGGATTACTCATTGTCAAATTACTTGATATCAAAACGATCTGTGCTGAACTGGCTTGTCCCGCCTGTGTCTAAATGAACCGTATCTAGACCTGTGTGTAGCGTTTCGTAGCCGTCTGTTACAGAAGTGTATCTTTGAACAGTTACGGCGGTAGTGGGGCTTCAAGTATTTAGTTCATAGTGACAGGACCCGCGGTACGGGAAATGTATTCATACTGTGTGCTGCGCACGACAGAGTGCATCAGGGGCGGGTAGAAGAAGAAGGCGTGTTTGTGTATCAACAACACTCTCACCACTCGCCAATATATCAAACAAGGGGGGTGGGGGTAGGGCGGGGGGAGGGCGTAGTGTGCGTGCGTGTGTGTGTGTGTGTGTGTGTGTGTGTGTGTGTGTGTGTGTGTGTGTGTGTGTGTGTGTGTGTGTGTGTGTGTGTGTGTGTGTGTGTGTGTGTGTGTGTGGAAACTCGCCCAAAAACTGAAAATCAAAAAGTGAGGGTACAGGAGTCCACCAAACACCCCCAAAAAGGGACTTTGTTATAGCATACTAAACAATTTGAGGTCGTGCAGTGAGAAGGGGGGGGGGGGGAGTCTGGAACCCCTTAAAGACCTCTCTGTTTGGCTAAAATATTCCTGAATACAATAACTGATTTTAGTCCAGTATTTGGTAGACTTAATACGCACAGTCTTTGTTTTTGTGGGGGGAGTGGGGGGGGGGGGTTAACAACCAGTGAAACCAGTAAAACACAGAACCATTCAATACGCGCATTAAGTATTTAATAGAGGCCTTACATATTTAATACGCGTATTAGTTCTCAGTGCAAGGGACACAACTTCTTGTCATCAGCACTTTGTCTCTCGATTACGGACCCTGACCCTGTTCTCTGTCGAGAAACTGCACCCAACTGCAAGAAGTATAGATCCTCATGAGCCCCCGCAGTTGCGGGGGCTCATGGGGATCTATGCCTCTTGCTGACATTACGTTGAATCCATGTCCGTGGGACATATAAAGGTTTATTTGTTTGGTTTTTTGTTTGTTTGTTTGTGGGGTTTTTGGAGGGGGGGGGGAGGAGGGGGGGGGGGGGGGAACAGTGTTTGTGGTGTTTTTTGTTTGTTTGTTTTTTTGGGGATGTTGCGTTGAATTATCGAAGATTGCAGAAAAACAGCCCGCTTTAGCTGGCACTGAACGGGTCAAAGGTTATCTTCGGTGCTGTGAATGCGGTTATTAATATGTTACACTACATCTTGCGGTGATTTGCAGAGAGAGTATTGCACGAATTCGTGCTTTGATGGCTCTACTCAGAAGCTAGCACCCACACTGGTTGTCACGCTCGATTCGCTACCGCTTATCAGCGGTAGCGAATCGAGGGTGACAACCAGTGTTGCTAACACTGTGTGTCAGCAATAAGACAATACTGACAATCAGGACAAGATGCAATTTAAACTACTATGAAAGTCAGGACAGTAACAGGTAAATAAGGAAAGGTGTTCAACAAACTTGAAATTCACAATATAAACAAAGTAACAAAGAAACATGCAACAACAAAAATGACGAACAAACATGAACACAATCACACACACACACACACACACACACACACACACACACACACACACACACACACACACTCACACTCACTAACATAAATAAACATGTAGAGTTTGTTTGGGTTTTTTTTTTTTTTTTTTTTTGCATCGTACTTTTAATCGAATTTTGATTTTAGTTTTCGAACAAAGTCAATGCCAATACATTCTTTTCTGCCCTTTTAAATAAACGGCGTTAGCTATGTCAAGCTTAGGACCACATTACCCAAATCTGGGAGACATTCGGCTGCGGAAGATGGGAAGGACCATTCGACAGTTCAAGGGTGACACCAAAAATAGCTCTCGAGGCCTCGACGGACTACACTGAAGAAAACAGCAGTGAAGTTGGACTCCTCGCTGGGCCATGAAAGTTCGAGGTAGCACCAGTTAGATTGCCTGCTCTTCTGGCCATGCTAGTTCAAGGGTAGCGCCAGATCAGCTTGGTGCCCTGAGGGCGCCAAGCTGATCTGGTGAGACCCTTGAACTGTTATGGTCAGGTCCATCCGTCGTCTAAAAGTCAACACTTAATTTAGTTCGCGCCAGGCTAACGGGATGCTAACTGTAAACTATTATGGTCTAGCCATCCATAGTCTAAAAGACAGCACCAAGTAGGTGCCAAACTAATCTGGTGCTAAGAAAATCACAAACAAAGCAGAAAGAAACATGCTTAGAAAGAACAAGTAGAGCCCATTTTATCAACACATACACTTCTCGCCTTAGAAAGATTAGTAGTGCTTTGCATTTTTGTGTGTTTGTCCATTTTGAAAAAAAAAAGAGTTTTTCTTCTCTTTTTTTAAGCGTGTTCCTTCTTTGCAGAAGCTCTTCTGGCAAATCAAAATAAGTAGTGAATGGTATTCTTGTTTGTATGTCCATTTCTAAAGCTGGTATTAACCCATGAAATTAAATCCAATGGGTCTTACGTGTCCTTTCTAAGCGTGTTTCTTTCTCTGTTGGGATTTACTTTGCATATTACAAGCTTGGCCGTCATCTTTTTGGTCAGGATCTCTAATCTGGCGCTACTTTTGAACTAGCATGGTCGATTCGTCTCCCGCGATAGTCTCTTCAAGCTTGTCTGCAAACAGCCAACGCCGGATCACAGACGTAGCCTTCTTTGCACACACGGCTATGGGATACGATGGCGTGGTCACAGCTCTCTCCCGCATCTGTTGGAAGAAAAGTATGAATCGTTACCTCATTCAGCCGCAACACACCGCAGCAAGATATGGACCGAGCGTGATAGTTCAAGGGTGGTGCCAGAAAAGCTTGGCGCTTTTCAGGCACCACCCTTGAACTATCATGCTCGATCTGTCTCTTGAAATGTAACACAGTCCTTCAGAGGGCAGCTTCAAAATTTGGGGATTTCGGTCCTGGGATTTAATGTGTTCATTTGTTGGTGGGTCTGGAGGGTTTGACAGTTGCTGTTGTCTAGCGGTGTTGCTGTTGATGTTGTTGTCGATGTAATTGTTGTTGCTGCTGCCGCTGCTGCAGTCGTCGTTGATGTTGTTGCTGTGCTTGTGTATATTTGGTGGGTTTTGCAATCAGCATATACATCAGCAGCAGCAACAACATCAACACCAGTGCGCCACGATCAACAACAGCGACAACAACAATAGTAAAAGCAAAATAATTCTGGAATTAAAGAAACACACACACACACACACACACACACTCACTCTCACACACACACACACACACACACACACGTACGCACGCACGCACACACACACACACACACACACACACACACACAACTACCATGATCACGACAACAACAACAACAATCATCTACAACACACCAATCACAACGACATCCGTCAAGACAACAGAAACAACTACCACTACAACAATGACAATCACGAGGGACAACAATCACGTCTTGTCAACAACAAAAGCATCGACGACAACAAAAACAACAACACATTATCATTTTGTCCATCAAATACTGAATTTTTTCCGTTAAAAAAAATTAAAATAAAAAAATAATTAGAAACGACAGTTACATCACAATCGTGTTGTGACTGTCTTTTCTAAGCGTGTTTCGTTTTTCGTTGTGTTCTTCTCAACAACAATAGCACAACCACCACCTACAGCAACAACACTTTATCATTTTCTTCATCAACCACCGACCTTTTCCCGTTTTAACTCATTTAAGCCCAAACGCGGTGCATTTCCCAAACTGTGGAAGCGTTTCTTAACGACTGTGTACCTGTTGAAGGATACGGCTTGACCATGATAATTTAAGGATAGTGCCTGATAAGCTTGGCGCCTTCAGGCGCCAAGCTAATCTGGCACTACCTTTGAATTATCATGGTCAAGCCATCTCCTGCTGTAGGGCGTCGGGGCTGAATGGGTTTACAAAATGTCAAAATTCTACTGACCGACTTCCTGTACACAGATGGTGCAGCACCCGCAGTAGCCCAGGTTCCTGGCAACATACGGGGCACTACACTGCGGACTCATGCAGAAGACTGCGAAGCAAGCAGTTGGGGAACAGCCGTTGTGCCCGATGATTTGACCCTTGACCTCCATCGTCATCACCATCAGCGCCGCGAGGACTATGTATCGAGAAAGCATTTTTTTAAAAGTCGATGTTGTGTCTTGAAGTGAAACTGATGTCAACGGACTGATTGTGTAGCCCTGAACTAAAGTTACTCTTCTGCGCGGGTTTTTTTTTTTTTTTCTGTGACGAGAAGAGATAACGGTATCTAGTTGTAGAATTAGAAAGCAATTTAACCACGTCACTGCTAGCGGAAGAAATTGATGTCTTTAAAATTATACCAGATTAACTTTTTTCGTGCCCATAGTCGCAGATGGCGCTTCGGCAATATTTGTCCATTGAACGTAAACACTTTAAAACAAATATAATAAATTTTAAAAAAATAACTGCGAGAGGCTCATGCGGATCTATGCCTCTTTCAGTTTAATCGTGTTCACCTTTTCTTGTCAGTAAAGGAGTTAAAGGACAGATGCTCTCAAAAACGAAGTATTGAAGGAGAAAATAGTCTCACGTGTCAGTATAGACCAACGTTTAGATTCCTATCTATCTATCTATCTATCTATCTATCTATCTATCTATCTATCTATCTATCTATCTATCTATCTATCTATCTATCTATCTATCTATCTATCTATCTATCTATCTATCTATCTATCTATCTATATCCCGTAATCTTGCCGACCATTGGGGCACCACTGATGACTTGGCAACCAGCTCCCTCCATTCCTCTCTGTTCTCTGCCATTCTCAGCGTATCGTCCAACTTCAGTCCTGTCCACTGTGAGATATTGTCCTTCCATCTTTTCCTCTGTCTTCCTCTCCTTCGTCCTCCTTGCACAGTGCCTTGCAGGATTGTTTTGGCAAGCCCTGCTGAACGCGTGACATGCCCATACCACTTCAGTTTGCGTTTTCTCACAATGGCTAATGAGTCTTCATAGGGCCCGATGGCTTGCCTGATTCTGCTTCCCGCTTCCTCGTTTGTGATGTGATCTCTGTATGAGATGCTAAGCAGCCTTCGAAAACATCTCATTTCAGTGGCTTGTATCCTCCTTTCGAGGTCTGCTGTGAGGGTCCACGACTCGCAGGCATACAAGAACACTGAGATGACTAAGGAGCGCATCAGTCTGATCTTGGAGCAGAGTGTGGTGTTTCTGTCCTTCCATATGGTCTTCAATCTTGTCAGTGCTGTTGTTGTCTGCGCAATCCTGAACAGTATTTCTGGTTTTGATCCCTCATCTGTCACAATGGCTCCTAAATATTTGAATTTCTTAACTGTTTCCAGTTTTGGGCCTCCAACCATGATTTCAGTGCCAATGCCACTGGCGTTATTGGTCACCAGTTTGGTCTTCTCTGCACTGATTACCATCCCATACGCAATGGCTGTACTATCCAGCTTTCCCACCAGCTGAGCTAGCTCCTTCTCTGTTCCAGCAAGGCCATCAATGTCGTCCGCAAAGCGCAAGTTCGTGATTGTATATGTAGCAGATCTTGTGCAGTCATTCAGAGCTCTGGTGGCAAATGCAAGCTTCTGTGTAGTGCGCTTATATGGACGTTTATGACAGATATATATATATATATATATATATATATATATATATATATATATATTATATATATATATATATATATATATATATATATATATATATATATATAGCGCAATACACAGAAGCTTGCATTTGGCACCAGAGCTCTGAATGACTGCACAAGATCTGCTAAAGTTAGTCACGTTTCTTCAGATAAGCAAAATTTATCCTTTTTATTTTTCTTCTGGTAAATCTACGTTTTAACTTTAAGTTCACGCAGTTAACCCTTCTAATTACAAGAGGCGTAGATTCTCATGAGCCTCTGCCACTGCAGGGGTTCATGAGAATCTATGCCTCTTGCTTAAACAGATCTGTCCAATTTAATGCACATGTTGTGAGATCGCACGGATTTAGTTCATGACTTTAAAGTCTTCAGACAGCAACAGATCACCTCAGAACAAACTTCAGACAGTCTTCTAAGAGACACTATCGCAAGCAGAAGTCTTTTCCCGTTGAATTTCCTTAAGAAAGTGTGTGTGCTGAATTCTAGAAGGAAAGGAAAATGCTGAGGCTAGTGGTGATTTTTCTGGCTGTGGCCAGTGCAGGTGCCATTGTGTGCATGCCAATAATGTGTGAGAGGGCTCTGTGTGCTGCGGTCACGGCAGAAACCTGCGCAGGCAGGATCGTTCGGAACGGTGGCTTCTGCGGCTGCTGCGATTCTTGTGTTCATGTTCTTGGTAGGTGTTGGAAAGAATATTTTCTTATTTGTTGTTTGTTTGTTTGTTTATTCATTTATTTATATCTTATTTCTTTGTTTGTTTGTTTGTTTGTTTGTTTGTTTTTATGCTTGTTTGTTTGTTATTTATTTATTTCCTTCTTACTTCTTTGCTTGTTTATTTGTTTGCGTTATCTGTTTATCATGATCATTCTTTTGTTCAGATTCTTGGTAGGTGCTGGCAATGATATGTTCTTTTTTTGTTTGTTTGTGTTTGTTTATTTTTTTCTTTCTTTCTTTCTGTGTTTCGTTGTTTCTTTGTTTCTTTGTTTGCGTCGTCTGTATTTTTAGTATCACTCGTGTGTTCATGTTCTTGGTAGGTGCTGGCAAGGATACTTCTTACCCTTGTTGTGTTTTTTTGGTGGGTTTTTTTGTGTTTCCTTGTTTCGTTGTTTCTTCGTTTCTTTGTTTGCGTCGACTGTTTTTCATTATCACTCTATTCGCTAGTCATGTTTACCCGTCAATGTGTTTGGTTAGTTCGGAGTTTAACGTCCATTGCACCGAAGAGATAATGGACGGCCCTATCGGGCGGGTTATGGGAGACGGGGGCAGCTGTTGCCTATAGAGTACGACCTGAACACTGACCAATTTGGCCACACTGCAACTGGTCCAATTTGATTTACCAGGACTATAAATGGGCATGCTATCTGAACGAGCCAGAGGAAGAAGAACCTCTATGGCTGAGATAGCGAATCGAGGTAGACAACCAGCATGCCCGTTGTGACAAGATTCTAAACTGTCTCTCACTGGTTACCTCCCTTGATCGAGGGAGGTAACCAGTGTGAGACTGTGTTTGTGTGTTTGCTTCTCTTAAAATATCTCTGTACGTGCGTCCATCTGTCCGTGTGAAGCCGAGGGCCACTCCTGCTTCCAAGACCTTTTGCTTGGCGTTCCCGCGACAGTCACTTGTGACGATGGATTAGTGTGTGACCCCACCACCAAGACCTGCCAGGACCCGGCCAATATCCAAGGCGTCGGCAAGAGACAAAGTGAGTCGGCCCGTTTAGTCCTGATTCTAAGCAAAGGTCCTCGGGCCTACGACGGCCGTAGTTGGCCCGCGCACGATTGTGCGCGGGCCCACTGCGGCCGTCGTGTGCCCGAAGACGCTTTGCTGCTGGGGGACACACTACAGACATGAGTATAGGCCGTGTGACATCGGTGCGCACAACGTTTTTGCCAAAATTAATGTCTCCGCAAATAAGGACTTTCCTGTACCACTTTAAGAACAAAATATCATTTAGTGCCAATTGACCTAATATGGAATATGTTTTACTCAACTCCTGTTATTTGTCGACTTTGCTGTACAGTCGGAAAAAAATTGGTGTTAAGACAAGAACAAGCCATCTTCAGCACCCCAAATACACGTGAGCGTGCTTGTTTGGGTTCAGTTTGCGGCTACATTCTGCGCATTGAGTTATATTATAAATATGAGAAATGCGCCAAATAAATACCATGTAATAAATAAATAGAGCCCTGGCAGATTTCAATATCGAGGTCAGTCATGCAGACTTCATGTGTGTCGGCGCTGTTTCAGGTTTTAAACTTGGCCAATTCACGTGAAAATGGATCTTTCTGATATTGGGCTTAATATATCCGGGGCACATTTAGGGATGTAAAATCAGTCAATTACTGAAAAAATTCCGACTTTTTACGACAGTACAGCAAAACTGACACGTTGTTCGAGTTTCATAAAAGTACATCGTATTAGGTCGTCACTGAATGATGTTTGTTCTAAGATTGATATAGAAAATTGGTTTTTTGCTGAGATATTTGCAAAACATGTTGTGCGTTCCGATGTCAAACAACCTGTATAATTATATTGCTCACTTGAGAGAAATGTTAGCGTATGATTGGCTAATAGCAGTTAGTTAAAGTGATTTCGGACTTCACACGTCCGATATCAGTTGACCCCTAGCCTTTACCTGCCCCCTTTTAAAGCAAAATTACACATTTCAAGATACGATTACACATACTGACGAGCAAAAAACATATCTGTGAGCTTCTAGGCGCCAAACTATTCAGGATCTTTATCTATTCAATATACATTATTTACATTTAGGAGTTTGATTTATAAAAATTGTCGAGATGGTCTGATAAAAGCCGAGACCTTTGCGTACAGAATACAGGATTCTGAATAGAATTTATAGTCTGGCAGTAAACTTTCCATTTTCACGATATAACCAGGACGTTTTCACGGAACACGAAAATATTATTTTGACTTTCACGACAACTTGACCTCAGGAGAGGATCTTTGATGGGGGCGGGGGGAGATATCCTGGGGGTTCCCCTCCCCCCTCCCCGACCCAAACTTGTTTAAAATACTATAATAAAGTCCCTTTATGGGTGTTCAGAATCCACCACCCCGACCCTGATTTCTTGACGAGATTCGACACACACGCATGCTAGCCCCCCGCCCCCCCCCCCCTCCCCAACCCCCCCCCCCCCCACTCCTCCCCCTCTCCCCGTTTGATTTTTCGGCCATTGGAAGAAGGTCTAGCGTCGGGGAGGCCTTTGTGTCAGGTTGAAGGTCCCAAACTAAATGTTGGACCCCCCTCCCCTCCTCCCCGATCGAGGTAACTGATCCGCTCCTGGACCTCTTCCTTCACGAATCACGAGGATAAAACATTTTGCAATCACAAATCAGGAAAACCAACACACAAAAAACCGCGGTCACGATTTCAGGGTATACCGCCCCCCACCCCCCCACCCCCACCACCACCACCACCACCCCTCCCCCCCCCCACCCCACCCCCACCCCTCCCCCTCTCATTGAGAAACACTGAATTTATACATAGCATGATATATCTGTCATCTGAGAAATTTGTTCAGTTGTCTGTATTGTTCGTTTCGCTACTCTTTATTTTTCATGCTGTTGCAGTTAATGTAATCAACACTGGCACCACCAGCACTGTGTCATGCGCACAGCGATTGCTGGAGATACAGGCGGCTTCCGCTAACGGCATGCCTCTGCTCGGTCAACCTGTGCCCACGTGTGCTGCTGACGGAAGTTACGCGCCGCGCCAGTGTGAGGGCTCCGTGTAAGTTATCATTTAGTTTTCTTGTTTCAGGCGTATGCAGGAACTACAGCCATTATTTGGCAAAAGGCCTGTTGAGTCGCGAGATTGTGATGCTTGATTACTGAGGCTGACCTGTACTTGTCGAAGGCGGCAGCGGTGGTTGTGAGTAGTGGTGGGGGTATGGAGTAGGGCAATGGGCAAGGATTGCCTTTTATCTTTGTTTGTTTGTTTGTTTGTTTGTTTTTCTTGTTTTTTTCTGTTTTTGTTCGGGTTTTTTTAATTTATTTTCGTTGCTGTTGTTGGGGGGGGGGGGGGTGAATGGGAATACAACTAGAAAGAAACATCAGTGCATTATTATGTCATAATGTTAGAAATAATAGCGGTAACTGCGTAGTCGTCGTCGTTGGGTCGTCATTATTGTTATTGTTAGTAGTAGTAGTTAGTAGTAGTAGTAGTAGTAGTAGTAGTAGTAGTAGTAGTAGTTGTTGTTGTTGTTGTAAAAGTAGTAGTAGTAGTAGTAGTAGTAGTAGTAGCAGCATGGGTGGATAGAGGGGGGGAATCTTAGGGGTTCCGGACACCACCATCCACCCCCATCCCCACACCCACACCCCACACCCCACATCCCACCCACACCTGTATAAAAAAAATATGTGCGTTTGTCGGCAGGTGCTACTGTGTGGACCCCTACGGCAATCGGATCCAGGGCTACAGTGTCAGCATCGGCCAGTCTGCCAACATGGACTGCCGTAAGGTTCCTTATTTTATGGCATATATTAAGCATTTACGTATTTTGAAATTCACAACAGAATCTTTGTGGATATATAGACATACTTGTTATGCTTGTTTACAAGCTTGTTCACAAATACAATCATAATTATATTTTATTTCAATTACTGTCACTCAGCCATTTAAACATTCTATTTCCGTTTTGTTCAAACCCTCTTTAGCTCATTCGAGACGTGCCGACTCCGGATACGCGGCATAAGCCGCGTATCCGGAGGCGGCACGTCTCGAATGAGTTAACGCCCATGGGGGAAAAAGTGTCGACTATGACACGATACTACGTACCATTAATACAGTCGATTTATATAGTACATCAGAAGCAGGCCAAAACCTGCACGTCTTTTGACGCAAACTTTGTCCAGACTCTTAATCCACTGTTTTCGTCGAAAGACGTGCGACTTTAGCCTACTTCTGATTTTGTAAAATTGTCTGTTCCTCACAGAGTGTGCACGTGACCAATACGCCTACATGCAGACGGGTTTGATTGGTCGCCTGTTCACGTGCACCCAATCCGGAAGTTATCAGCGGTACGCGTGCACGGGCTCTGTGTGTTACTGTGTCGATAACCTAGGCAGCATGTTAGCTGGCAGCCCTACCGTCAACATCGGCAACATCGGCGCTCTGCAGTGTTAAACAGCAGGTAAGCACAGGGGTGGATCAATCGCCTCCCGGTCGGGGGGTGAGGGACGAGGGAGGGGGTGTTCCAGCGTTTGGTTTGGGACCTTACACCTGACACAAAAGGTTTCCCGACGCCAGACCATGACCCTGTGGCCAGAAACTCCAAAATACAAAAATGAAATACAAAAATCAAAGACGCCCACGTTCCAGGTAGCCAAGTTGCATGAGCACGATGCTATAGCGGAGCACGAAGCTTAGCTGCTTGCGCAGGACTAAGATCGCTCATGCAACTGAGCCAGGAGGTGTGAATTGCTCCCGAAGCTGTGCTGTTACCAGCGCCTGTATAAATCGCGTCTTCAAAAGTTAACCTGGCATAGTTGGACTGACGGACAGCACTCTCTGCCAATAGAATTAACGGTAGACAGCAATGGGACTAGCAATAGGCGTAGATCCTCGTGAGTCCCCGCATCTGCGGAGGCTCATGAGGATCCATGCCTATTGTGTTTTGATTTTGTTTGTCGTGTTCTGGCGGCGTACTGACGTTGTAATCTAAAAACATCAATATGGTTAGTGACATTGTAATCTCAAAATGTCTTTTTGCTTCCAGGGCTAATGGAGCTTGTGCATTCTAGTTGCATCCTGCCACATTTGGTGCCTCGGCATTGGGACCCGCTGGGAGGATCATCATGTATAGTTCAGATTGAAGGAGGTAGCCAGTTTGGCAACATAGATGTCACGTTTGTGTTGCGATCCGCAATGTGTTAGACATTGCAAGTACATGAAGCGTTTTTGGAACAATTAAATGTCTAAACAAAACATTGTGTTCAACTATGTGTGCGCGCACGGCGCGCGCGTGTGTGTATGTGTATGTGTATGTGTGTGTGTGTGTGTGTGTGTGTGTGTGTGTGTGTGTGTGTGTGTGTACGTGTACGTGTCTGCGTGTGTGCGTGTGTGTGCGTGCGTGCGTGAGTAATTTGTGTGATTTTATTATAATTATGTTTTTTATGCGTGTTTAAGTCCCTTATATATATATATATATATATATATATATATATATATATATATATATATATATATATATATATATATATATATATATATATTATATATATATATATATATATATATATATATATATATATATATAGAAGGGACTTTTTAGGACGGGTCGCGGTGGGGTGAATTTAATAGCATGTCCGGCCATGATGTCAAAGGCGGGCAGGCCTAAACCTCTCACAATTGAAGTAACAAGATAAAAATTACGTCATGATTAATTACACTAACCTCGCTGCTAAACGTACATTTGACGCGAAGCGCCGTGTGTGCGTATGTATGTATGTGTGTGTGTGTGTGTGCATATGTGTGTAAACAAGACAATCTCCGATATTTCTGTACACACAAGCTTGAAACTTGGCGAAATACTTTCTTCAAGGGGTGGCTATGAGAGCCTCCGAGCATATTGTAATTGAATGTCTCATTGAAGACATAAACAACCGTTTATAGGAAGTCGGTTGACCCAGATTAGAGTCCGTATTTTTGTCATGTTTACTTGAAATTTTAGCTATAGCTAGTTTGGATAAAGACATTGGATGAGTTCGTTAGCCAGCTTTGTATCCTTTCAACTTCTTAGTAAAAACAAATTCAGAAAAGAATTAAAACAGTAAAAACAAAACTGTGACTTCTACTTCTAGAGAAAGTCAGACAGTGGCGGTGACATAAAAGAGGCAACTCCGGCACCACGCAGACATAGCCATAATACTCTAAATATGACCTTTATTCTCTCTAGCGCGCCGCGCGCTTTCTCTCTCGCACACAAACATGCGCGCATCCCCAAGAGGCATAGATCCTCATGCACCCGGAGAGCGCATGAGGATCTATGTCTTTTGGAGATGTTTGGAGTCCTCGCGCATGCACGCACTAACACGCACACACACATTGTCGCGCTTTCGGCAGAATGCATTCAGGTGACCCGATCTGGAGAAAGACATTGGATGAGTTCGTTAGCCAGCTTTGTACCCTTTCAACTTCTTCAGTAGAAAAAAATTAAAACAGTAAAAAAAAATTGACAAAAGGAGAAAGTCAGACAGTGGCGGTGACATAAAAGAAGCAACTCCGTCACCACACAGACATACTCAAAATATGACGTAATTTTCTCCTTCGCTCGCTCGCTCTCTCTCTCTCTCACATGCGTGCATCTCCATGAGGCATAGATCCTCATGTGCCCGGAGGGCGCATGAAAATCTATGCCTCTTGAGGATATTTGGAGCGCGCGCATGCAAGCACGCACACACACACGACGCGCTTTCAGAAGAGCATGCAGGTGTACTTGGTATAGCATGTAGCTAGGTAAAGTCATCCTGATTTCACACAGATTATAGAAAGACTGAAATTGTACAATGAAATTCTAGTTTTGTCACCATTTTCCCAAGTCTTGAAGCGAAGGTGAAACTCATATATAAACTTAAATATAAAATTACCTAAAAACCAAAGAAATACGTCATGACAAATGACGTTTGACAAATCAATGACGCGTATGCACTGCGCGCGCCTCTTATAGAGTTCACTATGACGCATATATACATCTTTTAGGCTTTTTCGAAAGGAGATATTCCAACATCAAAATCAAGTCAATGACGAAAGGTAGAGACCCTTGACGGCGAAGACAACTCTCATCTAGAAGGGACTTTGTGGGTTATGGTTAATCCCATCTTGTTACCTTACTTGTGCCTACATTGTTATGTCTTAAAAAACTTTAAGTTTTTGAGAGACGACAGTGCGCATGAAACCTAAAGACAATTTTCTGTTTATTTGTTTTAAAACAGACAACAGAGTATTCCCGATTCTTGGTCTTCGTTGCAGTTATAATTATGCTTCACTACATCTTGCGGTGATTCGACAGTCGATCGCGAGCCATGTTCTTGACACACATATCTTCCTCCGAGGCTCTGCCCATGAGAAGCCAGCACCCACACTGGTTGTCACCCTCCATTCCCTACCGCTTATCAGCGGTAGCGAATCGAGGGAGACAACCAGTGCTGCTAACACTGTGTGTCAGCAACATGTCAACGCTGACAATCACCGCAAGGTGTAATTTAAATTACCATCAAAATCAAGGTAATGAAGAAAAATAATAATTTTATCGTATAGCAAACGTAAAATTTACAATATGAACAAAGTAACAAAGAACCATGCAAACAAACATATAAACAAACAAACTAACAAACGAACGAACAAAAAGAAACAAACAAATAAGCAAACACTAAAGAAGCAAAAAAAACAAAGCAAACAAAGATGTAAACAAACAAAACACACATACGAATGAACGAACAAACATAAACAAACAAACACGAAATAAACATGTAGAGATGATCTTTCCTTTGCACAACATTGTATTTTTTTACTTGATAATTTTTATATAAGTTTTCTAAGCGTGTTTCTTTCTACTTTCTTGATATTTAGTTTGCATTTTACAAGATTGACGATCACCTTCTTGCTCAGGGTCTCTAATTTGGTGTTACCCTTGAACTATCATGGTCGATTTGTCTGCCGCGATAGTCGTGTCAAGCTTGTCTGCAAACAGCCAGTGCCGGATCACAGACATAGCCCACTTTGCACACGCGACTATCGGATATGACGTGGAGGTCACAACTCTCTCCCACATCTGTTGAAGAAAAAAGTATGAATAGGTTACCGCATTTAGCAACGACACACCACAGCAAGACATGGATCGAGCATGAAAGTTCAAGGGTGGTGCCAGAATAGCTTGGCGCCCATAGTCGCCAAGCTATTCTGGCACCACCCTTAAACTTCATCATGACCGATCTGTCTCTGAAACTGTAATACAGTCCTTCAGAGGGCAACTTCAAAATTTGGGGATTACGGTCCTGGGGCAGAATGTGTTAATTGGTCGGTGGGTTTGGAGGGTTTGGCTGTTGCTGTTGTTTAGCGGTGTTGCTGTTGATGTCGTTTGTTGCTGCTTTTGCTATTACTGCTGCTTCCGTCGTCGGTATTGTCATTGATGTTGTTGCTGTTGTGTATATTTGGTGGGTTTTGCCTCCAGGATATACATCAGCAGCAGCAACAACAAAATGGCAACATCATCAACATCAGTGCATTACATGAGTACAGCCACGATCAACAACAGCAACAACTACAATACAAACAAAATAACACTGAAATTAACGAAGCGCACACATACACAGAAACACTATCACGACAACAACAACAACAATCATCTGCAACAACAATCACAGCGACACCCGGCCAGTCACGACGACAACGACAAAACGACAGGCACGACAACAACAATCCGTGAACAATCTCGTCGTGTATCAACAACAACAACAGTGACAAGAACATCAACAATTACGACAACAACAATAGCACCACCACCAAAGAACACTAACAACATTTCCTCATTAGCTCCATCGCTCATTTCTATTTATCCCTTTGACTACCAGCTGACGTAGATTGTGTTTCTGCAACCTCTGTATATATATATGAACGCCAAGCGCATCAATCGTCCCAAGGAAGTGGATTCAAAGTAGTGTCAGCAAGAGGCATAGATCCTCATGAGCCCCCGCAACCGCGGGGGCTCATGAGGATCTATGTCTCTTGCAGTTGGATCGTGTTGACGCTTTCTTCGGCAGGCAACGGGTGAACAGAAAGGAAAAAAAGAAAACAGTTCAACTGACCGACTTCTTGGACACAGATGGGGCAGCACCCGCAGGTCCTCGCCACGTAAATACCGGAGCAGTGAGGATTCGGGCACATGACAACCAAGCAGAACACCGGGGTACAGCCGTTGAACCCGAGGATTTGACCCTTGACATCCGCCATCATCACCATCAGCGCCGCGATGACGATGTATCGAGACAGCATGTTAAGTTTTCAGTCGATGTTGTGTGTTGAAGGGAAACTGATATTGTCAACGGACTTAGTGAGCAGCTGAAACGTGTACCTCTTTTCTTTTCTTTCTTTTTTTCTTTTTTTTTTTCTTTCTTTTTTTTTTTTTCCTTTCTTGTGTGTGTGTGTGTGTGTGTGTGTGTGTGTGTGTGTGTGTGTGTGTGTGTGTGTGTGTGTGTGTGTGTGTGTGACGAGAACAGTCGCAGATAAAGATATATATAGCTCAGAAATTAGAACGCCAGTAAACCTCTTCGATGCCAGCAGTAACGATATGCTGTCTCTGAGTCAACTTGAAATTTGCCCCTTCTCAGATTGTGTTTCCGAAATCTTTGTTTATAGCTGGGATACAAAAAATGGTGCCCGCAAGAGGTATAGCTCCTCATGAGCCCCAGCAACTGCGGGGGCTCGTGAGGATCTATGCCTCTTGCAGCTAGATGGTGTTCACTCCATCTCGGCAGTTAAGTACAGTCTATTATTTGCCTGAGGTACAGCGTCACGCGCATGAGTGGGGGACAAGAACTGCGAGGCAGGTGTTAATATGTGTGCCAAGCGATGTTTGCTGTGATGTGGAGGTGAACATGTTAATGGAACGCTACAGATGTCCAACATTTTTACTGATAAAGGATAGTAGATACTTAATGCGATCTGTTCCAGGGTGGGCTTTGACTAGAGGAGCGCCCATTGTGTTAAAGGCCTGTGACACACCACAGCAAGACATGGCTCGACCATGATAGTTGAAGGGTGATGGCAGAATAGCTTGGCGCCTATAGGCGCCAAGCTATTCTGCCACCACCCTTGAACTATCATGGTCGATATGATAGTTGGAGGGTGATGGCAGAATAGCTTGGCGCCTATAGGCTCCTAGCTATTCTGCCACCACCCTTGAACTATCATGGTCGATATGTCTCCTGAATTGTAATGCAGTCATCAGAGAATAGCTCCAAAAAGTGGGTATTTCTGAGCGTTTCTCGGGCACGATGAGTTAAACGCCTGTGACGAGCAGTTTTCGATGAAACACTTTTTGCTATCGTGTGACGATTTAATCGACACGAGGCGTAAGCACTACACAGCGGACCCCTTAAAGCGCCGGGAGATGGCCTTAGTCGTCTGCTCGGTGTTAAACCCAAATAACTAACTAACTCCAGCAAGGACATGATTGAAAAAAGGTCATTGAATGTACCTAATCATTTTTCCTTGGAAAATAAAGTTTCATTTCATTTCATTTCATTTCAAGGTTTTGTTCCGGGATGCCCCCACCCCGCGGACAAACTCTTCAGTTTTCTAAAAAGAGACCAATGTTTTCAGCAAGATTTGCGTTTTTTTTTAGGACATGTAGACATATCCCTTTAAGAAGGGGAAACGGCATTTTAGCCTGAAATATTTTGAATATATATTTGCATCTTGTCTTAAAACCTTTCTTTTAGTCTGGCTGACCAGATTGTTACCCTTTCCGCCGTGAGATGGCCTTAGTTTCTTGCTCGTCGTGAAACCTAAAGAACTAACTAACTAATTGACTGCTCAAATTCGCCCACACAACATATTTTAAATGTCGTCTTGTCTTATATAGAACTTTCCTGTCCTTCTTTTCACAATCTATGTGAGTGGGCACATAAAACAAATGTTTTCAATTACCCCTAGAGCGAGCTGGTGTCTCTCGATTACGACCCGTAAGCGTGCGATTTCTGCCGGCTTTCCTTAAACCTTATCATCCATGTCGTGACTGCTGTTATATACTCATGAGCGAAAGAAATGCGACACTTTTGGAATCATCGGAAGCACTAAAGTGTTTTCGATGATTCCAAAAATGTCGCACTTCTTTTGCTCGTCAGTATAGTATGTATATACCACGTAGTATCTTGCGGTGGGTTGCCAGACGAGTACGAATTCTTGCTCACCAAAATTGTCCAAAATCTAGTACACACATTGGTTGTCACACTCGATTCGCATCGAAGGAGACAACCAGTGTTGATAACACTATGTGTCCGAAACATGACAAGGCCGGTAATGGCCACACAGTGTAATTTAACCCCTTCCCTGCCACAGTACGTACAGTTTTGTTTCTGAAGTCTTGGTTCATTCAAAGACCAAAAGCCAAAACCGTCCAAGAAACGTGGATACAAATTGGTGTCCGCAAGAGGCATAGATCCTCATGAGCCCCCGCGACTGCGGGGGCTCATGAGGATCTATGTCTCTTGCATTTGGATCGTGTTCACATTTTTTTTTGCCAATGAATGGGTTAAATCACTGTCAAACTCATATCAGTAACAGTCAATGAAGGAACGTAATATTGTCAGCGTATGGGTGACTTGAAATTTACATCATAAACAAAATAACAAAGAAACATAGAAACATGTTAAATAAACAAATAAATAAACAAACAAACTAACTAACAAATAAAAACATAAGACGAACTGCCAAACAAACAGAAACAAACTAACAAACAAACAAAACAAACGGACGAACAAACGAGCATACATAATTATACAAACGAACAAACACACAAACACACACACACACACACACACACACACACACACACAAACAAAAAATAAACATGTACAAATGACCTTTCGTTTTCATATTGCATTTTTTATTACATAATTTTCATATCAGTGTTTGAACAGATTTAATGTCGATGCATTTCTCTGCACTTTTACATAAACGGAGTTAGCTAAGTCAAGCACAGGACATTTTGTAGACGTCCTTTGAGGAATATACATCGGCTGTCGGAGATTATTTGACAAAGCAACTCAGCTCCTCGATGAACCATGAAAGTTCAAGGTAGTGCTAGATGAGGCTGCTCTTCTGTCCATGCTAGTTCATGGGTAGCGCCAGATCAGCCTGGTGCCCGGAGGGAGCCAAGCCGATCTGGCGCCACCATTGAACTATGATGGTCTGACCCATCCATGGTTCAACTGACAGCATCTAGCATACGTCAGGCTAAGTTGGTGCTACTTTTAAGCTGTCATGGTCTGGAACATTCATAGTCTAAAAGACAACACCTATGATGTGCCAAGCTAATTTCGTGCTAGAAAAATCACAAGGAAAGAAACACGTTCAGAAAGGGCAAGTTCGGTACAATTTACCAACAGTTACACTTCACGCCTAAGAAACACAAATAGTAGTAAATTGTATTTTTGTGTGTATGTCCATTTGGGGAAAAAAATCTTGTTCTTTTCCTTTCTAAGCGTGCTCCTTTTCTGTGTAGTTGCTAGTCTGGCAGAAAAGTAGTGAATTGTATTCTTGTCTGTATGTCTAGATTGAAAATGTTAACAAACTGTGCTGTAGATGCTTTTCTAAGCGTGTTTCTTTTTTATTGGGATTTTAATTGCATTTCACACGCTTTTTGGTCTGGGTCTCCAATCTGGTTCTACCCTTGAAATAATCATTTTCCACCCGTCTCCCGCGATAGTCTCGTCAAGATTGTCTGCAAACAGCCAGTGTCGGGTCACAGACAAAGCCCTCTTTGCATACACGGCTCTCGGATATGATGGCGTGGTCACAGCTCTCTCCCACATCTGTTGAAGGGAAAAGCCGGTATAAATTGGTTAGTTCTGTGAGTCTGGAGGGTATGGCTGTTGCTGTTGTTTATCGGTCGGTGTTGCTGTTGATGTTGTTGTTGCTGCTGTTGTTATTACTGCTGCTGCCGTCGTCGGTATTGTCATTGATGTTGTTGCTGTTGTTGTGTATATTTGGTGGGTTTTGCCTCCAGAATATACATCAGCAGGAGCAACAACAACAAAAAGGTAACCTCATCATGAGCTTCAGTGCACTACAGCCACGATCAACAACAGCAGCAACTACTACAATGCAAACAAAATAACACTGAAATAAACGAAAAGCACAAATACACAGAAACACTATCATGACAACAACATCAACTATCACTGATCTACAACAACAATCACAGCGGCACCAGTCACTGTCGACGACAACGACAAAACGACAAGCACGACAACAACAATCACGTGAACAATCACGTCGAGTATCAACAACAACAACAGTGACAAGAACATCAACAATCACAAGTCAATTGTTACAAAGTTTTCCTCAGTTTTAGTAGGTAGGGCCGTCCCTATATAAACAGTGGGTAACAACTGACAAGATATCGGCCATGCAACACCTCCTGGCCGCCCACTCCGGCAAAAATGGTGGCCACCAGCAGTATTCTTTTAATATATGATGTAAGGCCCAGCAATGCTGCATCACGATTGGAGTCAGTGGCACTTCCCACGCCACGCTCAACATCACTGCCTACGAAATAGCCCGAGTGCATACAGCGAAGCGAGTACCAGCAAGCTTCAGGCCCCCACATTCCAGTCGAATGATGTGATGACAGACACCTCCCAGACGCAGTGACTGTGTTTCTTACAACAGCGTGTGCATGTGTGTACTCTTTAGAAACCATTTGGACTGCTTTCACGTTAATGCTGCAGTTCTCCTACTATTGCTTTTGAAAAATGACTATGAAGTTATATACTAGTTAAGTTATAATTAAGGTGGTGACTGGTTATGCGGGAGGGACTGTCTAACACCCGGCGCTGTACTTACGGCGACTGACCCCCAGGTAGCAACTTTGAAAGTATAATTCGTCTCTGTTTTTCGTCTTCTTATTTCTCTTTTTTTTAAATTGTTGTTTATACGTATTTTTATTTGTTTAACTAGTCTCAGCCAAGCAGAAAGTTTAAAAAGATTATACGTGTTTAAGAGAGACTATGATAGTGCTGTCTTTAGTTTGCTTTGTGTTAGGGAGGTTCAGGTCGGGTTGGGGCCGTTGGCGCAGGGCATGAGACACCTTGGTGACGGGCTTCACTCGTCCCGAGCCATTGTCCATAATTTTGTTGTTTGTAAACTGTTGTGAGAGTGAGTTGCAAGTTGCACCTGAGGTGGCGAGACAAATTTCCTTTTGTGGATAATAAAGGTGTCTGAATCAGAATCACGTCAACAACAATAGCACCACCACCAAACAACAATAACAACATTTCCTCATTACCTCCATCGCTCATTTATATTTAACCCCTTCATTGCCAGATGACGTAGCTTGTGTTTCTGCAGTCTTTGTATAACTGAACGCCAAGAGTCGCAATCCCCACAGAAAAGCGGATTCAAAGTAGTGTCAGCAAGAGACATAGATCCTCATGAGCCCCCGCGACCGCGGGGGCTCATGAGGATCTATGTCTCTTGCAGTTGGATCGCGTTCACGCTTTCTTCGGCAGGCGACGGGTGAACAGAAAAAAATAATGAAAACAGTTCAAATGACCGACTTCTTGGACACAGATGGGGCAGCACCCGCAGGTCCTCGCCACGTAAATACCGGAGCAGTGCGGATTCGGGCACATGACAATCCGGCAAAACACCTGGGTACAGCCGTTGAGCCCGAGCGTTTGACCCTTCACCCCCGCCATCATCACCATCAGCGCCGCGACGACCATGTATCGAGACAGCATGCTAATTTTTCAGTCGATGTGGCGTATTGAAGGGAAACTAATATTGCCAACGAACTTACTGTACTGTACTGAAACGTGTACTTCTTTTTGTTGTTGTTGTTGTAGTTGTGTGTGTGACGAGAACAGTCGCAGATAAAGATATATATAGCTCTGGAATTAGAACGCCAGTTAACCCTTTCGATGCCAGCAGTAACGATAAGCTGTTTCTGAGTCAACTTGAAATTAGCCCCTTTCCCTGCCAGTCATCTCAAACTGTGTTTCCGAATTCATTGTTTATTAAACGTACACAATATTTTTTTAAAATTAAAAATAAAATTAAAAAAACAACAAATCCGTGTTGTAAGTAGCTGGGATACAAAAGGAGGTGTCAACAAGAGATATAGACTTTAACGAGCCCCTGCATCTGCGGGGGCTCGTGAGGATCTATGCCTCTTGCAGCTGGATCGGGTTCACTCCATCTCGGCAGTTTATACTCTATTATTTGCCTGAGGTACAGCGTCACGCGCTTGAATAGGGCCAAGAACTGAGAGGGAAAGAGGCTGATGTAGATCTGTGTCCCTTGCATCTAGGCGATGCTTGCTGTGATGTGGAAGGGAACATGTTAGTATGGAACGCTACGGATGTCGAACATATTTTGCTGATAAAGGACAAAAGATAGTGCGATCTTTTCCAGGGTGGGCTTTGGCTAGGGGAGCATCCATTGTGTAAACCCATTCGGCCCGCGACACACCACAGCAAGATATGGCCGCTCGACCATAATAGTTCAAGGGTGATGGCAGAATAGCTTGGCGCCTTTAGGCGCCAAGCTATTCTGCCACCACCCATGAACTATCATGGTCTATCTGTCTCCTGAATTGTAATGCAGTCCTCAGAGGATAACTCCAAAATGAGGGTATTTCCGGGCGTTCCTCGGGCACGATGAGTTAAACGCCCGTGACGAGCAGTTTTCGGTGAAACACATTTTACTATCGTGTGACGATTTAATCGACACGAGGCGTAAGCACTACACAGCGGACTCCTTCAAGCGCCGTGAGATGGCCTTAGTCGTCTGTTCGGCGTTAAGCCCAAATAACTAACTAACTCTTTAGAGGTATTGTTACGGGATGTCCCCCGTTCCTTCCCCCTTCCACCCCCCTCCCCCACACCCCCCCCCCCCCCCCCACGACAAATTCTTCAGTTTTCTGAAAGAGTTCAATATTTTCAGCAAGATTTGAGTATTTGTAGACCACGTGAATTTTACTGTTTTGACCTGTAGACATATCCCTTAAAAACTTGTAGGACATTTAAATAAAAATAATAATAATACCGGTTATTATATATGCGCTTTACCCAATTCTGCAAATCGGCTCAAAGCGCCGCGAACTGAACCCAACACGCACGCTCACGTGACACACACGCATTCACTCTGGCGACAAACACAGGACATTCACTTGGTGCAAAGGGTCAGCTCAGCTACTGAGGTTTCGGAAATTTTGATCGCTTATATTTAAAATTTATAAAGTGGCCTGGAACCGGTACCAGAGTGGAGGGAGAGGAAGAGCCAGAGTACCCGGAGAAAGAAGCCACGACGGTCCGCCCGAATTAACGGTGACACTTACTAGAGGAAAAACGTCGAATCGAACCTCGCACCTTTAGCATTGGTGGCAGGCGCCTTTACCACTGCGCCATTGAAATATTTAAAATATATATTTACATCTTGTCTTAAAACTTTTTTTTTATATTGGCTGGCCAGCTTTTTACCCTTCCTGCTGTGAGATGGCCTTAACGGCCTGCTCGGCGTTAAACCTAAAGAACTAACTAACTATTTGACTGCTCAAATTCGCCCACACAACACATTTTCAATGTCGTCTTGTCTCATATAGAACTTGCCTGCCCTTCTTTTCACAATCCATGTGAGTGGGCACATATAACAAATGTTTTCAATTACCCCTAAAGCGAGTCGGTGTCTCTCGATTACGGCCCCTGCGCGTGGAAACTTTCTGCTTTTCTTAGACCTTATCTTCTGAAACGTGACTGCTGTTAAATACTCACGAGCCAAAGAAATGCGACAGTTTTGGAATCATCGGAAACACTGAAGTGTTTCCGATGATTCCACAAATGTCGCATTTCTTTTGCTTGTCAGAATAAATGTTTCTCTACGTAGTATCTTGCGGTGGTTGGCCAGATGCGTACGAATTTTTGCTCCCATCCTTTGTCCAAAATCTAGTACACACATTGGTTGTCATCCTCGATTCGCATTGAAGGACACAACCAGTGCTGATAACAGTGTGTGCCAGAAACATGACAAGGCCGGTAATCGCCGCACGGTGTAATTTAACCCCTTCCCTGCCACTGCACGCACATTTTTGTTTCTTTATCTTTGTTTATTCAAAAACCAAAGGCCAAAACCGTCCAAGAAACGTGAATACAAATTGGTGTCGGCAAGAGGCACAGATCCTCATGAGACCCCGCGACTGCGGGGGCTCAAGAGGATCTATGTCTTGTATTTTTATCGTGTTCACGTTTTTTTTTTCCGCAGCGAAGGGGTAAAATCACTATCAAACTCAGATCAGTATCAGGTAATGAAAAAACGTAATAATGTCAGTGTATGGCATACTTGAAATTTACATCATAAACAAAATAACAAAGAAAATAGAAGCTTGTGAATAAACAAACAAACAAACACACTAACTAGCTAACTAACTAAATGACTAACTAACTAACAAATAATAACATAAGACGAACTAACAAACAAACAGAAACAAACAAAGAAACAAAACGGACGAACAAACGAGCATTCATAATTATACCAACACCAACAAACAAACATACTCACACGCACAATCAAAGACAAAATAAACATGTAGAAATGACCTTTTGTTTTCATATTGTACTTTTCATTAGATAATTTTCATATCAGTTTTTTTAAACAGTTTTAATACCGATGCATTTATCTGCACTTTTACATAAACGGTGTTAGCTAAGTCAAGCATAGGACGTTTTGGACAAGTCCTTTAACGAATTTGCATCGGCTGTCGGAGACTATTTGACAGAGCAGCTCAGCTCCTCGATGAACCGTGAAAGGTCGACTTCGTGCTAGATTAGATTGGCTGCTGCTCTGGCCATGCTAGTTCAAGGATAGCACCAGATCAGCTTGGCGCCCGGAGGGCGCCAAGCTGATCTGGCGTCACACTTGAACATGGTCTGACCCATCCATATTTAACTGACAGCATCTAGCATGCGCCAAGCTAAGTTGGTGCTAACTATAAGCTGTCATGGTCTCGCCCACTTATAGTCTAAAAGACAGCACCTATTAGGCACCAAGCTAACCTGGTGCCAAGAAAATCACAAGGAAAGAAACACGTCTAGAAAGGACAAGTTCAGCACAATTTACCATCAGTTACACTTCACGCCTAAGAAAGATTAGTATTGAATTGTATTTTTGTGTGTCCATTTCGAAAAAAAAAAGTCCTGTTCTTGGCCTTTCTAAACGTGTTTCTTTCTTCGCAGTTGCTATTCTGTCAGACAAAGTAGTGAATTGTATTCTAATCTGTATGGCCAGTTTGAAATGTTAATATAAATAAACTGTGTTGTACCTGTCCTTTCTACGCGTGTCTCTTTCTTTTGGTGGGATATTTCTTGCATTTACAAGCTTTTCGCTCTGCATCTCCAATTGTTCTACACTTGAAATGCCATGGTCCACCCGTCTCCCACGATAGTCTTTTCAAGCTTGTCTGCAAACAGCCAACGTCGGGTCACAGACAAAGCCCTCCTTGCATACACGGCTCTCGGATATGAAGGAGTGGTCACAGCTCTCTCCCACATCTGTTAAAGAAAAAAAGAACAAATTGGTTAGTTGGTCCGAGGGTTTGGAGGGTTCCGATGTTGTTGTTGATGTAGTGGTGGTTGTTGTTGTTGTAGGTATTATTACTGTTGTTGTTGCTGCTGCTGTTGTCGCTGTTGTTGCTGCTGCTGCTGTTCTTGTTATTTCTTTCTTTCTTTCTTTCTTGTTGTTGTTGTATGTTTGATTTCTTTGTCCGTGAGTTCCAGTGGTACGAGAGTCCAACGTTCTACCATCGAGCCACCAGGCTCCCCAACAACAACAGTAACAAACAGCAACAACGACAATACTGCACACACACAAAAGTTTATTTTTGTGAATAGCGAGATTTTCTGTGTAATACAATGACAATCGCGCTTTGACTCAGCAACAGACTTGCTGCCTTTTATTTTTTTATTTATTTATTTATTTTTTTTTTTGATTTTTCATTTATTCCATGAAAAAAATTAAACATATGGAAATCATAATAGTTTCTGCCGTTTGACGGAGCGCATATTTTTCACAAATATCTTTGCAAGGAACCACTTTTTTTTTTAATACCAATCTTAGAACAAATTTCATTCAGCGCTAGTTGACCTGATAGGATTTACTTTCAAGAAAATCAAACAATGTCTCAGTTTTATGTACATTCATAAAAATTCTGATTCTTTTCATAAAGTAACTCATTTTACATCCCTAAATGTGCCCAAGATTTAATCAGCTAGACCAGTACAAGAAAGATCCATTTTCATGTGAATACGTATGCTGCTGCCTTTTATCTTAACAGGGCAGAATACCACCACCATCGACAAGAAGAACATTTTACCATATTATGGACATTTTACCATATTAGAACATTTTGCCATATTAGAACATTTTACCATATTAGATCATTTTACCATATTAAAACATTTTACCATATTAGAACATTTTACCATATTATGGACATTTTACCATATTAGAACATTTTACCATATTAGAACATTTTACCATATTAGAACATTTTACCATATTATGGACATTTTACCATATTAGAACATTTTACCATATTAGAACATTTTACCATATTAAAACATTTTACCATATTAGAACATTTTACCGTATTATGGACATTTTACCATATTAGAACATTTTACCATATTAGAACATTTTACCATATTATGGACATTTTACCATATTAGAACATTTTACCATATTAGATCATTTTACCATATTAAAACATTTTACCATATTAGAACATTTTACCATATTATGGACATTTTACCATATTAGAACATTTTACCATATTAGAACATTTTACCATATTACAACATTTTACCATATTATGGACATTTGCCCCCACCCAGTAAAGAAAGGTTTTCGGGCCGACGTCGGCCGCAGTGGGCCCGCGCACGACAGTGCGCGGGCCCACTGCGGTCAACGTCGACCCGTTGGCCCTTTGCTTACTGGCGTGCGCCAAATCGACTTTAGCCAGTAAAAAAGAACAAGAAGACTAAATTGAACTGACCAACTTCCTGCACGCAGATCGGGCAACACGCGCAGCCGACTTTCCTGGCAACGTACGGATCAGCGCAGCGAAGATTGATGCACATGAAGATGCAGACGTGTGGGGTACAGCCGTCTTGCCCGACGATTTGAGCCTTGACCTCCACGGCCATCACCATCAGCGCCGCCGCGACGACGATAAGTCGTACAAACATGTTTCTGTGTCGATGTTGCGTAGTGAAGTGGAAGTGATGTGAATGGTCTTTTTATCTTGCAGTACTGAAACTTCGTGTGTCACTATTTGGCTGTGATGATTTTTATTACAGGGCGTGACGAAAGCAGTTCGTGATAAAGATATCTTAGTTTTAGAATTAGAAAATCCATTAATTCCTTCGCTGCTAAGCGTCGAGAAATGGCGTCTCAGATATCGTAGAAAAAGATTAACTCATTTGAGACTTGCCACCTCTGGGTACGCGGCTTATGCCGCGCATCAGGAGGCGGCAAGTCTCGAATGCGTTTTTCTGCTCGTGGTCGCAGGTCGCAAACTGTGTTTTTTTTTTCAAATCATTGTTCATTCGTCGTCAAAAAAACTCATCCGTGCAAGGGATCTGGGTATCTCAGGTGGTTGAGCGTTCGATTCTTGCCCGAAAGGGTCACAGAGTCGAACCCAGCTGGGGTTAAAAATTGTACTGTCCCTAATCGGTGCCCCGTCTTTGAAATCACCCTTCATTGTGTGCAAGAGACGATGAACCCTAAAAGTTCAACATTTCTTATCCGTCAAAGGAACAGGAATAAAACTGGGGTCAGCAACAGGCAGGGGCGGATCTTGGGGGGGGGATCCTAGGGGTTCGCCCCCCCCCAAAAAAGTAAAAAAATCCCTTTTTGGGGGTCGTTTGCTCCCTCCCCCCACCCCCCCCACCCCACTCCCTATTTGATTTTTTTTTTGCAAGTTTCGACACACACACACGCTACTCCCCCCACCCCCTTAATAAATGTGGGGACAGCAAGAGGCAGGGGGGATCCTAGGGGTTCCGGACCCATCCTCGCCGCCCCCCCCCCCCCCACCCCCCTCCCACCCACCCAAAAAAAGTATTTAAAATGCTATAATAAACTCCCTTTTGGGGTGTGTTTGGACCATCCACCCACTCCCCACGCCCTATTTCATTTTTGGGCGAGTTTCGACCCCCAGACACGCTACCCCCTCACCACCCCCTACCCTCCCCCGTTGTTTGGTATTTTGGGGAGTAGCGAGAGTGATGATACACACACACACTGACCTGCCCCTGAGAGGCGTAGATCCTCATGCGCTCCCGCAACTGCGGGGGCTCATGAGGATCTATGCCTCTTGCAGTTAGATGGTATTCATTTTAACTCAGCGGTCCAGGGTTTAAGTACAGTCTAATGTATGTCCGAAGTACAGCGTCACGCAAGCGATTGGCGTGAAGAACTGAGAGGAAAAGAGACTGATGTAGATCTGTGTCTCTTGCGTCTGGGTGATGTTTGCTTTGCTGTGGAAGTGAAGATGTTTGTATGGAACGCTACAGATGTCTAACCTTGCTGATAAAGAACAAAAGATATTAAAAAAATTCTGTTCCGTGACAGCCGTTTTAACAGAGAAGAACCCAACGGAGAAAGATACACGCTTAGAAAAGACAGTTACAACACAATTTATTAATATTTCGAGTAAATACCCTTTTTCGAAATAGACAAACAAACAAATATAGACATCAGTCGCTACTTATCTTCATTATCGCAAAGGGACTGTGACAACTGAAGGATGTGACGTAAAATAAAAGAACAACAAAAGTGAGATCTCTATATTAATTTTGTTTGATTGTCTATTTTGAAAAAGGGTATTTACCCGAATTATTAATAAATTGTGTTGAAACTATCATTTTAAGCGTGTTTCTTTCTCCGTTGGGTTCTACTCTGCATTTTACACGCTTGGCAGTCACCTTTTTTGTCTGGATTGAGACTTTAAGTAGCAGATTTTCAATGTCATCCTGCCTTAGATAAGATTTTTCTGCCCTTTTTTTCACAGTCCATGCGAGCAGGCACATATAACAGATTTATTTAGTTGTTCACAGATAAATATTAGTCAGAGTCAGAGAAATACTCAAACACACAAAGGAAAACAAAAGAACAGAAAATCTTTCATTTCACTGCGTGCAGCTCTCTGCGTATTTTGGCCTCAGCCGCCTCGAGATTACTTCCCCTAGAACATTATCAGCGGATATAGAGCCGACAGGTCAAGGTTGGCTTGCAGTGTGTGTGTGCTTGGCTGTGTGTCGTTACAAGCTGTTACCATGAGCACCGGGGGCTAGTTGCATGAACGAGCTTAGTAGCGGCGCGCCTTGCTTAGTAGCTGGTGCATGACTAAGGTCGCTCATGCAACTGGCCCCAGATCCAAAAATGAACTTTCGACAAAATTACTTAATTTCAGAGTACATAGCACAGAAAAAAAGTATATTAGTCGGCAAAGAGGGAACTTGCGAGCATGCCCTGGTTGGCCGACCCATCAGGCGCCCAGTCAGCCTTCCGCCCAGCCAGCCAAACAAACAGCCAAGCAATCAACCAGCCAAACA
>BTPG01000001.1:330700143-330730143 GCA_036245525.1 Semisulcospira habei | reverse complement strand
TATCTTTGAACAGTTACGGCGGTAGAGGGCCTTTAACGAGGCCATTTACACTTGCAGAATTATTAAAGGGTGTGATTTGAGAGCGTAGAAATAATTCAAGCCTGAAGCACACGGATGCGAATAAGGCAGCAAAATTATGGGACACTGGTCCTAATGATCTCCTCCGACTGCATGAGCACACGCCGTGGGCAAATTGTCCTCGGTTGCCTGTGCACGAAGCAGCCAAGTTACCAGCATGGGTTCTGTCTTGCCATTGTAAACTATCACATGCTGTAATAATAATTTACACATTTTATAAACTTAACCCCTTCACTGCCGAGAAAAAGTGAGCACCACTAAACTGCAAAAGGTAAAGATCCTCATAAGCACCGCAATTGCGGGGGCTCATGAGGATCTATGCTTCTTGCTGAGACCAATTTGTATCATGTTCCTTGGATAGGTTTTGGGTGCGTTTTGGTAGTTGAATGAAAAAAGATTTCACAAACAAGATGCACGTCAACTGGCAGGGAAGGTGTTAAGGCACGCTGCGCTTCACACACACAACTGAAATGTTCGACTGTCTATATGTATTCCTTTATCACTTACAAACGAAATCAACCGATTAAATATTAAAACAAACCTTCTGTTTCTCCGGAAGGAACTACCAAGTAAGTGGGGAAAAGCACCGTCAGGGGAGAGAATTGTGCATTATCGACCAATGATCATAAATCGCCTAGAGAGAAACAACTGTCCACTCCAGCAATACAATTTGCCCCCCTCCTCCCTCACCCCACCCCACCCCACCTACTAACCCCCACTCCTCTTGGGGGAGCTAAATCTGAATTCCCATGCATCAAAGGGCTGGGAATTCAGTGAATATGTGATACGACCGCTTCGGAGGGCTTCCATATTCATTGCTTCCAGTCATTTACTTAGTCACGCCCCAAGCTTAGTCAAGAAACCGGAAGTCTCGTTTCCGCTTGCAAATGGCCGCAGCTGTTAGCTGTTTGATTGGGCGAATGCTTATATAGCTCGAAGTATTCCTCTTCGTGAAAATGAAATGATAGTCGAACCGAGTTTTTAACACGCGCAGAAAACGGCCAGCACTGAGTAAAGATCCAAATAATATGCAGATTGTAGAGACCGGAACTATTTTGTACCGAATCTTGGGGCGTGGAAATGCCAGGGTTGGGGACTAACACCCTCTTTCCTTTTTAGTGCTTTGACCGAACTATATATAATTATGATCATTGGTCGATAATGCACAATTCTCTCCCCTGGCAGTGCTTTTTCCTAACTACTTGGTTTTTTTGAGAAACAGAAAGTTTATTTTAATATTTAATCAACTGATTTCGTTTGTAAGTGATAAAGGCATGCATCTACACAATGGAACATTGTGTGTGTGTGATGCGCAGCGGGCCTTAACCTTAACACAGTGCACGTGTATCTTGTTTGTGAAACCTTCGTTCATTCAACGTCCGAAACGCACGACCTATCCAGGAAGCATGGATACAAATTGTTCTCAGCAAGAGGCATAGATCCTCATGAGCCCCCGCAATTGCGGGGGCTCATGAGGATCTATACCTCTTGCAGTTAGGTAGTGTTGACTGTTTTACGGCAGTGAGCAGGTTAAGTTTATAAACGTATAAATTGGCATTTTCATGCAAATTAAATTGTTCTCAGCAAGAGGCATAGATCCTCATGAGCCCCCGCAAATGCGGGGGCTCATGAGGATCTATACCTCTTGCAGCTGGGTAGTGTTGACTGTTTTTCGGCAGGTTAAGTTTATAAACGTATAAATTGGTATTTTCTTGTACATTACGAGCACTAGCAGTCAAACCCTCCGGTCTCGTTCTATTTCTCTCCAAACAGACGCAGGACAGAGTTGTGACACAGAAGTCAACGCCCAGAGTCGAGTGTGCAAAGCCGGCTACGTCTGTGATCCAGCCACGTCCATCTGCAGAGCACACTGAGAAACCCCACCGTCCCTTCTGCTGCGAACGCTACTCGTCTGCAAGAAGCAAATATCCTCATGAACCCCAGCGTTCTGCGGGGACACTTGAAATCTATGCCTCTTGTTCGGACGATTTACATCGATGTACCGTTCGTCACTCGTAGCCATCTCATTTGAATACAAGTGTACTTGGGGCGTACTCCCCGAGTGGAACTAACTGGGGAGCGGAATTCCCTCAAATATTGCGGGAAGCGACAACGATGACCTAATGGCGTGATGGCGAAATTTATTTTTTAAATAAAGAAACAGCAAACAGAAATAGCGTATAAGTGATACTGACATCTGCTGGTGTTCTGGTTAATGTGCTTCTTCCTTTGTGTGTGTGGGTGTGGGTGTGGGTGTGTGTGTGTGTGTGTGTGTGTGTGTGTGTGTGTGTGTGTGTGTGTGTGTGTGTGTGTGTGTGTGTGTGTGTGTGTGTTTGTGTGTGTGTTTTGCATGCAATAAAATCAAATTACACAAACTCCGTTCATGGTTTGACGTGCTGGCGTGTTGATTGTGGTGCTGTCTACCGTAAACAACAATCCAAGTGACTGTAGCAGCAGCCAATAATGAGTGTGTTCGCGGTGGCTTAGTGGTTGGCTAAAACGCTATCGCGTTTCGTGATTTGCTTGTTATAATGCATGTGTCAAAGAAGGGGAAATTTTATGGAGTGGGTACATATCATTATATAAAGACCTCGACTCTTACCTCTGACATTGACCCCAATCTCTGACCGGACCCTCGAGGCAACAAGAACCACTGGCGAACCCTAACTCGTAATACAACCATAGAGAGGGTCAAGCTTACTGGCGCTGTGCTCTTCACAACGTGCCCATTTCACACGCTTGTAACAAAATAAATGATGGTTCAATCCACTCACGGAGATAGACATTGCTAAACAAATAGGTACTGTCTGACCGTCAACAAGAATTTTGCGGATATGTTGCGTAGTTTTCTTTAGTTTACGTGTGGAAATCGGGCCATTACGTGATCGCGACGTTTCGTACTTAGCCGCAAAGTGCCGGGGCCGCGTTGTTAGGGCGTGAGCGGCTGGCTGTGTCCCAGCCGTGCAACTTTTTTCCATGGTATTTTCAGTTCACACGTGCCGTCCGAGTTTTGCATCTACAGCCAAACCGAAAACAGTTTTGAAAACAGAGTGAGTTCCTTAGTATTTCTAGGACGACCCCCACTCCGAATTTTGAAGAAAACACACATTTTTGATACTGGAAAGTTTTCGATTGGGCACCAAATTTTCCTAAGTGAAAATCAAGATGGGACCCCCCCCCCCCCCCCATTGCCCCCCTCCCCCTCCCCCCAACCCTTAGGTTTGAAGAGCTCAGCTTTTAAAATCGCTAAATATGTCAAAGTTTACTTCGAAATTGTAGCGGCACGAGTCTGAAGACAGACCCACCCTCTGCTCATTTGAGCGTCCGCCATCGCCTGGTCATAAATGTTCGGCAGCCTGACGCTGTGCACATGTTCTCACAACCCTGTTGTTAGCTATTCTTTCCATTCGCTTCCATTTTAAATCATTTTACTTGTCGTAAAAGTGCTTTCGGCGATAAAGTTTATCTCTTTCTCTTCCCAAACATGCTATTGGTTTTGTTAGGCCTACTTTTCGTCATTACAACGAGTGTGTGGACGACAGAGCAGACGTTTTTTCAACTTTTCATACTGTGGCGCACTTTGTTGGGGCTTACCGCTAAATTGAGATAGCTTTCTGTAACTCGGATACATTAAACGTCGTTCAATTTTCCAGTTCTGGATCTAGATCAAACTATGTGCAAGTTGTATGTGTCTTTTGAGTGTACGAGAGAGTTCTAAAATCATTGGCTGTAGGTCGTCTGACTCATTAGCATAACAAGCGGGTCTATGTAGTGCGTTTTCCTTCAGTGTCAATTACTTACCGGTAACTCGGCTTCAGTTGTTCATTTCTTTTATAGGGGCACAACTGAACTGTTTGAAGGCTTCAATTGTCAAAAAAAGCTTTTAATGGGCCTCAGTATACATACCCACTTAGAAAGTGACCACCCTATTGTCCCACCAAATGCTTTCTTTCGTTCGTTCAAAGCGAAAAGAAGCCCGCCGGAATCTTGTGACGGGTATCGTGAAATAATTGCTTTTGATAGGCGATGGTAGCTGACGTCATAACTATCTATGCGACATCAGGTCATCTGCATAATTATAACCAATCAGAGACAAGATGGCGGATGAACCTGCGAAGGATGAAGAAAGTATCATCGACTCGCGCCGACAATGACAGACTCGGAATTGAAGAGAAGAAAGAGGCAGCGAGACAAGATACCCCTAAGTAGATTTGACATCGGACAAGGGAATATTGACATGTGGCAACACGTGAAGCAAGAGCTTAGCCGGCTTGACCGCCCATCCGGAATTTGTCGCTTTCCTGCTCTGTGAATCAGTAAGTAATCTACGGTCTTTGTCGATCTTTATAATAATAATTATAGTTCTGCGAGCGCTAGTAATTTTCAGAATTCATGATCTTCAGTAGAATTTATCTCTTACTGATTTCGCAAGATGTTAAACATGTTTTATCATATAGTTACGAGCTAGTTATCAGATTATATGCTGCAAGGATCTGAAAACTACGGTGTGTGTAAGAGTTGCACATCGCTGGTCGTGACACGTTTTTGTCTGTGCGGGCTCTCATTCACTCCATTCACAGAGGTAGTGTTTCTGCTGCGATGGTGCACTTGTCGTTTCCAATGATGCTTTCAGTTACGTAGACTTCGATGTGTGAGCACCCACAGGGTCTGCCCTGGGGGACTTGGGTGGGGTTAACTACATTTTAGTTCCCAGGGTCACCCTAGTCAGCCCCACAGGGTGGGTTTTCCCTTCTATTCTGGGGCATGTGTTTCTGTCTACCCTTGGTCCATTCACCTGTATTTTCCTTTTTTAAACTCTCCCTACTGTCTGCGCTGTCTGTAGCTCTTGAAATTGGATGTGTGTTGCTAAATGGTCTTAGGTTTATTTAGCGTATTAGACCGGCTGGCGACATACATTCAATATTCTGTTTAGGTTTGTGTTTTTTACAAGTAGTGCAGGCACGTCCTGAGAAAGTCTTGTTGCAGTCGGGACGTTAAGCAATGTACAACTACAAACTACTCGATGTGTGAGATGTAAAATTGACTGCAGTGCAGAAAGTGGGAATAAATACCAATGTTCTGTTTCGTGTTTCCGAGGGATAAAGGATCAAAGGTCAAACTAGGCACTGTGGACGCTCGCTCAGTCGCTTTGCGCGGAGAGTCGAACATGCCACGCCCTTCGCGGTGCACGATGCAGTACGGCGATCGTTACTAGTAAACACTAGCAGGTCAAGCGGAACCCGCATTGTGATTTTGACAGCATAGCCAGTATGGAAGGTTTATTCTACATTCTCGTGGAAAATTACGTCAAAGGATGCCGGAGAACATCAGTACACGTGTACACTGACACGTGTGTACACCACACCGATGACCTCATGACCTGCAGTATTGCGATACGCTAGTCGGCCGGGTTCTGTGGCCTTGTGATAAATCTGCGACTCGGGTACAAAAACAATACACCCTGCAAACGATGAATTTCGACATTTGGCATTGTACTTACATCATACAGCTCTAAGGTAGTACACAAAGGACCCATACACACATTGTCAGCAGTAACTATTGCAGACAGTTTTCTGACTGTGTTGAGATGCTTGATCCTGGGCAATATAACTTTAAAGTAACGAAGTAATATCTGCGATAAATCGTAGCGACCAACAAAGTAGGGATTGTTTCAAAAATATAACACCAAGTGGAAACTGATACGGCAGTCCGGCGTGTGACTCTCAGGGGCAGATTTCGGGTGAGTATTGGGGGAGAGGGTGGCGGGGTACTGGATCCTACTCCCCCCACCCCACACCCCACCCACCAACACCACCCCACCCCCACCCACGCACTCAGGTGGCCCAAATATACTAAAATAATTGTCCCTTTTGGGAAATTCGGAAATCACCATCCTCCTCAGAGACGAGAATGGAATCCTCCACCTCCTCACCCCTCCCCCCTTATTGTTTCGAATACTAACGTGTCTCTTCCCCCCCCCCTCCCGCTACCCATACTCCTCCTACTTTTAAATGTTTGTCCTGTGGAAAGATCTTTCTTCCTCCCGCTACTACCCCCCCCCCCCCACCCACGTCCCCTCCCCCAACCCACCCCCTTCAGTCATTTGATATTTTGAGAGTACGAAGACAAAGTCTCATTGCTACACCCTTCATCTTAATTAGTTAATCTTATCAGTTTCCTTTTTCTGAATAACACTTCCTTACAACCAAAGCAGTCATCCGTTTCAGTTTGAACCATATCGGCCCCATGCTTTCTGATCATACTGCGGAAAAAATACATGCATGTACGTACAGTGTGTTTATGACGTAGAAACAATCTTAGCTGTCACAGAACCAATTTTCGAGATCATGTCGTAATTTTTTGTACATATCCATCAAACACATTTATCAAGAGGACTATTATAAAAAGGCAAAACGCAAATACATGCATGGCGGTCATGATCTTGACCCCGTATGTAGCAACATGATTCTTATTCTTAACACTTCTTTCCACTGAGGTCTACTGTCAGGTAAAGTTTCAGGTTGATCAGTCCAATGGTTTTAGAGATGTTGCTGCCGCGGCCTTGACCTTCTAAATTGTGATCTAATATTTGCTTCACGCAAACGCACACTTTTGTTCATTTCTCTCAACGTAATACATTTAAAGTAAATCAGTCCAGTTATTTTGGATATCACTTAAAACAAACCAAATTTCAATATCGCAGCCATGACCTTGACCTTGGTGATAACCATTTTGTTTTTTTCTTCAATACACACTTTTTACCAAGGTCTATAGTCAGCTTAATGTTATGCGAACCCGTTGAATGGGTGTAGAGATACTGTCTGTACAAAATACATCAATAAAAATAGCTGCCACGGCCTTCACCTAAAAGGTAGTGACGAAATTCTTATGCTAAACACATTCTTCCATTAATATCTACCAAAACGCCAAATTTCAAGCACACTAACCATTAGTTTCAGAGATCTCATATGAACAGATAAAAAACAAATTCACCTCCATAACCTTGACCTTGGACCCAGTGAACTGATTCTTGTTCACAGCACACCCTGTCACTAGCACTATCGTCAGTTCAAGTCCCAGCCTTATCGGTCGAACGGTGTCATAGATATTGCCCGCAAAAGAATATGCTACAATAAAATAAACATGGCCGCCATGGCCTTGAACTTCAGATTATCAATTTAATTCTTGAAGTAAGCTCTATATTTCGATAATCTCTATCAAAACGCCGATTTTCAAGCAATATTATCTGGTAGTTTCAGTGATCCTGTGTGTGTAGACAAAACATGGCCGCCATAACCTTGACCTTGGAGTTAGTGACTTGTTTCTTGCCTTCGACACGCCATTTCACTGCGGATTGTCATCAGTCAAAGTTTGAGTCATTCAGACTAATGTTGTTAGGAAATTCACTAGGACAAAGAAACTAAGGGTTCACTGACAAATAAGCTGATCATCATGCGAAACTGCATTTTCATCCAAGTCTGAGCCCATCTAGCATCACAATTTGAATATGTACACTACATTTGGCTCTATAAATAGATGTACAGCATATACGAAATGTACGAATATGTAGCTGAAATACATGCTTTCCATTTGGTAAAAGCGTTATGCTGCACTAAATCGGTGAGTTGTTACACACGTACACAATATTTTTGCCCCACCTGGCATCCTACAAAGCTTACGGTGGATGTTTTGTTGTTTCCTGTGTTTTATGCTGCTATATTCCAAATTCAAACATAACTAAAGTTATGTCTACATTATTTAAATTTTTCGTGATTGCCATAAAAAAAATTAGTCCGAAGTCAGAATTCGATTTATCATCATTTTGTCCATTTTCGGAACACCGTAATTTGCACATTTATTTTCCGAACTACTTCAAATTTTGTAGGACTGTAGTGCTACATATATAAAACACAAAATTATACAAATACATTCTCTGATATCTCATATACTTTGCCGACCATGCGTTCTTGAAAACGCGTCTTTCTTCAATACGATCATGTGTGTGTGTGTGTGCGTGTGTGTGTGTGTGACTTTTTTAGTCACACTTGTTGCACACACTGGTGTATTCCGAATAATAAGGGTTAATATTCAAAATGCTCTGTTGCTGTTTGTCTCAAACTGCAGAGTACATTTTTTTTTTAAAAGTCGTTTAATTTCCAGAATTCTCACATAAATGCCATGATAAACTGTTTTGCTTCAGAAGGACAAAACGTAGCAATGTTTAAAAGATTTCCTCTGTAAAAATCATAATCGAAAGGTTACAGGCCAGTGTTCATTCAATTTTGCACCATACAATGTTAAGAATGTTAATGCATACATACACATTAAGTTGAAAAAAACAAAACAAAAAAATGAATGTGAAGAAAAAAAAAAGTATTCCATGCACTTGACCTTATTACAGACGCCTAATGTTGTGAAACACCCATTTTGACTGTAATGCCAGTTTTTGTGTGAGAGAGACACCCACCCACTTTATTGGTAGAAACCCATTTTTTCTGCATCTAGTGGCTCTGTTTCTTGAAAATGTCTATTTTATTTTAAGTTATAGAGCTTAGTTATAAGGTGAGTTCTAAACATTCGCATCAATTCCAGAGCCCTAGAATAAATAGAAATATGGGAACCCATTTTCACATGAAATGGTAGGTAACCCACTGTGACGCTTTTGTGCTCCTGTGTGTGTGTGTGTGTGTGTGTGTGTGTGTGTGTGTGTGTGTGTGTGTGTGTGTGTGTGTGTGTGTTAGTTTTTAGTTTTTTCATTGTATCAGCGCTTAGAGCTACTTTCAGAGTAAGCGCTTAACAAATCTCCTTTATGATGATGATGATGATGATGAGGATGGTGATGATGATGATGATGATGATAATAATAATAATAATAATTATTATTATTATTATTATTTAAATGTGGAATATGTGGATTTTCTTTCTTTTTTTTTAGCGAACAAACACACACTCTAGTTTGCGAACTGGCTACAGGTTCACCATAATAACCTAGCAAGCTTAGCGCAGTAAGACTAGGACATTATGGTGTGGGGGTGTTTCCTGTGTAAAAGTGGTCTTGAAAGGTTTTATACATGTATATAGATAAGAAAGAGAGAGAGAGAGAGAGAGAGAGAGAGAGAGAGAGAGAGAGAGAGAGAGAGGGAGAGAGAGAGAGAGAGAGAGAGAGAGAGACAGAGACAGAGAGACAGAGACAGAGAGAGAGACAGAGAGAGAGAGAGAGAGAGAGAGAGAGAGAGAGAGAGAGAGAGAGAGAGAGAGAGAGAGAGAGAGGATTGTGAGTCGGACAGAAGTGCGTGCAAATTGCGTATGCCATATGTTTATATGTGTCCATCGGCGTATCTATTTTACCATCTGTTGATTTAATTTGTATTATTTGTCTTGGAGGCGTGAAAACAGCACATATTTATGAAGCAAGACCCCCCTGCCTCCCCCCCCCCACTCCCTCCCCTCCCCCGCCCCTCCTTGATCGCGAGTCGGACAGGGGGTGATGGCAAGTCGGACAGTGTGCCAAACATAGCATATAAGCAATAATTTGGAACTGGTATCGAATGCAAATACCTCCCATTGCAGTTTAAAAACTGACAAGGTGAATAGTCATACTTTAGTGCACATAAACATTCAGCTGTAGCATGTCTGATGAGTGTGATGATCTCAGTGTATCTGAATACAACAGCATTGCTCCACTGACCCATTAACTGACGGTGCAAGGCGAACGCTGCTCATATTCAAAAGACATAAATCCTCAAGAGCCACCGCAAACGCGGGGGCTCTTGATGATTTATGTCTCTTGCTAATCCTATCATCTTTTGGCCCATGTATATCTGCGTTCTTTACGCAATTTTTCTGTCAATGTGAAGTCGTTTCAGACACGAAATTCATTATCAATAGCAGCAAAATGTTAAATATTATATGATGCAAATCATCAAACGTCGTGAAAAAAATGAATATTCCGATCGTAGCCTGTAAGCACTGCATTGAAACAGTTTTGTTGTTTGTTTGTTTTTTTCAAACAGTGCAAACCGGGTTTTCAACACTCGACGTGGATTGAGTGGATCAGTAAACACCGGTATCAATATTCGTCTAAACACAATGCACGCGTTGTGTCCTGCATTTTTGTACACTTGATAACAAGAGGGGTACTGTGCATTTGCCAACACTCGCCTACAAAAGAACACAGACTGTCGCCCAAGACACTTAAATGAGATAGGTACATGCAATTAGTTTTGGATGAATAAGTTGAGTCCAACAGAAATGTTCAAAATAAGGCCAGAATGCGCAAAGGAGGATCTTTTCAAGACGTCACTATCAAAATAAAGTTGTGTACACAGTCTTTTTCGATACTAAAGTAGCTGTTTTACAATTACCATACAAGACAGAAGACGCCATCAATACCATTTACTACACAAACTCTGTACTTGCTGAAGTGAACAGATTCGACAACAATGCAAAACTAAACACTGGGATGCCTAGAATCAAAATCGTACATGAACACGCACCTGTCCGCAAGTACAAGCTGGTACAAGAGTACCTTCAAAAGGAGAATGTCCAAACTTTACCTGAACTGCCCACTTCCATGATCTGACTTCATGCATTTTTTTCTTGTTTCAACAATTTAAAGACTGCCATACTGGAATCGTTTTAAACACTCGCTCAACTCTCTGACTCGCCATTTTCCAGCGTCTGTTATCTTCCCCCCAAAACGACTTCTTTGGAGCATTTCTGCAGTGGTTACAACGACTAAACAAAAGTCAGTGTGGCGGTAGAGGGGAAATGGTTCTATCAGCTCCAATAGAGAATACATCTTAATTGTGAGAATACTGTCAAAAATGTATTAACTATTAAATATCCGAAAACACCCACGTAGCTTGGCGCGTTCAGGCGCCATGTTGTTTTGACAGAGTTGAATTATCATGACTCATGGTCAATCTATCTCTTGTTCAAAATGAAGTAAAAATCAGATTATTGCTAGCGTTCATATAATGAAGAAACAGTTGAAATTGTAGATACTACAATGATGTGTTTTTTCTTTTCCCACAAAGAAGGGTTGTATCTACAACTTCGATATTTTTCTTATCTCCTGGCTGCGAAATATGTTAAATCGATGAAGAATTATTATTGGTCGATCAAAAAAATCCATCGAACCCCCTCACCTGTGAATTGGAGAAGTTGCGGGTACATCTTAGTTTCCTTTGTAGAAATGTAAATCGTAGTCTAAAATCTGGAGTACAGACGCTACACATGCAGACAACACTAAGTTTTCACGCTGATGTATCACGGAAGCAATGACGCGCCAACACTGCGCGAGCTTTATGTACTCATCCGGCCGACCCTTCCAGTCCCGCCTTGCGCAGTACAGTCATCAGTGATGGAATGTTTCAATCTTGAAATTGCCCTCTCAGTGTTTTAGGTATGTGTGGGTGGAGGCGGTGAGTACAAGGGGTTAATAAGTTAATAAGTCATAATGATTGATACTTTACTGCTTGGTGCAAGAATAGCTCGAAGCCCCAAACATTTCTTACAGTTCTCTTGTCTCGTTTGATTTAACCCCAATAAGCAAAGGTCATTGGGCCGAGGTCTGCCGCAGTGGGCCGGTGCACGACTGTGCCCGGGCCCAATGCGACCGAGGCCGGCCCTAAGGCGTTTTGCTTACTGGGTATGGATGGAGTGAATTTGTCAGTGCTTGTAGCGTTGCATATCGTGTGGCTGTTGCTGAACATTGCATCTTTTCCCATCTTGATTATCAGTGTTCATGTAATTAGTCATTTTCTGTTCTTCTGTGTAATTGTACTTGTGGCTTCTTGATTATCAGTGTTCATGTAATTAGTCATTTTCTGTTTTCTCTGTAATTGTACATGTGGCTTTGTCACCTTTTTGTGTAATATTTTCCTTGTTCATATGCACGGCGCCTAGAGCATCTTACCATGTATAGGCGCCTTATAAATCCTCCTTATTATTATTATTATTATTATTATTATTATTAAGCTGCATATGTAATGGCAACGAGCCTCGCACTGCATCCATATCGATGACATTGCCCAGCGATTTGAGGGCAACGGACGCCAAGCACAATGGATCCGCTGTTGCTCTAAGATCTACCCAGTCATGCTACGTGTAACTCTATATGTTAATAATAATAATAATAATAATAATAATAATAATAATAATAATAATAATAATAATAATAATATAATAATAATAATAATAATAATAATAATAATAATAATAATAATAATAATAATAATAATAATAATGTGATAACAATGACAAGAAGAACATCAAGAATATCAATAATGTCCATCCAGCCAATGTATATTTGTATGTGAGATAACTAATTTTCCCGAGGACAAATTATTTTAAAAAATAAACTGAAGGCAGCAAAAAACAACTCAACATAAACAACACAAATGACAGGCTAAATATGTCTGCACAATTCAATATTCATAGGAATGTAACTCTGTGCATCGTACGGCATAACTTCTGTTCCAACCCTGCCTGTCTAATAACGCACACGGTCTGGGTTAATATTCTTGCTTTTTTATGACGGGTAACAGGGCTGACCTAAACAGCCATCATAGCTATGGCTGCATCCTGAGTGAAAAACACATGGGTTGCCACCAGTGAGTATTTAGGAGTTTCGTAGGTCAAATATACCTTTAAGTACGTCGCTGTAGCAAGGACATTGTAATTTTCACTGAACTAAACTGAGCAAATAAATCACAACAGGTTCCCCAGAGGACAACCCATTATTGGCTTGTTATTTGCGGTAACACCTTCCCTTTACACAGGTTTTTCTTAAATTCCTATCTTGTTTTAAAAGAAAAGGCTCTCACATGCGATGCAGACTCAGCATGCTTTAGTTCATAAACCAACCCTTTAAATGTGCAAGAGGCGTGGATTCGCATGAGCCGCTGAAACAGCAGCGGCTCATGAGAATCTATGCCTCTTGCCTGCAGGGGTCCTGTGTAATCCTCAGAAAAGATGTGCAGTTGCGGCTCGTGCGTTAAATATGGGACTGTTAAGTTTGGGGATAGGACGATAACAAGGCGGATGAAAAGAATGCCCTACTTTCAGTATCCAGTTCTGTCAAGTCAGCAAACGTAATGCTTCATTGTTAATAACTTCATTTCATAGAAACAGTGTACTATCCTAAAATGGAGATTCAGGTTCAGATTCAGACAATTTTATTATCCATAAAAGGAAATTGTTGCGTGGTGGTCATTCGAAGTAACTTAATAAAATACATAATAAATACTAGCTCCCTCTACTATAATATAAACACGTGCGCGAGCACACACACACTCACACACGCATACATACACACACACAAACACACACACACACACACACACACACACATACACACACACTTGTAAGCGCACACAGGGTCAATAAACAGAAACACAATGATAAGAAAATTATACCCGCCTACGTCCAGAGATTCCCCACAATGTCACGCGCACATATACACCTGGACACCATATCTACTGTAAAGATCTCTAATAGTTTATCTAAGAGCGTGTTAACTCATTCAGCCCCGACACACCACAGCAAGACATGGATCGAGCATGACAGTTTAAGGGTGGTGCCAGAATAGCTTGGCGCCTATAGGCGCCAAGCTATTCTGACACCACCCTTGAACTATCATGTTCGATCTGTCTCTAGAATTGTAATACAGTCCTTCAGAGGGCAACTTTAAAATTTGGGGATTTCGGTCCTGGCGCGGAATGTATTAATACCCAGTCCATGTCGGCCAACAAGAGGCATAGATCCTCATGAGCCCCTGCGAATTTAGGGCCTCATTAGGACCTATGACTCTTGCTGATGAAACGGCCGCAAACTCTCCTATAGTCTAAGGATTTCGCAATTTCGCGTTATCTCAGTCTATATACAGAATGATTTACGAGTACGACTGACCTGAACGTAAAGTCCTATACTTAAATCCTTTTGGCTCCTGCGTTTTGAGGATTTAAAAGGGTTCAAACTCCGCCAGCAAGTAGCATAGATTATCATAAGCTACGATAATCTATGCCATTACGACAATGTCCAAGCAGCATGGATACAAATTAGTCTCAGCAAGAAGCACTATAGATCCTCATTGTTTCTGAACTCTTGATTCATTCAACGACCAGGAGCCCAAACCGTCCAAATAGCATAGATAGAAATTGGACTCAGCAAGAGGCATTGATCCTCATGCAGCTGGATTGCGTTCGCTTTTTTCTCGGCGGTGGAGGGGTTATAGCCTTCTCCGTGGCGTTTTGGTTACATAATTTGAGGTTTTATCCCCCGCAAGAAACTCACAATCACGTACAGTCCGCCCCTTCTATGCACTCCCATCTGTCTGTCCGTCCATCCATCCGTCCATCCATCCATCCATCCATCCATCCATCCAACCATCCATCCATCCATCCGTCACTCCGCCTGTCCACCCTTGCATCCATTCATCCATCTGTTCACCTACCCACCTTTCCATCCATCGAAGAGAATATAACAATTTCATAACAAACTTTCAGCTAGTTTTGCCTCAGCCGATATTTTCAATGCGAGTACTGTACGCTTTTTGTGAACGAAGGAAATATTGAGTCGGGTTTAACCCTTCAACTGCCGATTTTAAAAAAAACGAACATGGTCCAGCTGCAAGAGACATAGATCCTCATGAGCCCCGCAACTGCGGGGGCTCATGAGGATATATGCCTCTTGCTGAGAACAACTTGTATCCATGTTTCTTGGATGGTGTTGGCTTTTGGTCGCTGAATGAATCAACAATTTCAGAAACAAAACTGTACGTCCAGTGGCAGGGAAGGGGTTAATGCGACCAATGACATCTCACGCCTGTGTGAACGAAAGAGACTGCTTTAACCCTTTGGCTGTCGGTAGCGGCTTTCACGTCCAAGGGGATGCGGAACGAGTTTTGAAATCTTTGTAGATTCAGTGTCATAGGCCCCCAGCCTACACAGGAAAAAACGCGACTCGAATTGGTGTCAGCAAGAGGCATAGATCTATGCCTCTTGCAGTACGGAGTTGGATGGCGTTCATTTTTTTCTGGGACATTGAAGGGGTTACTAGACAAAGACAAACTCGACAACACTCAGTCACTACTGACTCGCACGGATGACTGCTATGAAGACGTGAAAAACTGGATGACAGCAAACAAGCTTAAACTGAACGACGACAAAACGGAAGCCATGTTGGTAAGCACTCGCCAGAAACTTTCCCAGCTCCCTCCCTCTCTCCACCTTCAACTCGACAGCACCCCCATCTCCCTCAGTGACTCGGCCAAAAACCTTGGCGTTATTCTTGATTCCTCTCTTACCATGACCAGCTTCGTCTCCGCCACTGCCCAGGCATGCTACTTTCACCTCCGCCGCATCAGTCAGATTAGAAAATACCTCACCACCGAAGCTGCCACCAAACTTGCTGTCTCTCTCATTCTATCTCGCATTGACTACTGCAACTCTCTCCTTTCCGGCCTCCCTCACTCTACCACTTCCACTCTCCAGCGCGTCCAGAACAATGCTGCCCGCCTCGTCCTCAGAAAGAAAAAATCCGACCACATCACACCCCTGCTCAAACTTCTTCACTGGCTTCCCATCCCACAGCGTATCCAATACAAGATTCTGTCTCTCTGCTACAAATCCCTGAACAACTGCGCTCCTGCCTATCTTTCCAACTTACTTCACCCCTACACTCCTTCCCGCTCCCTCCGCTCCGCCTCCGACCCTCTCCGTCTCCACATCCCCCGCACCAAACTCAGCACTTTCGGCCCCCGCGCCTTCTCAGTTTATGGTCCATCCACCTGGAACACTCTCCCACTCTCTCTCCGTCAGAAAGACTCTCTCTCCTCCTTTCAGTCCGCCCTCAAAACTCACCTCTTTCAACAGTTCTAGAACTATATCACCACACTCCCCACAAAAGATGACTGTCGCAATATATTTCACCATTTGTTGTACGTGAGTCGTCTAAAGCGTGCGCATGCGTGCGCGAGTTGTGAGTGCGCGCTTAGAGTTATAATTATTATAAGATAAGCGCATTATAAATACCGTAATTATTATTATTATTGTTACGCCAAATGTCTCGAAATGCTCTGAACAAGACCCTTTGAGCACTGCGACCTGACCACCAGTGCCGAAGGCGATCGTGCACGCAAAGAAGGATATGTCTGTGATCCGCCCACCTCCACTTTCCACCGAGCTAAAGTTCACGCATTCCCTGGACAAGACGCATAGAATTCATCCGCACCCGGAGGCACGTTTTCAAAAGGCACAGATCTTCATGAGCCCCCGCTTCCTGCGGGGGCGCATGTAGATCTGTGCCTCTTGTGAGTATAAGTAACATTGAAGTACTGTCAGCCAATAACTTACAATTAGACGTGCTTGCATACATACAGTGCGACTGCTAAGGTCAGAAAGGGGTGTAAATAACTTGTACAATAAAACAATGGATGAAATTGTGTGATACAATATTCCGTTTTGTGATGTTTATTCTTGTTCTTTTTTTATATCATCAAGTAGTCATTTTGTCTGTTCATCGCTGCAATTTGTTGCTTATTTTGAGGTTATTGTAAGTAGACAATATCTTGTGGTAAGCAGTCATTTTCTTTATTTAAATCCATAATATTTAATCTTGCAATAAGTAGTTGATTGATTGATTGATTGATTGATTCATTCATTCATTCATTCATTGATGGATGGATGGATGGATGGATGGATGGATGGATGGATGGATGGATGGATGGATGGATGGATGGATGGATTTTTTAAATTTAATAAAACAAGACTACAAACATACACGTACACACGCACGCACGAACGGAAACACACACACAAGGACACACACACAAACGCGCGCACACACACACACACACAAACACACACACACACACCCACACACACACAAACTTTAACACAATATAGTGTTTAGACGTGATACCTTTTCCAGACGTTCAAACCTTATACTAAAAACGCGTCATTTATGTATGATGTCTAACAAATCAGTTTTGCGATCGCACAAAGGTGACGTCGATGTTGTCACACTGGTTAACGCCCGCAATCTTAACAATACTTAATGATTATCCCAGCGGATTGGTGGAGGCGCCAAGTATGGATAGATGCACCTTTTCTGCACCAGCACCATCACCTTGAAAAACAAACATACACAGAAGACATTTTCAAGATGAACAAATCAGATGCGACGAATTCCGAAGATCGAAGCAACTTCGCAAAGCGCGCACTGACATGTCCGAAGGCTTCGCGAAGTGTTCAAAGTGTCAAGTGTCATCGTCTAAGCCTCTAAAGTCCACTTCAGCACTTTGCAAAGTATAACTTCCGGCACATTAAGACGCCCCTTTAACGACGTGAATGTGTGTGTGTGTGTGTGTGTGTGTGTGTGTGTGTGTGTGTGTGTGTGTGTGTGTGTGTGTGTGTGTGTGTGTGTGTGTGTGTGTGTGTGTGTGTGTGTGTGTGTGCGTGCGCGCATGTGTATTTGTGTGTGCGCGCATGTGTATTTGTGTGTGTGCACGAAACCCCTCAAATGGGTGACTGTCTTTACCATCCTTATGGACAATGGGTGTGTGTAAAATTCTGGGTGACCAAGTCAGACGCCCATTTTTTCTGAGGGTTGTTTCTGCATTGTCATGCTTTAAGAAGTTATAAAAGATTTTTAGAAAAAATCAGTTTTTCCCACTTTGAGGTTATTACACACACTTTTGTGCTTAAAATACACTGTGGTAGTGTGTTTGCACTTGCCCAGCAGTGTGTGTGTGTGTGTGTGTGTGTGTGTGTGTGTGTGTGTGTGTGTGTGTGTGTGTGTGTGTGTGTGTGTGTGTGTGTGTGTGTGTGTGTGTGTGTGTGTGTGTTTGCACAAACCGGTAAAATGGGCGAGTATGTGTGACATCACCCTTCTCAGCTATAAATAACTTAATACCTGATCGGTGGTTGACTGCGTCGGTGAGCCGAAGTGAAACGGAGAGATACGAAAGGTAGTGGGACGGGGGGGGGGGGGGGGGGGGGGGGGGCGGAGGGGGGGATTGGGTGGTATTGTATTTGTGTGAGGGAGGAAATTGTTTATGTTGCTGCAAAATGAATGGTTGTTTTGTTAAAAAAAAAAAAAAAAAAAAAAAAAAAAAAAAAAAAAAGTGTGTTATGCTTCCGGGGTGATGTTGTCGGAGGTCATGTCTAGTGAGAAAATTGAGACTTAGCATATGTATTCTCGTCCGCCGGTTGCTATGAAGTGAAGTGATTGTATGAGTGCGCATTGTAAGAGAGGACGTAGAGACTTTGGGTGAGGCTGCTGTTGTCTTTTGTCCTGCCCCGCCCTTTTGGTTCAACCTGTTGCTTTATTTTGTAGGTTTGTCAATGTTATCAATGCCGCATCTCCTTTTGGATTGTATGCACAAATTGATTGAATGCAAATGACGTCACAGAGTCAGCGTCGTCTGCTGCAGTCAGTCGTTTAGTGCAGTTAAAAGAGTGCAGGCTTGGATGGGCCATTTTCGGATGTAATAGTAAAGTATTATTTGTGTGAATGCTGTCCGTTTGAAGGAAGGTTGATTGATTGTACATTGCTTAATGTCCCGACAGCAACAAGACTTTCTCAGGGCGTGCCTGCACTGCTAGTGACAAAAACTAAACAGAATATTGAATAATAATAATAAGGAAGATTTATAAGGCGCCAATACATGGTAAGATGCTCTAGGCGCCGTACATATGAACAAAACATACAAATATTACACAAAAAGTGACAAAGCCACATGTACAATTACACAAAAGAACAGAATTATGACTAAATACATGAACACTGATCAGTAATCAAAGTGGGAAAAGATGGGTTTTAAGACTGTGTTTAAAACTGGCACTAGACTCACTGTGTCTCAATGATTTAGGAAGATCATTCCAGGCTGATGGACCCTGGTAAAAAAAAAAGATCTCTGCCCAAATCCTTTAGTCCTTACTGTAGGAATACGAAGCATTTTATTGTCAGACGAACTGCGCAATTGCCTCGAAGGGATATAACAGTGAAGGAGCTCTGAGAGATAAGTGGGTCCAGTGCCAGAAAGAGAAACATGACAAATGGACAAGACTTTGTGCTTGACTCTCTCCTTCACTGGCAACCAGTGGAGAGCGTGCAGGATGGGGGACACATGGTCTGACCTTTTTGCTTTCATGACCAGACGTGCGGCTGAATTTTGGACTCTCTGGAGCCGATCAAATAGATACTGCTGGCATCCAGATACGAGTGAGTTGGCATAGTCAATGCGAGACAGAACAAATGAACAAACCAGAGTTTTTGTAGCCTCTGATGTAAGGAACTGTCTAATAGAGCTAATACGACGCATCTCCAAATAGGCTGCCCTGCAAATGTTTATCACCTGTTTATCCATGAATGTATGTCGCCAGCCGGTCCAATACGTTAAATAAAACCTACGACATGGGGCCTAAATAAAGCTAAGACCATTTAGCAACACACATCCAATATCAAGAGCCACAGGCAGCACAGACAGTAGGGAGAGTTTAAAAAAGGAAAATGCAGGTAAATGGACCAAGGGTAGACAGAAACACATGCCCCCGGAATATAGAGAAAAACCCACCCTGTGGGGCTGACCAGGGTGACCCTGGGAACTAAAAAGTAGCCAACCCCACCCAAGTCCCCCAGGGCAGACCCGGTTGGGGGTGTTTGAGGGAAGGACTGGAAAGTCGAGTGTTGAGGGCAGACCCGGTTGCGGGTGTTTGAGGGAAGGACTGGAAAGTCGAGTGTTGAGCGAAGAGAGAAGGCGAGGATGGGAAAAATATCCAGCACTATACGTTGGACTAGATGCATAACAGTTACGACACGCTTGTAAATTAAAACACTTTTAACCCCACCCGGGTCTGCCCTGGGGGACTTGGGTGGGGTTAACTACTTTTTATTTCCCAGGGGCACCCTGGTCAGCCCCACAGGGTGGGTTTTTCTCTCTATTCTGGGTCATGTGTCTCTGTCGGCCCTTTGTCCATTCACCTGTATTTGCCTTTTTAAAACTCTCCCTACTGTCTGCACTGCCTGCAGCTCTTGATATTGGATGTGTGTTGCTAAATGGTCTTAGCTTTATTTAGGCCCCATGTGTTAGGTTTATTTAATGTATTTGACCGGCTGGCGACATACATTCAATGTTCTGTTTAGTTGTTGTTGTTTTTTCACAAGCAGTGCAGGCACGTCCTGAGAAAGACTTGTTGCTGTCGGGACGTTAAGCAATGTACAATAAAACACTTTTAACATTAAGAAAAGTTGAGTTAAAAGAGGTTTTAAAACAGTTTTCATAAAAGCTTTTGCCCGACACGCTTCTAAAAACACCTTGTACCGCGCCATAAACGCCGCGATTGCTTTTCAGTCTTAGCTGTCCTATAGTGTGGAATGTGGGACTTGGCCAACTGGATCCATCTGGTGCACTCCAAATGAGTATTTGTGAGTGGTTCGACGTGCAACTCAGTGCGCGCCTCTGAAATGACCTACTGATTCCACTGATAATGAAAATCTTTCATTCATAAGAGCGCATTGAGCAGCTCTATAAACCAAAAGTGATGACCCCCCCCCCCCCCCCCCCCACCTCCCCCCCAACCCCCTCACAACCCCACCCAAACAATCATAATAATAAAATCAACCAAAGGTATCTTTAGTGAGGTATTTTCACTGTAATGCCAGTTTTGTGTGAGAGGCACCCACTTTTTGGGTAGAAACCCATTTTTTCTCCATCCAGTGGCTCTGTTTCTAGAAAATGTCTATTTTATTTTCAGTTGTAGAGCTTAGTTGTAAGGTGAGTTCTAAACATTCGCATCAACTCCAGAGCCCTAGAATAAATAGAAATATGGGAACCCATTTTCACATAAAATGGTAGGTAACCCACTCTGAGGGTTTTGTGTCCATGTGTGTTTGTGTGTGTGTGTGTGTGTGTGTGTGTGTGTGTGTGTGTGTGTGTGTGTGTGTGTGTGTGTGTGTGTGTGTGTGAGTGCGTGCCCGCGTGCGCGTGCGTACGTGCGTGCGTGCGTGTGCGCGTGTGCGTGAAGGTGTGCGTGTGTGTGTGTGCGTGTGCGTGTGTGTGTGTGTGTGTGCGTGTGTATGTGTGTGTGTGCGTGTGTATGTGTGTGTGTGTGTGTGTGTGTGTGTGTGTGTGTGTGTGTGTGTGTGTGTGTGTGTCTGTGTGTGTGTGTGTCTGTGTATGTGACAGCGACTAGAGCACGCATTTGTGACGGACAAGATTGAAACTTTAGAATATATTCCCCACCGTAAATTCTCCCGAAGCAGTTTTTTTTTAATTACGTTACACGTTGGCAAGAAAATGGCCTTTACACACACACAAAACCGGTTGATCCGCATTTGAATCCGTATTTCTTTTGTTATTTTCTTACTAGGTACTTTGCGTACACCTAGATTAAAGGAAGATATTGAATGAGTTCGTAATCCAGCGTTGTACCTCTTCAACCTTTTGAATAATAATTGATTCATTTTTTGCAAGTTTTGGAACCTCTACATACTCCCATCAAACAGTCAGCCCTGGAAGAGGCTGTGTGGAACAAAACAGTCAGCCATGAAACAGGCTGTGTGTGTGTGTGGGGGGGGGGGGGGAAACAGTCAGCCCTTGAACGTGCCTTTCGGATGAGTGATGTGAAACATCAATTTCGTCACTGTGTACACGGCGTTGTGGGGTCGGCGATGCCATGATGCGAAGCTAATTGTGACATCATTTTATCTATCTATCTATCTATCTATATCCCGTAGTCTTGCCGACCGTTGGGGCACCACTGATGACTTGGCAACCAGCTCCCTTCATTCCTCTCTGTTCTCTGCCATTTTTAATAATAACGATTTCTATAATAATAATAATAATAATAATAATAATAATAATAATAATTTATATTGCGCCTAACCTCAGGTAGAGCTCTAGACGCCTTACAAATTTCAAAAATACAATTACAAAAACTGTACACAATATTACACGCGCGCGCACATACACACACACACACACACACACACACACACACACACACACACACACACACACACATCCCAGGCACCACAGCAATACTACAACAGAATCCTCAGCAATCAATGATTAATCAGTGGGGTAATGGAGTTGGAAAAGGTGTGTTTTTTAGCGCAGATTTAAAAACGTCGTTTGAAGCAGTGTGGCGGACATGGGAGGTGAGTTCGTTCCAGTACAGCGGCCCAAGATATGAAAAAGACCGCTGGCCAAAAGACTTGGTACGGACAAAAGTTACACGCAAAATGCGGCTGTCAGCAGAGAATCTGAGTTGTCTTGTGGGAGTGTACAGCTGCATGAGAGAGGACAGGTACGGGGGGCTTGTTGTGGAAATGCAGCTGAAGCAGACAGAAGAAAGTTTATACTGAATTCTTGCAGCCACAGGGAGCCAGTGGAGGGATTTAATTACAGGTGTAATATGATCAGTTTTGCGCTTTTTGGTGATGAACCTCGCAGCAGAATTCTGAACTTTTTGAAGCCTGTCAATCTGATATTTGTTACAACCTGCATACAGTGAATTACAATAGACCAGCTTGGAAAGAACAAATGCACAGATGAGGGTTTTGTGGCTTAGATGGTCAAATAGTGTCTGATAGAAGAAATGCGACGGAGCTCCATGTAGACTGTGCGACAGGATTTGACAATCTGTTGGTTCAGGGACAGTGTTTTGTCCAGGGTTACTCCAAGATTCTTGGCGGTGTGTGAGAAATTGATGATGCTGGTTGCTATGGCCATGGACGTGGAAAGGGAAAGTGAACTGGACAATTTGGGAGGTTTGATTATAAGAGACTCAGTTTTATCATCATTATGTTTGAGTTTGTTTGATGACATCCACTCTTTGACATCACAGAAAAGTTCTGAAGGCTTAGGATGGCGCTAGGGACTTGGTCGGGAGTAGCGTGTTTGTACAGCTGGGAGTCATCGGCAAAGCCATGGTGGGAAACCGATAATCTCTCAATTACACTGGAAAGAGGCTGGTTGTAGAGAATGAAGAGAATGGGGCCTAGGACTGAGCCCTGGGGGACCCCAAAGCGCAGTAGAGAAGGACTCGACCGGTAGCTGTTAATGACAACAGTCTGGTGACGATCAGTCGTGTAAGATCTGAACCAGGACAGGACCCTACCCGTGATGCCAAACGTGGAATGAAGTCGGTGCAGAAGGATCTCATTATCTATTGTATCGAAGGCGGCTGTCAGATCGAGCAAGGCTAGAACAGAGACATGTCCATCATCAATTGTCTTAAGCATGTCATTCACAATCTTGAGAAGAGCAGTCTCAGTGGAATGCCCGGGCCGATACGCTGACTGGCAAACAGGAAGAAGACCGTGAGCATTCACATAATCAAGGGGCTGGGAGAGAACAATCCTTTCAATGAGCTTGGAAAGGAAGGGCAAATTTGAGACAGGCCTGACGTTTTTCAGATTTTCAGGGTCAAGACTGGGCTTTTTAAGCAAGGGTTCGACGATGGCTGATTTGTAAACAGCAGGGAAAATACCAGCGGACAAAGAGTCATTGACCAGGGAAGTGATGGTAGGGAGGAATATGTCAATAAAATCAAAGAGAAGTTGGGTAGGGATGGGATCCAGGTCGCACGTCTTTGCAGCGCACTTTGTCATGATCTTACGAACATCATCTTCGGACAAACTCTTGAAGGTGTGGAAGACTTGTCCTGCAAAGGCACATCATGACTGTGAGGTGAAACTGATGACTGGGAGTCCAGTTTGTCTCGAATAGACTCTACTTTCTGAGTGAAAGACTCACAGAACTTCTCAGGTAACTCAGTGGGAGGAACAGATTATGGCAGAGGAGACACAATCTTTCTTGCCAGAAGTTTGCATGTGAAGTTGAACAGCTGTTTGCTTGACGTGCATTCCAAACTGTTCATACTGATGAAAGCCGTTTTTGCATTCAGCACTAGTTTATTGACTAACTTTTTCGCTGCCTTGAAGATCTGCTTGTGGACCGTCAGACCTGACTTCAACCAAAGTCTTTCCGCTTGTCGGCGTTCCTTTCTGGCGTTCCTTATCGCCCAGCCTCAGTCCTATCCACTCTGAGATATTGTCCTCCCATCTTTTCCTCTGTCTTCCTCTCCTTCGTCCTCCTTGCACATTGCCTTGCAGGATTGTTTTGGCAAGCCCTGTTGAACGCGTGACATGCCCATACCACATCAGTTTGCGTTTTTTCATAATGGCTAATAGGTCTTCATAGGGCCCGATGGCTTATCTGATTCTGCTGCCCACTTCCTCGTTCGTGGTGTGATCTCTGTATGAGATGCCAAGCAGCCTTCGAAAACATCTCATTTCAGTGGCGTGTATCCTCCTTTCAAGGTCTGCTGTGAGGGTCCATGACTCACAGGCATACAAGAACACTGAGAGGACTAAGGAGCGCATCAGTCTGATCTTGGAGCAGAGTGTGATGTTTCTGTCCTTCCATATGGTCTTCAATCTTGTCAGTGCTGTTGTTGTCTGCGCAATCCTGGTCAGCATATCTGTTTTTGATCCCTCATCTGTCACAATGGCTCCTAAGTATTTGAATTTATTAACGGTTTCCAGTTTTTGGCTTCCAATCATGACGTCAGTGTCAATGCCACTGGTGTTATTTGTCATCAGCTTGGTCTTCTCTGCACTGAATTCCATCCCATACGCAATGGCTGTACTGTCCAGCTTTTCCACCAGCTGAGCTAGCTCCTTCTCCGTTCTTGCAAGGCCATCAATGTCGTCTGCAAAGCGCAAGTTCGTGGTTGTTCTGCTTCCAATACTGACAGTTCCTTCATGATCTTTCAGAGCGTCTGTCATGATTCTTTCCAGGAAGATGTTGAAAATAGTAGGTGAGAGCAAGCAGCCTTGTCCGACTCCGACTGTAGTCCTCAACCAGTTTCCTATTTTGCCGTTGAAGCAGACTGCGCTAGTGGCCTTGTTGTAAAGGTTTGCTATGACTCTGATCAGGTTGGCATTGATGTTGTATAGCTTCATGGTGGACCAAAGGGCTGCATGCCACACCCTGTCAAACGCTTTCTTAAAATCCACAAAGACCTGATAGAGGTCTTGCTGGTGCTGGAGGTACCTCTCACATAGAACTCTCAGGTTGAAGATCTGCTCAGTTGTGCTGCGCCCTGGTCTGAAGCCTGCCTGTTCCTCAGCTATGATTTCCTCTGCCTGTGGCTTCAGCCTGTTCAGTAGGATCTTTAACATGACTTTGCTTGGGTGGCATATAAGACTGATCGTGAGATAATTCTGGCATTGATGCAAGTTGCCTTTTTTTGGGAGAGTTATTATAAGTGATTGGGTCCATGGTGTGGGCCAATCCCCTGACTGCCAGATCTCATTGCAGATTGTTAGTAAGGCGCTTATCATGTCTTCTCCCCCTTCTTAGACTGGCTCTGCAGGGATGTTGTCTGCTCCTGCTGCCTTCCCTTTTTCAGCTACATCACTGCAGCCTCTACTTCTTCTCGGAGGATGGGATAGTTGCCATTGTTGGTCACGGGTGGGTTGACAAATATGCCTGGGTCCCCTGTAGCTCGGTGGTTGTACAAATCGGAGCAGTACTCTGTCCATCTCTTCAGTATGTCTTGGTCTTCCGTAAGACAGTTCCCTTCACTATCTTGAATGATTGAAGAGCGTCCTTGTTTACACTGGTCAGGTCTTTCACCAGCTGGTATGCTTTTTTGCTATTATTTTTGTTCATATTTTCTTCTACTTGTTTACACTGATCTTTAATCCACTTATTCTTTGCCTTTTTATGCTTTTCTTGATATCCTGGTATTGTTTAGCTCCTTCTACCTCTGATTTCTTTTTCTTTAATTCTCGACGCTTGTCACATAGAGCAAAGATGTCAGCTGTAACCCAAGGTTTCTTTGCTTGTCGGTGTTTGCCAAGGATCTCACTGGTTGTTTGGATTACAGCAGTGTTATAGCAGAGAATAGCCAGAATTGCTTGGTAGCAGGAGGCGCAAAGCTGTTCTGGCACCACTCTAGAACTATCATGGTCGCTCGCTACCTTGTGTCAGGCTGCTTGATTTAACCGGAGGTGAAAGCACTGAAAAGCACTGTGGTTTCAGATCCATTAAAATGCTTTAGGACTGACTTTTTTCCGAAATTACGTTCCCTAGGGTCCCAGCCCGTCATCAGACACAATGTCTACCCTGCCCAAGATCTCCTAACATTCGTTATTATTTTTATTATGTCTAAGTGTGCATTTGTATTTTTTGTGTTTTGACAAGGTAGCCTCTGATGTCGGCATCCTTGTAACAATGTGCGTGTTTGAAGGATTACAAACAGCCACGGATTAGGAAAGGTCAGCCATTTTTTGCACCGAACAGTCAAGCAGACTGATCTGCGCTCGCAGGTTTTGATTATATTCCGTCATACACAATGCACAAACAAACACAAAACATGCAGGGCACCAAATGATATTTTCTTTAGTATTGTCATTGTTCTGGTAATGCTTCCTGCGCCCATAATTGAACAGACAAGCTCTGCGTTTTCAGCTAGCATGTTCTAAATGGCTATAGTAGGCACTCCTAATTTTGTGTGCAGGCTCACAATATTCACTACATGAATCTTGAAACTGTCCTGGGATCAATTATTCCACAATAATTTGTTAATTTACATCGCCGTTTCATGAAATACATGTAAAATCAGGATGCGGAAACACACCCGTGCTGGTTTTTTCATAATGAATGTAATAGCGAGCCATTTTAGCCAGCGTAAGCCATCTGGGACGCCAAAATAATTTTCTCGTCAATGTGTAACCTAATTAAAACATACACAAAAGCTACCTCGGGAAAATTCACATTGTTTCAAGCTTGTCCGTCCACATACGCGGGCTCTAGTCGCCGTCACACACACACACACACACACACGCACACACACACACACACACACACACATACACACACACGCACACACACACAAACACACACACACACACACAAACACACACACACACACACACACACACACACAAACACACACAAACACGCACGCACATACACGGTGTTTAGCGCCAAATGTGCGTTCTCCAGCAAGGTATGCGTAGCTAGACGTGACGTGATTTTATCTTGTTACTTCTTTGCCAGAATCTGGACCCCGCACGCCCATGACATCATGTCATGCTCTGGAACGCGCCCAGCCGAAACCCTTTCAAAGTTGTTCCTATTTTTAAATAGGAACAACAACAAAAAACGTATTTCGTATCTGCAGTGTGTCAGGACTAAATGGGCCAACTCACTTTGTCTCTTGCCTACGCCCTAGACTTTGGACGGCCGACAGGTCATGGTGGTGAAGTCACACTCTAGTCCATCGTCACAAACGGCTGTTCTGGGGAAACCGCCGATCAGAAGGTATTCCACGCAGCTGCTGCCCTCCGCTTCACACAGACAGATGGACAGAAAGTCTAACACTGGGCACATCACTCGATCCGCTACGCGTGCGTAGCAGATCGAGGGAGGTTACCAGTGTTCGACAGTTTAGAATGTCATTACAAAGGGCACACTGGTTTTCTAGCTCGATTCGTTATCTCAGACATAGAGGTTTTCCACTTTCAAGAAAGCAGCCATTACTGAAGGTGTAGGCAGAGTGATACAGGGAAACAGACGACAACCAACCAACAAACAAACACACAAATTTTAAAATATGTAGCATTGCCAGCACTTACCAATAATATTAACACAAGAATCGCAGCAGCCGCAGAATCCACCATGTGGAACGATCTTGCCTGCACAGTTTTCTGCCGTTACCGCAGCACAGCGAACTGTGTCGCACTGGTTGGGCGCGCACACAATAGCACTTGCACTGGCTATAGCCAGCGAAATTATCATCAACCCGAGCATTTTCTTTTTCTTCTAGAATTCAACACGCGCAGTTTCTTTGATGTGTTCAACGAGAGAAGTCTTCCCGTTCAGAAATTGTCTCGTAGAAGAGTGTCTTGGTTCACATTAATTGCAAACTACTTCTACATCCAAAGTCACCCTAGATTTCTTATCTACAACAGGAGTGGATCAGTTACCTGGGGGATGGGGTGCGGTGGGGTGCGGGATGGGGGGTCAAAACGTTTGGTTTGGGACCCTCAACTTGACACAAAAGGTCTCCCTACGCGAGACCATGCTTTCAATGGCCGAAATATCAAACAACGGGGAGCTTGGGGGGGGGGGGGGTTCCAAACTCTCCATGAAAGCGTCTTTATCATGACATTTGAAAGAATTTCTGGCCGCGGGGGGGGGGGGGGGGGGAGGGCCAAACTCCTATCCGCCCCTGCTCATACAGATTATATGGCTCTGACGATTTTAGTTTTTAATAGCTCTACCTCCGCCGGCAAGAGGTGTAGATTCTCATGAGCCCTGCGACTGGGGCTCATGAGGATCTGTTCCTCTTGCTTTTGATGGGTCTGACTGAGATTACCAATACAGATTATAAGACTCACTAGGTCTCTTTCTACAAAAACTACTAGAACGAATGTGAAGTTGCAGACTTAATGTTTTCGCGACTCCTTCATTTTGAGGATGCAATAGGGAGACATTTCTGCCAGCAAGACATTGATCAAATAATAATATTAACACATTCAGCCCCGACACACCACAGCAAGACACTATCGAGCCTGATAGTTTAAGGGCGGTGCCAGAATAGCTAAGCGCCCATAAGCGTCAAGCTATTCTGGCACCACCCTTAAACTATCATGTTCGATCTGTCTCTAGAATTGTAATACTGTCCTTCAGAGGGCAAATTCAAACTTGCGGGATTTCGGTCCTGGGGTAGAATGGGTTAACACATTTGAGACGCGCCGCATCCGAATACGCAACGTAGCCTGCGGGGGTTCGTGAAGATCTCTGTCGCTTCCTTGTGCGATGAACGTCTATGTACCTTCGGCCGATAAATGCCAATCGACTGTAAAGGAAGAAAGTGGTGATACTGACTTGTAAATAAAACAAAAGATGCAAATGTTTGTGTTTTTTGTGTTTACTGCTTGCCCTTTCTGCTTGTTTGGGGGTGAGGGGTGTTCATTAATTGTGGTGTTTTTTGTTTGTTTGGTTGGTTGGTTGGTCAGTTTGTTTGGTTTGGTTTGGTTTGGTTTGGCTTGGTTTGGCAAGGTTTGGTCTGGTTTGGTTTGTTTTGGTTTGGTTTCTTCGAACTTTTTGTTTTGTTTTGTTTTGTTTTGTTTTGTTTGGTTTGGTTTTTTTTGTTGGTTTTTTTGCTTTTTTTCTGTTTTTTTCGGAGTAGATGGGTGGAAGGGTGTGCGGAGGGGGAGGGGGGAGGGGGGGGTGGTTAGCAAAGTAGCCATTTTGTCTGTTTACCACGGTGACACTTATTTTGAGGTTCATTGTAAGTAGTCGATGACTTAAATTGTTTATTATTATTATTCATAAATCCATTATATTTAATCTTGCGGTAAATATCCGATTGATTGATTGATTGATTGATTGATTGATTGATTGATTGATTGATTGATTGATTGATTGATTGATTGACTGATTGACTGATTTATTGACTTTTGTTATTACACATAAAGAATATGCGTGCGTGCACTTACACGCACACATTCACACACACACACACACACACACACACACACACACACACACACACACAAACACACACACACATACACACACACACACACACTTGAACACTATATGTTGTTTAAAACATTTCATTGTTCCCAAAATGCGTCTTGTACATGTATACAGTGTTTATCAAATTTTGCAGATCGCACCACAAAGGTGACTTCCATGTTGGCACACTGGTTACTTCCCCGGATTTCAAATATACCTGATGATCATGATAGCGGGTTGATTAAGGCCAATCTGCACCAGCAATATTATACTGAAAAACAAACACACAAATAAGATATTTTACAGACGCACCAATTAGATGCGGCGAAAGCCGAAGGTCAAAGCAACTTTGCCACGCATGCATTGACATG
>BTPG01000001.1:330530143-330695143 GCA_036245525.1 Semisulcospira habei | reverse complement strand
TGCGCGTCTTTCGACGAAAACTGTGGATTAAATGCCCGGACAAACATGCGATATTACATGTTTGTTCAGACTTTTAACTTATTCGCGGCCAGCCGCATCCAGGATGCGCGGCATAAGCCGCGCATCCGGATGCGGCTTGCCGCGAATATGTTAATCAACTGTTTGCGTCAAAAGACGTACAGTGTTTGACGTACTTCTAATGCACGGAAATCGGCTATATAAATGGTACTTATTAGTCATCACGTGCGTAGGAGAAAGTTTGAACAAAAAGGAACTAAAATGTTCAACTGACTGATTGACAGTAAATTCAGATCCAACCAAAATTATGATTTTATTTGTAAACCAAATTATATCAGCCCTTTTGTCTACATACTCGACATGGTCTATTTTGACAGCAATCTGTTCCATGGCGGGCTTTGACTGCTGAAAGCCGCCGATACAACGGGTTTTCAATGTTGTCTTGTCTCAACTAAGAATTATCTACCCTTCTTTTCCACAATCAGAACTTAGTGATTTATGTCCATCATTAATGTAAAGGCCCCGCCACACGTGCCGGTTGTGCCCCGATTTTGAAGCCGATTCCGATCCGATTGCGATCGGATGACGTCAATTATCCGATCCGGTCCCAATCGGCTGGGAATCGGGTGTCTAGAACCTGCTCTATTTTTCCGATCCGAATCGGTCCCGATCGTAAGCTTCAACCAATCAGAGCGCGTCTCGCAAATCATGTCGTTTCAGCACGGTTTGCAAATGGCGGAACACGCCTGTTGTGATCAGTACCACCGCCGTTGCGATGTTTCGCACGCCTCTTCCCGAATATGATGTAAAACTGCTGATAATGCAAGCACATCATCATCACTGTCAAAACTAGCAGTCATTTTGCAGAACAGGTACGACTTTGATCTTCGGTTCAAACCGGTCGGCTAAACAAGTCGGGACTGAAATGTGTGGCAGTGCACACGTTTTTTAGTCCGGCCCGATCACCTACCGATTCGAAAACTGATCGGGAATCGGTCTCAAAACCGGGCATGTGTAGCGGGGCCTTAAGACATCTTTAGAACATTAATAAAGGAGATTTTGCAAACCTACCTAGTAAAAAGAACGAGTATGTCACTTTAAGCTTCAATGTGTCAATACATTCTCAAAGATTCAGTTGTGCATTTTAAAATAAGATATGTAAATTCTTTTTAAAAGATCCTAAGGGACCTTACGGCAGTCCATAGTGGCAGACTGGCCGATGCTGACACTGTAGCCTTGGATGCGATTGCCGTAGGGGTCCACACAGTAGCACCTGCCGAGAAACGCATGCATTTTTATACATGTGTTTGACAGGGAATTAACACATTCGAGACGTAACTCACACGCTTTATTGCTGCTGCTTCTGCTGTTATTACAACTACTATACTGCTATTACAACTATTATTATTAACACTACTTCTACAACTACTATATTATGGCTACGGCTACTACCACCAGTACTACGATACTAATACTACTGGCTTAGGGCCGGATCTTTAGTGCTTCCGATGATTCCCAAATATCGCATTTCTTTTTTTTTTCGTCAGTATACTACTACTACTACACTACTATTACTAGTACTGCTACTAACAACAACTATGCGACGACGGTGACCATGACAATGCAGTTAGCACGATTTCTACCATTATGTCCAAGTAAATGTGATTCATTGCTGTGCGGTCCTCCAAGTTTTACACGTATCATGTCAAGGGTGATATGTCCCACACACTACCCACCAACACCACCCTCGACAGGTAACTGTTTCATCCTAGTAACTATCGTGGCTGACTCATCTCCCGCTGTGGTCATATATTCATGAAAAAAGCACTGAAACCGTTGGCTGAGTCTAAACCAGAAGACGGGGGAGCTAGGTGGCTCCGGGAGAGCTGGGTAGAGCGTTCGACTCTCGTCTGGAAGGTCGTGGGTCAAAATTTGAACAGGCCTCTTTCCGGTGCTCCGTCTTTGAAATCACCTTCGTGATGGACAAAAGACGTTAAGCCCTACACGTTTAACCCATGACATCCTGAGGCTCATTTGTAAAATTTGCCTAGTGTCCTATGAAGACTAAATTACAGATTAGGAGATTGATCGAATGTTTTAGTTCAAAGGTGGTGCCAGAACAGCTTGGCGTCACCACCCTTGACCTATCAGTCAAATTTATTTCAAGTAATGGGTGTATCAGAATGATAAGGGTTAACGTTTCTAAGCCAGAATGTCGTGATAATGGTTTAGATACTGAGGTGATACAGGCTTAGACCTCGCCCACGGTTTTATCCCACTTTCATGAATACTACTCCACATGGTGTTTTCTGCCGTTATTTGGCAAAAGCCACTCTGTCCATTTTTGAGGAAAGCGAGATTTTCATTGTTATACAATGAAAATCTCGCTTTTCTAAAAAATAATGGAGGTTATTAATGTACTAACACAACCGTTATATGCCTTTGGCATATAACGGTTGTGTTAGTACACTCTGACCAGACAGTCTGAATACGCCTGAAACATGAAAAATATATAACTTACACGGAACCCTCACACTGGCGCGGCGCGTAACTTCCGTCAGCAGCACATGTGGGCACGGGTTGACCGAGCAGGGGCATGCCGCGAGCGGAAGCCGCCTGTATCTCCAGCAATCGCTGTGCGCATGACACAGTGCTGGTGCTGCCAGTGTTGATTACATTAACTGCAACAACATAAAAAAATAAAGATTAGCGAAACGAACGACACAGACAACTGATCAAATTTCTGAGTCATAGATCTAGCATGATGTCATGTATAAAGTCAATGTTTTTCACTTAGTCTGCCACTGCAATAGTTCGGCACTTCTGTGTAAAAAACTTTATTAGCAGAACATTTGGAAGGAGTGTATTCAGATTTGGCCGCCGCCAAACAGAAAGTCTTGAATGCAGCTGCCGCCCTCGCTTCACACAGACAGATGGACAGACAGTCTCACACTGGACACTTTACTCGATCTGCTACGCGTGAAAGACAGTTTAGAATCTCGTCACAAAAGGCAGACTGGTTGTCTACCTCGATTCACTGACTCAGACATAGAGGTGCTTCCACTTCGCTGGAAGTGGAAACCAATCTTCCACTTCCAAGAAAGCAGCCATTACTAAAGGTATAATTCAAAAGTAGTTTCAGAAACACAGTAATGAGCAATGATGGCGGGCAGAGTGATATACGAAACAGACGACGACAGCCAACAACCAACCAACCAACCAACAAGCATTCTCCCTTAACACAGGGTCGGATCTAAGGGTGAAGATAATTAGGTGGAAGAGGTTCTTACACACGCTTGATCCTCCCCGCCCCCACTCCACCCCACACCCCCACCCCACACCCTCCACGCTCCTCGGAGGTAACTGATCCACCCCTGCAACGCATTGAACCCTATAAAAATCGAAATTCTGAAGACTGCGTCACAGTTTAGAAAATAAACCGGCTTCTGATAGTTGAATTATTATGGGTAGTGCCAGAATAGCTTAGTACCAGGAGGCGCTAAGCTGTTCTGGCACCATTCTAGAACTTTCCTGGTCGGTCGCTACCTTGTGTCAGAGAGTCAGGCTGCTTGGTTTAACCCCTTAACTGTCGAGAAAAAAAATGTGAACACGATCCAACTGCAAGAGACATAGATCCTCATGAGCCCCCGCGACTGCGGGGGCTCATGAGGATCTATGCCTCTTGCTGAGACCAATTTGTATCCATGCTTCTTGGACGGTGTTGGCTTTTGGTCGTTGAATGAACCAAGACTTCAGAAACAAAAATGTACGTACAGCGTACATACACTGAGTGGCAGGGAAGGAGTTATCTGAATGTGAATTCTGACCTCTACTCAGAGAACAACCCGAAGAAGAAAGAAACACGCTTAGAAAAGACAATAACAACGCAATTTATTAATAGTTCGGGTTAAAACTCGAATTATTAACAAATTGTGTTGTTATTGTATTTCTAAGCGTGTTTCTTTATTTTTTATGTTAAAATCTTTTCTTCAAAAATAGACATACAAGCAAGTAAAATTTTTACCCGCTTATCTTTGGCGGTGGGAAACGACAGTTGACACGTCTGATCACAAATAGGTACGTCAGTGACAAACTGTGTACTTGTTTGTATGTCTATAAATAAAACGTGTTTTAAATGTTTTTTCGAAGCGTGTTTCTTTATTTGTTGGGACGCTTTCTGTATTTTACACGATTTGTCAGTCATCTTTTGGGTCTAGTTTTTTTGGCCTCTAGGCGCCAAGCTATTCAGGTTTGACCGCCGTGAGATGGCCTTAATCGTCTGCTCGGCGTTAAACCCAAATAACTTACTAACTATTCAGGATTGACCTGCCTTGGTCAACCTCACTCTATACTGACGAGCAAAAGAAATGCGACATTTTTGGAATCATCGGAAACACTGAAGTGTTTCCGATGATTCCAAAATTGAAATGTTTCCTATGATTCCAAAAGTGTCGGATTTATTCTGATCGTCAGTATATATATATACGTATCTGTACTGTGTCATGACTAAGTGGGTCAACTCACTTTGTCTCTTGCCGACGCCCTGGACTTTGGACGGATCCTGGCAGGTCACGGTGGTGGCGTCACACACTAGTCTATCGTCACAAACGGCTGTCCTGGGGCCGCCGCCAAACAGGAAGTCTTGAATGCAGCTGCCGCCCTCCGCTTCACACAGACAGATGGACAGACAGTCTCACACTGGATACATTACTCGATCTGCTACGCGTGAAAGACAGTTTAGAATCTCGCCACAAAAGGTTGTCTACCTCGATTCACTGACTCAGACATAGAGGTGCTTCCACTTCGCTGGAAGTGGGAATCAATCTTCCACTTCCAAGAAAGCAGCCATTACTAAAAGTATAATTCAAAAGGAGTTTCAGAAACACAGTAATGCTCCATACCCAACCGACCCCCCGACCCCTGGCTCACTGACGACATAGCTGAGGCCAAGCGCGAGCGCCGACAAGGGAAACGCCTCTGGCGCTCATCTGACCTCACCGTTCACAGACAGATCTTCCAAGCAACTAGATCCAAAGTCTGCAGAATGACCTCCGACTCCAAACGTAAACACCTTCAAAACAAAATCCTGAAATCTACTTCTTCCAAAACCCTCTACGCTACCATGAACACACTCCTAGGCACTCCTAAAGACACTCCTCTCCCCAACACACACAGCAGAGAAGAACTCCCGTCCGCTTTTTCCACCTACTTTTCCGACAAAATTCAAACTCTGCGCAACACACTCGACTCTCTGCCTTCTCCTCCTTGCCCTCCCGACACCCCCTTTTCCGGCACCCCCCTCTCGTCCTTCCGCCCCGTCTCTCAGGAAGAAGTCCTCAAGACCATAAAGTCCATGACTCTCAAAACCTGCGAACTAGACCCCCTCCCAGCTTCTCTCTACCGGGACGGCCTTCCAAAACTTCTGCCCTTCATTACCGACATCATCAACACATCTCTAGAGAACGGTTCAGTCCCTGATATCTTCAAGTCCGCCATCGTCCGTCCTCTCCTCAAAAAACACAACCTCGACCCAAACGAACTCAAAAACTATCGCCCAGTCTCCAATCTCTCTTTCCTGTCCAAGCTTCTTGAGAAGGCTGTTCTCAACCAGCTCAACCTCCACCTTGCAGACAACAACCTCCTCAGTCCCTTCCAGTCTGCCTATCGCAAACACCACAGCACTGAAACAGCCCTTCTACACATCTTAAACGACCTGCTTCTCTCCACAGACTCGGGCAACATCTCCCTTCTTACGCTACTCGACCTCTCTGCCGCCTTTGACACCATAGACCACTCTATCCTCCTCCACCGCCTTCGTCACTCCTTTGGCATCACTGACTCTGCTCACTCCTGGTTTCTCTCCTACCTCTCCGACAGACAGCAGTCCGTTACCATTGACGGCGTCTTCTCCAACCCAGTCACGCTCTCCTGCGGAGTACCACAGGGGTCCGTCCTGGGCCCGGTCCTTTTCACACTCTACACCTCCCCCCTGTCCAACATCATACAGTCTCACCACATACGTCACCACCTCTACGCTGACGACTCACAACTACTAGACAAAGACAAACTCGACAACACTCAGTCACTACTGACTCGCACGGCTGACTGCTACGAAGACGTGAAAAACTGGATGACAGCAAACAAGCTTAAACTGAACGACGACAAAACGGAAGCCATGCTGGTAGGCACTCGCCAGAAACTTTCCCAGCTCCCTCCCTCTCTCCACCTTCAACTCGACAGCACCCCCATCTCCCTCAGTGACTCGGCCAAAAACCTTGGCGTTATCCTTGATTCCTCTCTTACCATGACCAGCTTTGTCTCCGCCACTGCCCAGGCATGCTACTTCCACCTCCGCCACATCAGTCAGAACAGAAAATACCTCACCACCGAAGCTGCCACCAAACTTGCTGTCTCTCTCATCCTATCTCGCATCGACTACTGCAACACTCTCCTTTCCGGCCTCCCTCACTCCACCACTTCCACTCTCCAGCGCGTCCAGAACAATGCTGCCCACCTCGTCCTCAGAAAGAAAAAATCCGACCACATCACTCCCCTGCTCAAACTCCTTCACTGGCTTCCCATCCCCAACGCATCCAATACAAGATTCTGTCTCTCTGCTACAAATCCCTGAACAACTACGCTCCTGCCTATCTCTCCAACTTACTTCACCCCTACACTCCTTCCCGCTCCCTCCGCTCCGCCTCCGACCCTCTCCGTCTAGACATTCCCCGCACCAAACTCAGCACTTTCGGCCCCCGCTCCTTCTCAGTCTATGGTCCATCCACCTGGAACACTCTCCCACTCTCTCTCTCCGTCAGAAAGACTCTCTCTCCTCCTTTCAGTCCGCCCTCAAAACTCACCTCTTTCAACAGTTCTAGCACTATATCACCACACTCCCCACAAAAGCTGACTGTCGCAACGTATTTCACCATTTGTTGTACGTGAGTCGTTGTCTAAAGCGTGCGCATGCGTGCGCAAGTTGTGAGTGCGCGCTTAGAGTTATAATTATTATAAGATAAGCGCATTATAAATACCGTAATTATTATTATTTATTATTAATGAGCAATGATGGCGGGCAGAGTGATACACGAAAACAGACGACGACAGCCAACAACCAACCAACTCAAACAAACAAACAAAACAAATAAATGAAAAAACACAAACACAACACAAATCTGAAATACGTAGCATTGCCAGCACTTACCAATAATATGAACACAAGAATCGCAGCAGCCGCAGTATCCACCATGTGGAACGATCTTGCCTGCACAGTTTTCTGCCGTTACCGCAGCACAGCGAACTGTGTCGCACTGGTTTGGCGCGCACACAATAGCACTTGCACTGGCTATAGCCAGCGAAATTATCATCAACCCGAGCATTTTCTTTTTCTTCTAGAATTCAACACGCGCACTTTCTTTGAGGTGTTCAACGAGAGATGACTTTTGGTTCAAGAGTTATCTCGCAGAAGAGTGTCTAGGTTCACTTTTACAAACTATGCCATTCTACACCAAAGAATTCCTTATCTAAAATAGAGACCTTATCAGGGGCAGGTCATTTACCTCGAGGGGGCCCAACTTTTTGTTTGAGACCTTCAGCCTCACACAAAAAGGATTCCCGACTCATCTTGCTTCAGTTCCAGTAGCCGAAATATCAAACAATGGAGCTGGGGTAATTTTTTATAGTTCTGCCTCCGCCGGCAAGAGATATAAATTCTCATGAGCCCCTGCGACTGCAGGGGCTCATGAGAATTTATACCTCTTGCTTTTGAAAGCATATGACTAAGAGTTCCAATACAGATAAAAAGACGCGCGATGTCTCTTTCTACAGATACTAGTGCGAATGTACAGTTGAAGACGACACTTTTTGCGACTCATTCATTTTGTGAATGCTGTGCCAGCAAGACACTGATCCAATAGTAATATTAACGCATCCGAATACGCGGCATAGCCTGCGTGGGTCCGTGAAGATCTGTTGCCTCTTGCTTGCACAATGAACATCTATGTACCGTCGGGGAATAACTGTCAATCAGCCGTGCGTGCATACATACCACGCGACTGTAAAGGACAGAAAGTGGTGTATTTAACTTATACAATAACACAATGATGTCAATGATTAATAACATTTTTCTGTGTGTTTATGCTTGCACCTAGTGTTTGTTTGGGGGTGGGGGTGTTTATTTCTTTGTTTTTTGTTTGTTTTGTTGTTGTTGTTTGGTCTGTTGGGGGGGGGGGGGGGCAAGGGGGGGGGGGTGTTTGTGTGTTTGGGTTTTTTTTTTGTTTTTTTTTTGTGGGGTTTGTTGTTGTTGTTGGTTGTGTTTGATTGTTTTTGGTTTTTGTTCCTTTTTTTGTTTGTTTTATTTGTTTGGGGGTTGTTGGTTTTTTTTAGTTGTTTGTTTGTTGGTTTGTTTGTTTGTTTGTTTGTTTGTTTGTTTGTTTGTTTGTTTGTTTGTTTGTTTGTTTGTTTGGGGTTTTTTGTGGGGGGGTTGTTTGTTTGTTTGTTTGTTTGTTTGTTTTCTGGGCGGTGTCCTCAAGTAGTCATTTTGTCTTTTTACCGCGGTGGTCAACTTCTCACTTATTTTGAGGTTAATTGTAAGTAGCTGATGACTGTTTATTATTATTATTATTTGTATCCATTGTTTTTTATATTCCATCAGAAGCACACGTGGGTACGGGTTGACCAAGCACGGGCATGACGTTAGCGAAAACCGACTGTATATCTAGCAATCGCTGTGCGCATGACACAGGTAAGTAGCTGATTGATTGATTGATTGATTGATTGATTGATTGATTGATTGATTGATTGATTGATTGATTGATTGATTGATTGATTGATTGATTGATTGAATCGTTCATTCATTCATTCATTCATTCGTTGATTCATTGATTCATTGATTGGTTGGTTTTTGGGTTGGTTGGTTGGTTTTTGGGTTGGTTGGTTGGTTTTTGGGTTGGTTGGTTGGTTTTTGGGTTGGTTGGTTGGTTTTTGGGTTGGTTGGTTGGTTGGTTGGTTGGTTGGTTGGTTGGTTGGTTGGTTGGTTGACTGACTGACTGACTGACTGACTGACTGACTGATATTGTTTTACTTTTATTATTACACACAAGCACGCAAGCGCGCGCACACAAACACACACACACACACACACACACACACACACACACACACACGCGCGCGCACACACACACACACACACACACACGCACGCACGCACGCACACACACACACATACACACACACACGCACACATTATACAACACACACACACACTGTTACGTTTGTGGTTGTGTTATTCTTTTTAGGGCATGTGTGTGTTGATCATAGGAAAGATCCGATGTTCAGTTGAGTTATTTTAGATCAGAAGAACGTACCTTTTTAGTATGGTTCGGTTTTTTTGCGTGGAGAATTGCGATCGATTTTTATTGTGTAGCTAGAATGTTGTACATTTTGATAACCTGTTGCAAAGTCCCACCCAGATTAAGCTGGAAGGTTCTGGAAAATGCGCGATCGTTCTAGTGACCTTAAACATGACGTCACATGTTGGCTACATTTCGTAACATTTACGTAAAACAACTAGATTTTAGATTGTAGAAGATTGTAGATAGATCTTGTTCTTTTTAATGAATAGTAATGTTAGGTTACGTTTTCTCTTCTGATTGTTTGAGTTGTGTAATTTGCGGGATTGTTCTGGAAATCTGTAATAGTATAAAATAGGGTGTTAGAAAATATGTGCGTGCATTGTATGGGAGACACACTGTATCAAAATTGCATTGTATGAGACAGTGTATCAAGACAAGGGTGCATTGCATGTGAGACGCAGTGTATCAAACTTTGGATGCATTGTATACGAGACAGTGTTTCAAAGTGAGGATGCATTTGTGATAGATAGTGCATCGCGAGAATAAAGTACTGTTGGAACTGTTACTCCAGTATGGTTTTCAACCTTGTGCCACGTGTGACGAGTTGCAACTGAGTGACGTTTCTCTACAACAAAAAAGACTACGTAAGTGTGTCTGGTGGATTGCATCATACTACGACAACGACAACCACGTAACACACACACGTACAAACACCTACATAGACACACAAACACAAACACACACACACACACACACACACACACACACACACATTCACGCATACGCAATCGCGAACGAATGCGCACACACACACATTTCAACACAATATGTTGCTTAGACATTATAATTGTTCCGAAAACTTGTCGTGTACGTACGAGGTCAAACTTGTTTTGCAGATCGCACCACATAGGTGACTTGAATGTTGATGTTGCCACACACTGGTTACCGCGCTCGATCTGACCTATGCCTGATGAACATCACAGCCAACCGATCGAGGCACCAAGTGTGGAAAGAAGCACATTATCTGCACAGGCACCATCACCCTGAAAAAAACAAACACACAAACGAGATATTTTAAAGACGAACCAATAAGACACGGCGAAGGCCGAAGGAAGCAATTTCGCAGAGTGATGTTCGAAGATGCTCCGCCGATGTCCACTTCGGACACCTCGCGAAATATATAGCATACGACATATTAAGACGCCCCTTTAATTACGAGGACGCATACCGTAGTGATGATCGGTGGACAAAAAAAAACACATTAAGTTGAGAGGCCCTCTGTTACTGCCTGGACGTCTTTACAGTCAAGGGCCGCCACTACTTTCTCTGACCTGATTCTGGTTGAAGAATAACTCCTATTACCCCCTTCGATGACATACAGTGGACGCAGGTTGTGTCTTCGACATCACTGTAAATTCAAACGTCAAACTTCCCTAGAAGTTAACTCATTCTACCCCAACACCGAAATCCCCAATATTTGCCGTTCTTCTCTGAAGACTGCATTGCAGTGCAGGGCACAGATCGACCACGATAGTTCAAGGGTGATGCCAGAATAGCTTGGCGCCCATAGGCGCCAAGCTATTCTGGCATCATCCTTGAACTATCGTGGTCGATCCTTATCTTGCTGTGGTGTGTCTGGGGCTCTGGGGTAGAATGAGTTAAAGGAAGCAAGAGGCCCAGATCCTCATGAGACCTCCCAACGGCTCATGAGGATCTGTACCTGTTGCAAATAGGTGAAGGGGTTGAACAAAAGTGTGAAGCTTACCTGCTGTTTAACAATGAAGAGCGCCGATGTTGCCTATGTTGACGGTAGTGGTGCCAGCCAACATGTTGCCGAGGTTATCGACACAGTAACACACAGATCCGGTGCACGCGTACCGCTGGTAACTTCCGGATTGGGTGCACGTGAACAGGCGACCAATCAAACCCGTCTGCATGTAGGTGTATTGGTCACGTGCACACTCTGTGACGAACAGACGTTGTACCAAAATAAGAAATAGGTCAGATTTGCACGTCTTTTTACGAAAACTGTGGATGCAAAACCCGGACATACAAGCGGTATCGCATGTTTGTCCTGGTTTTTAATCCTCTGATATATATTATGTTTGTCCGGGCTTTTAATCCACTGGTTGCGTCAAAAGGCGCAGTTTTTGACCTACTTCTGATTTACGGAAATCGTCATACGTGAATGGTGGTCACTTTTTTCCTTCGGAGTTCGAGATTGGAACAAAAAGGAAAAATAATTTTCAAGAAACTGATTGACAGTAAATTCAAATCAAATATAATTATGATTTTATTTCTAATTCTAATTATTTCAGTCTTTTCTCCTACATACTCAAATTTTCTGACGTGTCCGTCCATTTTAACACCATCTGCACCATGGCGGACTTGGACTGCTAAAAGTTGACCAAACAACGCGTTATCAATGTTGTCTTGCCTCAGTTAACTCCTTGTGCCCGAGGTACGAAAAACCCACATTTTGGAGTTCTCCCCTGAGGACTGCATTACAATGGATGAGACAGATCGACCATGATAGTTCAAGGGGGTGGCAGAATAACTTGGCGCCTATAGGCGCCAAGCTATTCTGCCACCATCCTTGAATTATCATGGTCGTACCATATCTTGCTGTGATGCGTTTCGGGCAGAATGAGTTAAGAATTTTCTGCCCATCTCTTCACGACTCGTACCAGATTTGTCCGCTGCCTTTTGAAGGAAGGAAGTCTCTTGCGTACATTTTACAACATTCAGAACTTCATGATTTAAGTCAAAAATTATTGTAAGGAACCTTACGGCAGTCCATGTTGGCAGACTGGCCGATGTTGGCACTGTAGCCCTGGATCCGATTGCCGTAGGGGTCCACACAGTAGCACCTGCCGACAAACACATACATTTGTATACATGTGTTTGACAGGGAATTAACACATTCGAGGCTGGTTGGTTAGTTCGGGTTTAACGTCCACAGCACCGAGGTGATCGTGGACGGCCCTGACGGGCGGGTTATGGGGGACAGGGAAATCTATTGCCTATGGAGTACGACCTGAACACTGATCAACTCAGGCGCACTCCAACTGTGCCACTTTAATTTACCAGGACCTTTCAACGGACATGCTATTGAACAAATCCGTTTTTCCCCCTGGATTGTGAGTCCAGCTACCAGGGTCGGGACGGGATTCGAACCCAAGACCCGGCGATTCCCTTCGCTCTCCTGCTTCGACGTTTAACCGCCTGAGCTATTTCGGACTCGACACACACATTCGAGACGTAACACACAACTTTTATTGCTGCTGCTTCTACTGCTATTACAACTATACTGCTGTTACAACTGCTGCTACTAATACTTCTTCTTCTATAACTATTATATTACGGCTTCTGCTACTACCACCACTACTACAATATTAATACTACTGGCTCAGAGGCGGATCTGGGGGGAGGGGGGGTTACAGGAGTTCCAGAACACCATACCACCTCCCACCTCCCTCCCCCGCCCCCATACCCAAAATTTGTAGTCCTTTTTCTTGGGTTGTTTGAACTCCCCGTTGTTTGATATTTTCGCAAATGGTGAGGGTCTCTAACACGGACGCGTCTTCTCGACACTCTCCCTCCCCCCTCCCTCCCCCCTCCCTCCCCGCTCCCTCCCCCCCCCTCCTGCTGCCCCCCCCCCTCCTGCTGCCCCCCCCCCTCCACTTCTTCTTTTGTTTTATTTTCTTTTTGCTTTACCATTTTCGGCCCCTGGAATCAAGTTCTAGCGTCGGGGAAACCTTTTGTATCAGGTTGAAGGTCCCACCAAAGAAAAAGTTGTCCCCCCTCCCCGCACCCCCCACCCTCCTGCCCCCCGAGGTAACTGATCCGCCCCGTAGTCTGCTACTACTACTACTACAGCTACCACTTCTACTAGTACTGTTAAGCTTCTTTGAAACCACTCTGCATCCATGTTTCTATGACAGCTGGGGATCTTTGACGCTAAATTAACAAAGATCAGTTACTAAAATTGAATGGGTTAAAATTAACTGAAATGTCGCCATAACAGTAGGCTAAGATTTCTAGCTTAGACCTGGTCGACGGTTTTATTCCGCTCTAATGAACATCACTCCACTTGGTGTTTTCTGCCGGTATTTGGCAAAAACCAGAAAACTGATGTCCATTTTTTAGAAAAGCGAGAATTTCATTATTATACAATAATAAATCTCGCTTTTTTCAAAAACATTATTTGCCATAATTATAACGGCTATTTTAGCACACTGTCATCAGACATCCTGCATACGCCTGAAACGTGACAAATATATAACATTACTCACACGGAGCCCTCACACTGGCGCGGCGCGTAACTTCCGTCAGCAGCACACGTGGGTACGGGTTGACCGAGCAGGGGCATGCCGTTAGCGGAAGCCGCCTGTATCTCCAGCAATCGCTGTGCGCATGACACAGTGCTGGTGGTGCCAGTGTTGATTACATTAACTGCAACAACAAAAATAAACATTAGCGAAACGGACAAGATAGCCAGCTGATCAAGTCACATATGTATAATGTCATGTGTACATTGACTGTTTTTTCACGAAGTAGTCATCATCTTTGTTTCTGACCCAGAGCCGGGGACTTTTATCTCATTCAGCCCCGACACACCACAGAAAGACATGGATCGAGCATGATAGTTCAAGGGTGATGCCATAATAGCTTGGCGCCCATAGGCGCCAAGCTATTCTGGCACCACCCTTGAACTACATGATCATGCTCGATGTGTCTATAGAATTGTAGTCCAGTCCTTCAGAGGGCAACTTCAAAATTCGGCGATTTTGGTCCTGGGGTAAAATGTGTTAATGGCTCCCTCACACTTAGGCTGTTTAGTATGCGTGAGTGGTACATATACAGGTAATTTTCTAAAATGTACAGAGCGAATCCTAGAAGAATTTATCAAGATGGGTCTTGAAGGTATTTATGCTAGTAGCGTGCACAGATTCGGCTGGTGGAGCATTCCGATCATTAATTTCGCGCTGAGAATAAAAACATTTCGTCTCGCGGTAGTTGTGTTGAGAAGTTTTATTACTATTAGGCTTAACATATTCTACACAAGGACGGAAATCCCTAAATTTTATAGATGCCCTCTGAAGGACTGTATTACAATTCTAGAGACACATCGAGCATGATAGTTCAAGGGTGGTGCCAGTATAGCTTGGCGCCCATGGGCGCCAAGCTATTCTGGCACCACTCTTGAACTATCATGCTCGATCCAAGTCTTGCTGTGGTGTGTCTGAGCTGAATGCGTAAAAGCGCTCCGAATATACTATCAATTTTACCTGGGAAAACTGACTCTTCCATGAACTTAACCCTCCCTTTTCTGCCGCATATAACCAAGAGCCACCGCGGTAACAAAATAACTCGGACAGTCGCCAGGACGAGTTTCGTCCCCTGGAACAATGGAGGTTTGGGAGTCCTTTAGACTTGAGTTCAGTTTTCTCAACAAAAGTAAATTTCACAACACGTTCGGCGCGCTTTAAGATGGTGTCCTCTTGTTCTGTTATTTGTCTGTACTGTGAGAAAGTGTTCTGGGTTGGCATTGTCCACTTTAACCCAGTTAGGCCTGACTCACTACAGCATAGGAGATGGGTCGACCATAATAATTCAAGGGCAGTGCCAGATTAGCGTGGCGCCCGTCGGTGCCAAGCTAATCTGGCACTACCCTTAAATTACCATGGTCGATCCATCTCCTGCAACCGGTACATAGTCGTTAGATGACACCTCCAAAATTTGGGAAACGCGTGCGTCGGGCTGAATTAGTAAGAATTTTAGCTTTGTGTACAAACTTTCCCAGCATTACAGCATTCCGAATCATAAGCGTGTATTCATGTATTCCCTTTTCAATCACCACACTGAGACAAAAGGGTGAAGACTACATTACATTTTAGAAAAGAAATCGGCTTTTGATAGTTCAAGGGTGGTGCCAGAATAGCTCAGTGTCTGAAAGTTAGCGAAAGCGCTAGGCTCTTCTTGCAGCATTCTTAAACTATCATGGTCGATCGCTACCGTGTTGCAGCGTATCAGGCCGATTGGTTTAAACCATTTAGCCCCAACGATCTACAACAGGGGATGGATCGACCATGATAATTCAAGTTTAGTGCCAGATTAGCTTGGAGCCCCTATGAAATCCACGCACTCGCTTGACTTCATAAGAGTGGTCGTAAGGCAGTAGCTATCCCCTCTCTAATCAAAGATGAGCTTTGCATGGCTCACAAAATGGCGTTTGAGTCAGGTACAGTGGTGACTGCCTACCTCTGTACCATGCCGATGCACCGAGGATCCCCCAGAGCAGCTGGACCAAAAAAAAAAGACCACAAAAAGGGAAGACCGATTTATAATTCCCCAGGTCATAAGGTCAATGACGGAGCTTGGAAACAGGATCAGAGATCGCTTACCACTGAGCAGCCACTAACTACACTATCCTCAAGGAGATCGACCAGAACAACATGCTTGCTGCTCTCCACAAGCTGACCTCCAACACCAAGGTCGCCCGCCTTGCCTGGTGCTGACGGCATATGCACTAAACGTGTCGACAATGGGCTTCCGTACTGTTCAAGCACAAGACTCGCTTCAGGCGGGTCCATGACATTAAGATGGCCGTGTACACGTGGGAATTGCTTGAAAGCCATCTTCCCAGTAAGCAAAGGTCCTTGGGACCACAACGGCCGCAGTGGGCCCGCGCACGGCCGTGCGCGGGCCCACTGCGGTCGTCGTGGCCCAAAGACGTTTTGCTACTGGGGTTGTGCCGTAAAATCAAAGGCAGCTGGTCCTTTTTCTCCGGCAGTAGTGTTAGACTGTTGTTCTGAGTGTTCTATTGGCACTGATCAATTCACTTAGACCATGCTGCAGAGTCCATATGGCCAGACTTAAACTTCACACATTTGTGTGACGTATGAATAATGCCAGTGAAGTAAAAGTGTGTGAAAATGAAAAACGCATATTACAATGTTCTAAACATATATAGGGCAAATGGTTATCAACGAAATCTGTTGAAATTTTCTGGTCAGTATGCCTCGTGCAGTTTCAGACCAACTGATTGAGCCGTTCTTAAGTTATGTGCTTTTTTGGTAAGTGGAGTTAGGCATTTTCGTCGTAGCCCCTATACTATTTGTATTTTACCTACCAGTATATCAACAACTATGGTTAAATTCCGCCATGAGATGGCCTTAGTCTCCTGCCGGCTCGAGGTTAAACCCAAATAACTAACTAATTACAGTTAAATTAATATGTAGGACTCCTATATTTGACATTTTGTAATGCATGTATAGCTCAGATTTTAAATTTTAAGTTTAAAGAGTTGTTGTTGTTGTTGTTTTTGTTGTTGTTGTTGTTGTTGTTTTTGTTGTTGTTGTTGTTGTCGTTGTCGTCGTCATTCACCAAGATTTAATAATAATAATAATAATAATAATAGAAATAATAATAATAATAATAATAATAATAATAATAATAATAATAATAATAATAATAATAATAATAATAATAATAATAATAATAATGAAGAGACAATAAATAAAAGTCAGTCATTCAGTCAATCATTTAGTCAGTCATGATCGTCCTACTTTGCCTCTTGCCGACGCCCGCGATGTTGGCCGGGTCCTGACAGGTCATGGTGATGGGGTCACACACTAGTCCATCATCACATGTGGCTGATGAGGGGGCGCCAAGCAAAAGGTCCTGCACGCAGCTGCTGCCCTCAGCTTCACACAGACAGATGGAGACAGTCATATTTAACCCATTTAGCCCAGAGTCCCTACAGCAGGAGATGGATCGACCATGATAATTCAAGGGTAGTGCCAGATTAGCTTGGCGCCTTCAGGCGCCAAGCTAATCTGGCACTACCCTTGAATTATCATTGTCAATTATCTCCTGCAAATGGTGCATAGTCATTAGTACATATTCATGCGTGATTGCGAGTATGAGTCCATAAGGGTAGCACCTCTCTTGAATAAATGATATGCATTTTTGAATGGTGACTTTATACCTTGTTGTTAGAGTGCGTTGTATTTTTTTTTTAATACTTTTTTGTAAATTGCGTTTTTCTAATTAGTAATTTTTGTACAGTTAAGTTTTTTGTTAAGCGCCTAGAGCTCTAATCCGAGGTTAGGCGCTATACAAGTACCCATTATCATTATTATTATTATTAGGAAGCACCTCCAACATTTGAGAAATGGGACATTGGGGCAAAAAGGGTTAAGACAAAAACAAACAAACGAACACAGTCTCACACTGGTTACCTCCCTCGATCTGCTACGCTTGCGTAGCGGATCGAGGGAGGTAACCAGTGTCAGACAGTTTAGAGTATCGTCACAACTTGAAAGGGCACGCTGGCTGTCTACCTCGATTCGCTATGTGAGACACAGAGATTATTGCACGCCCAAGAAGCCATTAAGGATACAAAGTTCGTTTCTGAAGCACACATTTATAGACAAAATGACTGATGGGCAGAGTGATACATTAAAACATTGCTTAACGTCCCGACAGCAGCAAAACTTTCTCAGGACGTGCCTGCGCTGCTTATGAAAAAAAACAACACTAAACAGACTATTGAATGAATGTCGCCAGCCGGTCCAATATGCTAAATAAACCTAAGACATGCTAGTGACGCTGCACTTCATGCTAATTTATCGTACCCTAGTTTACACAAAAATATTAGAAAATCATTACAATCACAAAACATGTACAGAGAAATGATATATAAAAAATGCATTAACTGCAAACACGTAGCTTATCATCTCTTAGCTGCAGCAGACCATTGAGAAAGACACATCCATTATCAAGGACCACAGGCAGGGAGAATTTATAAAAAGGAAAACACAGGCGAATGGACAGAAATATATGCCCCAGAAAAAAGAGAAAACCCCATCCTGTGCGCCCTAAAAGGGTGATCGTGGCAACAAAAATGTTGTTAACCCCGCACAAGTCCCCCAGGGCAGACCAGGGTGGGGAAGAAGGGGGAGGGGGGGTTGGGTCGATTGAAAGTTCAGTTTTAAGTGATGGTCGACGTGCTTTAACCCTCTTAACCCCAAGGCCATTTCCCAATTTTGGAGTTGTCCCCTGACAACTATGTACCAGTTGCAGGAGATGGATCGACCGTGATAATTCAAGGGTAGTGCCAGATTAGCTTGGCGCCTGAAGGCGCCAAGCTAATCTGGCACTACCCTTGAATTGTCACGGTCCATCCATCTCCTGCGGAAGGGTCTTGGGACTAAATGGGTTAACGACGGAGTACGTACAAGCGGCACTCCTCCTGCAGGGCCGTATGATACATCACAGGGTTTTACTTTTAACAACATAGTTAACCCCACCCCAAGTCCCCCAGGGCAGACCGGTGTGAGGGATAAAACAGACGAAGACAACACACGAGCGAACAAACAAAACAATACACAATATAAATATGAAAAAAGAAACCCTTGCCAGCACTTACCTAGAGTATTAACACACGCATCGCAGCAGCTGCAGAAGCCACCATGTTGAACGATCTTGCCTGCACAGTTTTCTGCCGTTACCGCAGCACAGCGTACCCTTGCGCAAATGTCTGGTGCGCACACAATAGCACTTGCGCTGGCTATTGCCAGAGAAATGAGCACTAGTCTCAGCATTTTCCTTTTTTTCCCTCTGAGTTTCTTTGAGGTATTTAACGGCTGAAGACTTCTGGTTGAGATATTGTATCGTAGCAGAGTGTCTGACGTTTGTTCTGAGGTGAACCGTTGCTGTCTGAAGACTTTAAAACCATGGACTAAATCCGTACGACCTCTCAACCTGTGGGTTAAACTGGACAAATGGCTGAAAGCAAGAGGCATAAATTCTCATGAGCCCCTGCCTTGGCAGGGGCTCATAAGAATCTATGCCTCTTGCAAACGGAAGGGTTAACTTCGGGAACTTAAAGCTAAAACGCAGATTTGCAAGAAATGGGACGCACTGTGCTTATCTGAAGAAACGTGACTAACTTTACCAGATTACCTACAGAGCCATCAAGCTCACGTTTTGGCTTGTCCCACATAGATTGGTCGAGAAACATTTATTTTCAATATGTGTGTATAATGAAATGATTATACCGTATAATCGTGCCACCTTGGACTGTCGCACGCTCTAGACTGCCCATGTGGATCTGGTTAACAGTCCCCAGAGCATATCCTGCAGTTCCGTCCCCTGTACCTAGAGACCAGAGCAGAGCAGAATTGCACGTAATTTTCAATCGTCAGCCTGTCACAGTCCTGAGTTGCCATTTCCCATCCGTTGGGTCCTATGCCCAACAAAAGGTGGATGTGACGTCATGTGACGTGTACACACATCGTATCATGGTGTCTATAATATCCGGCCCAAATAAGAATGGTGAGAACTACGTCGACGTGACGTCACGCTAATGTGTGTACTGTGTCATTAATTCCGATGTTGTGTTGTGGCGTTAGTTGGGACCCGAAACCTTCTTTGCTGAAAGATAAGTAGCGACTGAATTATATACTAGTTTGTTTGTCTATTTCGAAAAAGTAAATACCCAAAATATTAATAAATTGTGTTGTAACTGTCTTTTCTATGAGTGTTTCTTTCTCCGTTGGGTTCTTCTCATAGTCCTAGCGGCTTTGTTTGTGTTATTTTAACCCATTCAGCCCTGACGCACTACCGCAGGAGATGGGTCGACTATGAAAATTCAAGGGTAGTGCCAGATTAGCTTGGCGCCTGTGGCGCCAAGCTAATCTGGCACTGCCCTTGAATTATCATGGTTGATCCATCACCTGCAACAGGTGCATAGTCGCCAGATGACGCCTCCAAAATTTGGGAAATACGTTCGCCGGGCTGAATGAGTTAACGCCAAGCGAAAATGCAGAGGGACAATTCTTGGTTGGCAGTTACTTCCTTGGAAATGATTCCTGCAACCGGCCCCAGGACACAGCACTGGCCACGAGGAGCGACGATGGCAGAGAAACTCCGGGACGCCATTCAAAACGTACTTCAGACCACCAACATCTAACAGCCTTAGCCCAATAACTCCCAGAACCAAACGACTTCCACTCTATAGAAAAATCGTATTGCTCTATGTAATCTTCATTTAACCCTTCTCATCCTGCTACACTTTTGCTTGAAATAGAATTGACCATTTTAGTTCAAGGGTGGTGCTAGAAAAGCTTGGCGCCTGAGGCGCCAAGTTATTCTGGCACCACCATTGAACTAAAATGGTGGATCTGCCTCCTAATATGTAATAGAGCCTTCGTGGGTAATAAGAAAAAAAATAAAAATTATGCCTTAGGATGTATTGGGTTAACACATTCTGCTACAGGACCGAAATCCGCAAATTGTGAAGTTGCCCCCTGAAGACTGTATTACACTTCTGGAGACAGGTCGAGCGTGATAGTTCAAGGGTTGTGCCAGAATAGCTTGGCGCCTATGGGCTGACTGGCTGACTGACCGCCTATAGGCGCCAAGCAATTCTGGAACAACCCTTGAACTATCGCGCTCGATCCATGTCTTGCCGTGGCGTGTCGGAGTTGAATGAGTTAATGATAATCCAGGCCGTTCCCCTCGAAGTTAACACGCTGGGTTTCCAGTCGCTCAGTGTGCTGGTGGCAAATGTAAGCGCCTGTGTCGTGCGACTGATTTAGATATAATTATGATAGAAAACCAACGTGCAGGTCAACCTCAGTGTATCGGGAGCGTTATTCGCGATCGCGTTACTGTAATAATAATAATAATGTAAACTTACCATACCGCCTCACCTCGAAAAAGGGCTCTAAGCGCTTCACAACTGACGGACATTACACCCAGCTAACCTTAACCCATTCACCCCTGACGCACTACAGCAGGAGACGGATCGACCATGATAATTCAAGGGTAGTGCCAGATTAGCTTTGCGCCTGTCGGCGCCCAGCTAATCTGGCACTACCCTTGAATTATCATGGTCGATCCATCTCCTGCAACAGGTGCATAGTCATTAGATGGCGCCTCCAAAATTTGGGAAATACGGCCGTCGGGCTGAATGAGTTAACAGAATTACAGGACATGCAAGACAATATTACAAGAACACCAGTTTTCCAGTACACAGACACACACACACACACGCTCGCGCGCGCGCACATACACACACACCAGAGGCAGATCAGTTACCTCAGGGGGGGGGGGGGAGGGGGGCAGGGGGTTCCAACTTTTTGTTTGGGACCTTCAACCAGAAAGAAAAGGCCTCCCCGACGCTAGACCTTAGTTCCAGGGGGCGAAAAATCGAACAGCGGGAGGGGGTGGGGCGGGTGTGTGTGTGTGAGGGGGGGGGGAGGGGGCGGGGGGGGGGCTTGTGGAGAGAGAGAAGGCACGTGCGTGTTAAGACTCTCACCATTTGCCAAAATATCAAACAACGGGAGGGGGGGTTCCAAACACACCAAAAAGGGACTTCGTTATAGCATTTTAAGGAATTTTGGGGCTTGGGGCAATAGCATTGAGGGGGGGGGGGGGTTGGGTCTGTAATTATCCCCCACCCTCAGATCCGCCCATGCACACACACACACACACACACACACACACACACACACACACACACACACACATACGACTATTCAAAAGCGGAGTGAAAAATCTAGGTTTAAGGGAAGTTTGGACGGACTGGAAAGATTCTGAAAAAGAAAAGATTTCTTGGGGAGGCTGTTCCAGAGATACGGGCTTTAGTAAGAAAAACAAAACATCTTTGGTCGTACGTTTTAGGTTTCGCAGATGTAGTACGGAGAATTGTAATGCTGACTTTGCATAGATTTGTGAACCCAAAAAAAAGTGACTGTTAAGCAAAAGGGCCTCGGGATGAGAACCAAAAGCCTGTTCGCGTTCTATCAGGTACCGCGGAAGGCCCATAATAATAGAGGAGATTCGCTAGATAGTTACCGTACCTCTTAACCCATTACATCCTGAGGCTGATTTTGTAAAATTTCCTTTTGGTCCTATGAAGGCTACGTTACAGATTAGGAGACAGATAAACTGTTTTAGTTCAAGGGTGGTGCCAGAATAGCTTGGCGCCTCAGGCGCCAAGCTATTATAGCATCACCCTTGAACTATCAAATTCACTTCAAGCAATGGGTGTATCAGGATGAAAATGGTTAAGGAAAATCTGCATGGTGATATTTCTGGCAGCCACGTGTAATGCTCTAGGGGCATCTGCTAATTTGCGATACTATTTAGTGCGGAAGGTTTAGGGGTCGGATAGGCCTACCGGAGTGCGTTATGTTGAAGCTGACGTTTACTGTACACAGCGAAAACGGGATTTCCAAATGTTGGGTTGTAACAACAAGATAGGCGTGGGAAGCCTACAATATGCTGTGTACACAAAGTTCAAGCGACGACTGCAAGACTGAGAAATCCCAAGACTACAACACAACCTGCGTTCAGCGACCGCCCTGATCGAAAGACCACTTTTCATTGAAGACAAATCATTTAGGTGTAAATGAAACAAAAATGTGTGACTGCCAGTGTTCATCATTCCAAAAAACGTATCAAGATTGTAATAATAATAATAATAATAATAAAAAGATGATGATGATGGTCAAAATGAGTTTAACTTGGGAATGGTTTTGTTATGTGTGTTTCAGATGTATGTGTGTGCGTAGATTAATATTTTTAAAGGTAGTGAGATTCTGCAGACATACATTTTTTGTAACGCGCTAAGAGCCCACTGCTCCTGGGGATTCAGCGCGATATAAATGCTCTTTATTATTATTATTATTATTATATACATCATGTCGGACAAATAATACCTGCTTTAATGTACTCCGCCGTGAGATGACCTTGGTTGCCTGCTCGGCGTTAAACCCAGATAACTAACTAACTGCTTTAATGTACTGGCATGCGTGTGTGTGTGTGTGTGTGTTTGTGTGTGTGGCTGTGTGCATTAGTGCGTATGGGTGTGTGTGCGTGCGTCTGTGTGTGTGTGTGTGTGTGTGCGTTCATGCGTGTGGGTGTGTGATCGTGTGCGTGTGTGCGTGGTCTGTCATAATATGGCAGATTGCACACGCGTACGCGCGCACACGCACGCATGCGCGCAAGCACGTGCACACTGTGTGCGCGATTTATGCAATTGACATGTTGGATTTTTTTCCTTTTTTATTATTATTTTCTTCAAAGTTTTCTGAACATATTTCTTTCTTTTATCGTGCTGTATTCATCAGTATTTTGTCTGCTAGCATAGAATTTTTATACCTGTGTCTACACTGCGCGTATGCGAGTGTGTGTGTGTGTGTGTGTGTGTGTGGAATAAGATGAATGTTGAGTGTTACTATTATTCAGTTTATATACTTTTGTTTCAATTTTTATTATTACTTTGTTTCTGTGTGTTTTTAAATTATTGTTGCATAAAATAATGTGTGTAAATATAATGTCTTTATTTTATTTATTTTTTTTTAATATTTTTTTTTTGCCTTTCAGACAGATTTACAGCGCAGGCTCAAAGACACAGCGGACCCAGCAGACTCCTCCCCTGAAACACTCTGGGAACAACTGAAAACTGCTATTGCAAAATCCTCTGCAGAAGTCTTGGGTTTCGCTAGAAAGAAGAACAAAGACTGGTTTGACGAAAACGATGTTGAGATCCAGGAACACCTAGCAAACAAAAGAGCCGCCCATCACGCCCACCTAGCCCAGCCTTCCTGCCCTGTGAAGAAGTCTGCCTTCCGCCTCGTCTGCAGCAGTCTCCAGCGCAAGCTCAGAGATCTCCAGAATGAGTGGTGGACCAGACTTGCACAGAGGACCCAGCTTTGCGCTGACAATGGTGACTACAGGGGCTTCTACGAAGCACTGAAAGCAGTGTATGGCCCCAGGCACCTGGTACAAAGTCCCCTGCGAAGCGCGAATGGCCAGGCACTCCTCACAGATAATACCTCCATCTTGAACCGCTGGTCGGAGTACTTTCAGAGCATCTTCAGCGCTGAGCGCACTGTTCAAGAAGCAGTCGTCCTACAAATCCCACACCTCCCAGTAAAGGTTGAATTGGACGAACCGCCCACCGCTGAAGAGACCCTCACAGCCATCCACCAGCTCAAGAGTGGCAAAGCAGCAGGCATTGATGGAATACCGCCAGAGATCTGGAAACATGGAGGCACAGCACTGCACAACAAGCTCCATGACCTCTTTCTCTCTGCTGGGAGGAAGGAACACTACCAAAGGATCTCCGTGATGCAGTCGTTATCACCCTGTACAAGAACAAAGGCGAGAAGTCTGACTGTTCCAACTATCGGGGAATCACCCTGCTGTCCATTGCTGGGAAAATTCTTGCAAGGCTGCTCCTGAATCGGCTGGTACCTGCCATCGCTGAAGACCACCTCCCAGAGGGCCAGTGTGGCTTCAGAGCAAACAGGTGCACCACCGATATGGTCTTTGTGCTGAGACAGCTTCAGGAGAAGTGCCGCGAGCAGAATAAAGGGCTGTACGTAACGTTTGTCGACCTAACAAAAGCGTTCGACATTGTGAGCAGGCAAGGCATGTGGCAGATACTAGAGCGACTTGGCTGTCCCCCAAAGTTCCTCAGCATGATTGTCCAGCTACACGAGGACCAGCAAGGCCAGGTCAGACTCAACAATGACCTCTCAGAGCCATTCCCTATTCTCAACGGCGTAAAGTAGGGCTGCGTGCTGGCACCGACCCTCTTCACCATCTTTTTTAGCATGATGTTGAAGCAGGCCACAGTGGATCTCGATGATGACGATGCAGTGTACATCAGGTATCGTCTCGATGGCAGCCTGTTCAACCTCAGACGACTGCAGGCCCACATGAAAACCCTAGACCAACTGATTCGTGAGCTGCTTTTTGCTGATGACGCTGCCCTCGTTGCACACACAGAGAGAGCCCTGCAGCGCATCACGTCCTGCTTCGCAGACGCTGCCCAGCTCTTTGGACTCGAGGTCAGTCTGAAAAAGACAGAGGTCCTCCATCAGCCGGCACCCAAGACAGTGTATCGCCCTCCTCACATCACCATTGGAGAGTCTGAACTAAAGTCAGTGCACCAGTTTACTTACCTTGGCTGCATTATCACGTCGGACGCCAAGCTGGACAAGGAGCTTGACAGCAGGCTGGCAAAAGCGAACAGCGCTTTCGGGCGACTTTTCGAGCGGGTGTGGCACAATCAACAGCTGAAAACAGGCACCAAGATCAGCGTGTACAGAGCTGTGGTCCTCACCACCCTGCTGTATGGTTTCGAGTCCTGGGCCCTCTACCGCAGCCAACTACGACTCCTCGAACGCTTCCACCAGCGCTGCCTGCGCACCATCCTGGGCATTCACTGGAGTGACTATGTCACCAACGTCGAGGTCCTTGAACAGGCTGAAACTGTGAGCATCGAGGCTTTGCTGCTGCGGACACAGCTCCGCTGGGCGGGGCATGTCTCTAGGATGGAGGATCATCGCCTACCAATGATCACCCTGTTCGGCGAGCTTGCTACTGGACACCGTGACAGAGGGGCACCAAAGAAGAGATACAAAGACTGTCTCAAGAAGTCACTTAGTGCCTGCCAAATCGACCACCACCAGTGGTCTTCGCTTGCTGTGGACCGTGACACCTGGCGCTCCACCATTTACAAGGCAGATGTCTCCTTTGAGGACTCTCGCAGAGCTAGCCTTAAGGACAAGCGGCTCAGGAGAAAAAAACAGAGATGCCGCAACTCAGAACCCTGGCCATACCTTCCCCTGCAGCCACTGTGGTCGAACCTGCCTGTCCCGGATTGGCCTCCGCAGCCACGAACAAGCATGCAGACGTCGTGGGCAACTCCTATAAAATCTTCGTTCGCGAAGTCAAGCCAAGTGATTTATTTTTTAACCTATTTTATGTTGTAGATTTAACAACGGCAAGTTTGTAAAATGACGATTTGTTTCTGTCACAACTTTTTACCGTTGATAAATAAAGTTTCATCATCATCATCATCATCATCTCTCTCTCTCTCTCTCTCTCTCTCTCTCTCTCTCTCTCTCTCTCTCTCTCTCTCTCTCTCTCTCTCTCTCTCTCTCTCTCTCTCTCTCTCACACACACACACACACACACACACATGGAGACAAAAGCCTTAGAGTAGTTTACCTACCATTTTATGCGAAAATAGGTTCCCATATTTCTATTTATTCTAGGGCTCTGGAGTTGATGCGAATGTTTAGAACTCACCTTATAACTGAGCTCTATACTCTCTCTTGGCTTGACTTCGCGAACGAAGATTTTATAGGAGTTGCCCACGACGTCTGCAGGCTTGTTCGTGGCTGCGGAGGCCAATCCGAGACAGGCAGGTTCGACCGCAGTGGCTGCAGGGGAAGGTATGGCCAGGGTTCTGAGTTGCGGCATCTCTGTTTTTTTCTCCTGAGCCGCTTGTCCTTAAGGCTAGCTCTGTGAGAGTCCTCAAAGGAGACAGCTGCCTTGTAAATGGTGGAGCGCCAGGTGTCACGGTCCGCAGCAAGCGAAGACCACTGGTGGTGGTCGATTTGGCAGGCACTAAGTGACTTCTTGAGACAGTCTTTGTATCTCTTCTTTGGTGCCCCTCTGTCACGGTGTCCAGTAGCAAGCTCGCCGAACAGGGTGATCTTTGGTAGGCGATGATCCTCCATCCTGGAGACATGCCCCGCCCAGCGGAGCTGTGTCCGCAGCAGCAAAGCCTCGATGCTCACAGTTTCAGCCTGTTCATGGACCTCGACGTTGGTGACATAGTCACTCCAGTGAATGCCCAGGATGGTACGCAGGCAGCGCTGGTGGAAGCGTTCGAGGAGTCGTAGTTGGCTGCGGTAGAGGGCCCAGGACTCGGAACCATACAGCAGGGTGGTGAGGACCACAGCTCTGTACACGCTGATCTTGGTGCCTGTTTTCAGCTGTTGATTGTGCCACACCCGCTTGAAAAGTCGCCCGAAAGCGCTGTTCGCTTTTGCCAGCCTGCTGTCAAGCTCCTTATCCAGCTTGGCGTCCGACGTGATAATGCAGCCAAGGTAAGTAAACTGGTGCACTGACTTTAGTTCAGACTCGCCAATGGTGATGTGAGGAGGGCGATACACTGTCTTGGGTGCCGGCTGATGGAGGACCTCTTTCTTTTTCAGACTGACCTCGAGTCCAAAGAGCTGGGCAGCATCTGCGAAGCAAGACGTGATGCGCTGCAGGGCTCTCTCTGTGTGTGCAATGAGGGCAGCATCATCAGCAAAAAGCAGCTCACGAATCAGTTGGTCTAGGGTTTTCGTGTGGGCCTGCAGTCGTCTGAGGTTGAACAAGCTGCCATCGAGACGATACCTGATGTACACTGCATCGTCATCATCGAGGTCCACTGTGCCCTGCTTCAACATCATGCTAAAAAAGATGGTGAAGAGGGTCGGTGCCAGCACTCAGCCCTGCTTTACGCCGTTGAGAATAGGGAATGGTTCTGAGCGGTCATTGTTGAGTCTGACCTGGCCTTGCTGGTCCTCGTGTAGCTGGACAATCATGTTGAGGAACTTTGGGGGACAGCCAAGTCGCTCCAGGATCTGCCACATGCCTTGCCTGCTTACAGTGTCGAACGCTTTTGTTAGGTCGACAAATGTTACGTACAGCCCTTTGTTCTGCTCGCGGCACTTCTCCTGTAGCTGTCTCAGCACAAAGACCATATCGGTGGTGCTCCTGTTTGCTCTGAAGCCACACTGGCCCTCTGGGAGTTGGTCTTCAGCGATGGCAGGTACCAGCCGATTCAGGAGCAGCCTTGCAAGGATTTTCCCAGCAATGGACAGCAGGGTAATTCCCCGATAGTTGGAACAGTCAGACTTCTCGCCTTTGTTCTTGTACAGGGTGATAACGACTGCATCACGGAGATCTTTTGGTAGTGTTCCTTCCTCCCAGCAGCAGAGAAAGAGGTCATAGAGCTTGCCGTGCAGTGCTGTGCCTCCATGTTTCCAGATCTCTGGCGGTATTCCATCAATGCCTGCTGCTTTGCCACTCTTGAGCTGGTGGATGGCTGTGAGGGTCTCTTCAGCGGTGGGCGGTTCGTCCAATTCAACCTTTACTGGGAAGTGTGGGATTTGTAGGACGACTGCCTCTTGAACAGTGCGCTCAGCGCTGAAGAGGCTCTGAAAGTATTCCGACCAGCGTTTCAAGATGGAGGTATTATCTGTGAGGAGTGCCTGGCCATTCGCGCTTCGCAGGGGACTTTGTACCAGGTGCCTGGGACCATACACTGCTTTCAGTGCTTCGTAGAAGCCCCTGTAGTCACCATTGTCAGCACAAAGCTGGGTCCTCTGTGCAAGTCTGGTCCACCACTCATTCTGGAGATCTCTGAGCTTGCGCTGGAGACTGCTGCAGACGAGGCGGAAGGCAGACTTCTTCACAGGGCAGGAAGGCTGGGCTAGGTGGGCCTGATGGGCGGCTCTTTTTTTTTTTTGCTAGGTGTTCCTGGATCTCTACCTCGTTTTCGTCAAACCAGTCTTTGTTCTTCTTTCTGGCGAAACCCAAGACTTCTGCAAAGGATTTTGCAATAGCAGTTTTCAGTTGTTCCCAAAGTGTTTCACGGGAGGAGTCTACTGGGTCCGCTGTGTCTTTGAGCCTGCGCTGTAAATCTGTCTGAAAGGCAGCTTTCACATCGTCACGCTGAAGGCTGGCAACATCAAGCTTTTTCTTGGGGGGCCCCCATTTCTTGGGTTTTGGCTTGAAGTGGAGCCTGAGTTTGCAGCGGACAAGGCGGTGGTCAGTGTGGCACTCTGCGCTGGGCATCACTCTGGTGAGGAGGACGTCACTGCGGTCCCTCTGACGCACTAGGACATAGTCGATAAGGTGCCAGTGTTTGGAGCGAGGATGCATCCAGGTGGTCTTTCGACTGTCCTTTTGCTGAAAAGTAGTGTTGGTGATGACCAGTTGCTGCTCCGCACAAAACTCCAACAGTAGGCGGCCATTGTCATTGCAGTTCCCCACGCCATGCTTGCCGAGGACTCCTTTCCAGGCTTCAGAGTCCTGGCCCACTCTGGCGTTGAAGTCGCCAAGGATGATGACTTTGTCGTCTGCAGGGGTACTCTGTAGGAGGCTGCGCAGGTCGGTGTAAAACTTGTCCTTTTCAGCAGGCTCTGCCAGGAGGGTTGGGGAGTACACACTGAGAAGGGTGACGTGCTGCTGGTGTCTCAGTGGGAGGCGCATGGACATGATGCGGTCTGAGTGGCCCGTTGGTAGGTTTTCCAGCTTAGTCGCAATGGATGTCTTGACCATGAAACCCACGCCTGAAAGCCGTCTTTCTGATGCAGGCCTGCCTGACCAGTAGAGGGTGTACCCAGCACCAAGTTCTTGGAGGCTGCCTTCGTCCGGAAGGCGTACTTCGCTGAGCGCGGCGATGTCGATGTTTAACCTCCGCAATTCATGGGCAATGAGGGCCGAGCGACGTTCAGGGCGTCCGCTGTCTGCTGTGTCGAGCATGGTTCGGACGTTCCAGCATGCCACGTTGAGTCCGGTCGTGGTCGTCATGAGAGTGGATCCGTTATTCTTTCTTGTTTTTTGACCGCAGGAGAAGATGCCCGTTGACCGCGGCTAGCCAACTGGGGTTGCAAGGGGACGAGCTTTGGTTAGGCCACCTTTTCTAGGCCCCTCTCCGTGTGGAGCAAGCAGTGCTGTCCCTAGAGAAGGCTGCTTGGTCGTTCAGGGTGTGCCGAGTGATGTTGTCATCCCCAGGTCAACATCAGGCGACCAATATCCTGAACCGCCTGCATGCAGGTTTGAGACTGCGGCTTCCAGTGACATCTTTCACCTGCCGTTTCGCCCCTCGCCCGTCGCTACAGGACTTGGAATGGTCAGTGTCATGGTCCGTGGACGTTTCCTAAAGCCTGCGCGGTGGAGCTTTTTGGTGGAGTGCAGTGTGCGCAGTACTGGCCCCACCCTTTAAACCCTTGGTTCATCTGCCATGGCCTAGCAAGCTGGGACGATGGCATCGAGGTCCTCGGGTCGTAGGTTTTATATCAGACTGTCCTTGTCCTAATCTCTGGCTCAAAAGCCTTCCCCGGAGACACAATATTTTTCATGAACTTCCATCTGTCTAGGCCCTAAAGGGGAAAGGGGGCGAGTTGAGTGCTTCATTTGCACCTGCTATCTTTGCTCCCAGTTTTCTTGCAGAATCTTTCACACATGGACTTTTGCGCTTGGTGCTGAAATCTCGCATGATTGATTCTTAAACATGTTTAGCGCTCTTCTCAGAAGGAAGAACAGGATTTTGAACCATCAGAATATAATGTAATTGTACTCATTGAGATCTGTCAAGCACAAAGCAGGATCCTAAACACATAAATTTTATTCATGCAATTATCAAGTTAGGTGGGCAGTGGGCAGATGTTCACATCTGCACGGGACGTAGACGACCCCGCCCTCCACGAGTCGCCTGCTGCCTTGCAGGCCTGGCCGCTTGGCTGCGGAAAGGCTAAGGGAGGAAACCCCTGACTAAGCTCTATAACTTAAAATAAAATAGACATTTTCTAGAAACAGAGCCACTGGATGGAGAAAAATGGGTTTCTACCAATAAAGTGGGTGCCTCTCACACAAAAACTGGCATTACAGTGAAAATGGGTGTCCTCATCAAATCATTCATTTTAGCATGGACTATTTTAATAAAATTAGGCGTCTGTAATAAGGTAAAGTTCACGGAATATTTGATGCTTCTTTTTCACATTTATTTGATTGTTGTCATTCTTTTTTCAACTTAATTTGTATTTTTATTTTTCCTGCATTAAAATTGTCAAGCGCAATGACACAACACACAGTGAACAAAATACCTCACTAAACATACCTCTGGTTGATTTTATTATGATTGTTTGGGTGGGGTTGTGGGGGGGGGGTAGGGTGGGGGGGTCATAACCTTTGGTTTATAGAGCTGCTGAATGCTCTCTTATGAATAAAAGATTTTCATTATCAGTGGAATCAGTAGGTCATTTCAGAGGCGCGCACCGAGTTGCACGTCGAACCACTCACAAATACATATTTGGAGTGCACCAGATGGATCCAGTTGGGCAAGTCCCACATTCCAGACTATAGGACAGCTAAAACTGAGAAGCAATCGCGGCGTTTATGGCGCGGTACAAGGTTTAAAACTAAGAAACTGTTGATTTTAGAAGCGTGTCGGGCAAAACTTTTCATTAAAACTGTTTTAAAACCTCTTTTAACTCAACTTTTGTTAATGTTAAAAGTGTTTTAATTTACAAGCGTGTCGTAACTGTTATGCATCTATTTCAACGTATAGTGCTGGATATTTTTCCCAATGTCGCCTTCTCTCTTCGCTCAACACTCGACTTTGCAGTCCTTTCATCAAACGGACAACATTCACACAAATAATACTTTACTATTGCACCTTTTGGCAACATTAGGTTTCTATCTCTGACCTAGCATTACACCCGAAAATGGCCCATCCAAGCCTGCACTCTTTCTACTGCACTAAACGGCCGACTGCAGCAGACGACGCACGTAACGACGTAGACTGTGTGACGTCATTTGCATTCAATCAATTTGTGCATATAATCCAAGAGGAGATGCAGCCAAAACGAAAGCATTCATAACACCGACAAACCTACAAACAAGCAACAGGTTAAACCACAAGGTCGGGCAGGACACAAGACAACAGCAGCGTCCACCGAAGTGCACGGCCTATCTCACACTGCGCACTCATACGATCACTTCACTTCATAGCAAGTTGCTGGTGCACAAATACATTGCCCAAGCCGCTGGCACACTGATACATTGCTCTCAAATTTGCCACTAAACATGACCTCCCACCACATGACCCCGGAAGCACAACACAACTCAACACTTTTTTTTACAAAAGAACCACACCCTCAAATAACAAACCTCATTTTGCAGCAACATAAACAATTTATTCCCTCACACCTCACAATACCACCCCCCCCCCCCCACCCCCCACCCCCCGCCACCCCCTACCTTTCGTATCTCTCCGTTTCATTTCGGCTCACCGACGCAGTCGACCAATCAGGTATTAAGTTATTTATAGCTGAGAAGGGTGATGTCGCACACACACACCCATTTTAGGGGTTTTGTGCACACACACACACACACACACACACACACACACACACACACACACACACACTGTTGGGACAAGTTCAAACACACTAGCGGAGTGTCTTTTAAACACAAAAGTGCATGTTAAAACGCCAAAATGAGAAAAACTGATTTTTTTTTTATATCTTTTATGACTTTTTACCGCAAGACAATGCATAAACAACCCTCAGAAATGATGGGTTCTGTCTTGGGCACCCAGAATTACACACACCCATTTTCCATAAGGATGGTAAAGAAAGTAACCCATTTTAGAGCTTTTGTGTACAAACACACACACACAAACACACACACACACACACACACACACACACACACACATTCATGCGCGCATCTCCGAGAGGCATAGATCCTCATGCGCCCGGAGAGCGCATCAGGAGCTATGTCTCGTGGAGATGTTTGGAGCGCGCGCATGCACGCAATAACACGCACACGCACATCGTCGCGCTTTTAGAATGCAGGTGACCCGATATAGCTAGTTTAGAGAAAGACATTGGATGAGTTCGTTAGCCAGCTTTGGTACCCATTCAAATTCTTCAGTAAAAAGAATTAATTCTTTTCAGAAAAAAATTGAAACAGTAAAAAACCTTGCGTTTTAACTTTAAGTTCCCGCAGTTGACCCTTCCGTTTGCAAGAGGCGTAGATTCTCATGAGCCCCTGCCATGGCAGGGGCTCATGAGAATCTATGCCACTTGCTTATAGAGATTTGTCCAATTTAACCCACAGGTTGAGAGGTCGTACGGATTTAGTCCATGGCTTTAAAGTCTTGAGACAACACCAGTTTACCTCCAGAAACACGATGTCAGGTGTGCTTGTGATTGGGATGCTTGTGTTGGCGTTTCTACTGGGGGAGACATTCAGTTTTCTCCACAGGTACGACCGTAATGTGATCCTCAACATCAGAGATTCGCTGAGTGAATGTGACTTGAGTGGAAATGATCGTTTCAAGGATGTAAACTTTCATATTTCTAACTGGGACACAGCATCTCACTTTGACACAGATCGTGGCCGGCACGTGCGAAGACGGGGTCGAAGGAGCGGAGCTCTTGTGAGACTTCGCCGTCGCAATTTACGCCCCCCGCTGCCCGCCATGTTTCTTTCAAACGTTCGATCTCTTCTGATGAACTATTGTGCCATCTACAGACTAAACGAGATTTCAAGAACTGTTCTTTATTTTGTTTTACTGGAACGTAGCTCGATTCGACGGTTCCCGACTCTGCTGTTAGCCACCTGGCTTTTCCATTTTCCGTGGCGACCACTCTCAAGACGCTTCTGGTAAATCTCGTGGAGGGGGTGTGTGTTTTCTGGTCAACGATGACTGGGCTACAGACGTGCAGGTATTGTCAAAATCGTGTAGTGTTGACCGAGAAACACTGACTATTGCCTGTCGCCCATTCTACCTGCGGAGGGATTTTCACGTTTCATTTTGATTGCCGTGTATATCCCATCACAAGCGAACACGGAAGCCGCGATAACGCAGCTGTGTGATGTTACACAGGCAGAGAACTCAACCCTGACTCTTTTGTTGTTGTCGCTGGCGATTTCAATAAAGCTAATCTTAGCAAAGAGATGCCTAAGTTTGTACAGCAAGTATCTTGTGCCACTAGAGACGGTAAAAATTTAGATCATTGTTATTCAACCATGAAAGGCGCTTACCGTTCCATCGCCCGTGCTCCACTCGGACAGTCATACCATGCCATGATTTATCTTGTGCCAGCATGCAAGCAACACCTTAAAGTGCAAAAGCGAAAGTAAAAACAATCAAACAGTGGCTGTCTAGAGTGCACCGACTGGGATGTGCTTAAGAAGGTAACATCAGACATTCAAATCACGAGTACACAGAGACTGTCACTGACTACATTACCTTCTGTGAGAGCCTCTGTATTCCCACCAAGACCTGCAAGAGTTTTCCTAATGTCAAGTCATGGTTTACAGCAGACAATAAACACAAACTCCAGGAAAAACATGACGCGTACAAAGACAATGCCAGAGAAAGGTACAAACAAGCCAGGTATGCAGTACAAAAAGCAATTAAGACTGCTAGGCGCAACTTCAGAGACAGACTAGAACAGAGAATCGCAGCTAGTAACCCTAGAGACATCTGGCAATTCCTCAAAGACATTACAAACTATAAACCAGCATCCAAGTCTGCTGATGTTACAAAGACGCGTCTCTCCCAGACACTCTGAATGACTTTTATAGTCGTTTTGATAAAAAGAATACGACCCCACCTCCTTCTGTGTTGAGGAGTCATACTGAGAACCCACCTTTCACTGTTCTAGACGCCGATGTCAGGTGCATGTTTCAGCGTCTTGACAGCAGGAAAGCTGCCGGTCCAGACAACATTTCTCCACTTTTACTCAGAAACTGTGCGGACCAGCTCTCGGGCGTCTTTACTGACATTTTCAACATGTCTCTATTTCAGTGCATTGTTCTTCAGTGTTTCAAAAGGTCCACCATCATTCCTGTTCCGAAAAAAATCCAAAGTGTCCTCTCTAAACGACTCTCTCTGACCTCAGTTGTCACGAAGACGCTCGAGCGCCTGGTCCTCCGGTTTCTGAGAACACTTACCGATCCTCTGCTGGATTGTTTTCAATTCGCGTATCGCGAAAAACGTTCCGTGGAGGATGCGGTGTCACTTGGTTTGTTTTATATTTACGACACCTTGAAATCCCAAACACCTATGCCAGAATTTTATTTCTTGATTACAGTTCTGCTTTTAACACCGTTATTCCATCCAAAATGCACTAGAAGATCCAGCAAATCGGAGTTCCAGAGGTATTGTGCCTCTTAACCCTCGATTTCCTGTTGATGAGACCACAGGTCGTAAAAATTGGTGAAATGTGTCATTCGCCCTCATTTTATCCACGGGCACGCCTCAGAGGTTCTCTCCCCTATGCTCTACTCTTTGTTTATTTATAACTGTGCTTCATGCAATGCCAGTACTAAAGTTCTGAAATTTGCAGATGACACCACAGTGGAGGGGTGCATTACGAACTCAGACGAATCCGCCTACCGTAGTCAGGTTGAGACTCTAATTAGCTGGTGTAATAACACAACCTTGAACTGCACACTGGCAAAACAAAAGAAATGATTGTGGACTTTAGAAAGAAACAGTCCCCTCCCCCTCCCCCTCTTGTGGTCAATAGTGAAATCATTGAAACTGTCCAGAACTTTAAGTTACCCCTGTCATGTGACCTTAAGTGGGAGGAAAACACTCGCTTAATCGTACAAAAAGCACAGCAGCACTTGTTCTTCCTGCGACGTCTGAAAAGTTTTAGTCTCAGTGCCCACATGTTGATGCAATTTTACCGAGCTGTGATTGAGAGCGTGCTCACCTTTTCGATCACGGTTTGGTATGGTTCCATCACGGCCAAAGAAAAAAGCAGACTGAGAAGGGTGGTCAAGACCGCTTCAAAAATCATAGGCAGAGATCTTCCTAGCCTGGACTTACTGTACCAGAAGCGTCTCTTACGTAGAGCAAGTCTTATCTCCAGTGATTCCAACCACCCTGGCAATGAGCTTTTCCAACTTTTACCATCAGGTCATAGGTACAGGTCTATCAGTACCAGGACCAGCAGATTCCGCAGCATTTTTTTCCCTCTGGCTGTTCGCGCTCTCTCTGATCAGCTGGATTGATTGGAGAGAGCGCGAGCGGCGAGTGAGAACTTGTCGGAATGTGTAAGTCAGCCTATAACTGAATCAGTGAGGCGTGCCCGTTCGCCGTGTTTAATACAAGTAGTTTTAGCATGAAAATCGTATTTTAGAGTTTACTGTGTGTGTGTGTGTGTGTGTGTGTGTGTGTGTGTGTGTGTGTGTGTGTGTGTGTGTGTGTGTGTGTGTGTGTGTGTGTGTGTGTGTGTGTGTGTGTGTGTGTGTGTGTTTGTATTATTTTAGTCTTAGTAACTGACATGAAGACAAATTTCAATGTTTTTATTGTTTTCTTACATGGAAACATATGGCAATAAACTATCTTATCTTATCTTAGAACAAACGTCACTCTGCTACGACACGATACCTCAACCAGAAGTCTTCAGCCGATGAATACCTCAAAGAAACTTAAAGAAAAAAGGAAAATGCTGAGACTAGTGCTGATTTCTCTGGCTATAGCCAGCGCAAGTGCTATTAGGTGCGCACCAGACATTTGCGCGAGGGAACGCTGTGCTGCGGTAACGGCAGAAAACTGCGGAGGCAAGATCGTTCATAAAGGTGGCTTCTGCGGCTGCTGCGATGTGTGTATTTATACTCTAGGTAAGTACTGGCAATGATATTTTCATACATGTATTTATATTGTGTTTGTTTGTTTGTTTGTTTGTTTGTTGTCTTCGACTGTTTACCCCCCACAAGGGTCTGCCCTGGGGGACTTGGGCATGGTTGGCTAAGTTGTTAAAAGTAAAACCCCGTGATGTATCAAACGGCCATGCAGTAGGAGCCGCTTGTACGTACACGGTCCTTAACCCATTTAGCCAAAAGACCCTTCCGCAGGAGATGGATAGGCCGTGATAATCCAAGGGTAGTGTCCGATTAGCTTGGCGCCTGATGGGAGCCAAGCTATTCGGGCACCACCCTTGAACTATCATGCTCGATCCATGTCTTGCTGTGGTGTGTCTGGGCTGAATGAGTTAAAAGACCCCGGCTCTGGGTCCGAAACAAAGACTGATGATGATGAGCCGGAGGAGGAGGAGGATGAAAAATCCGTAATGTTGCGGTGGCAGGTTCATAATTATAAAAACAGTTAATGTATACATGACATGACACAACTGTGAGTCCATCAGTTGGCTGTGTTGTTCAGTTCTCTGATCTTTATTTTTGTTCTTGCAGATAATATAATCAACGCTGGCACCACCAGCACTGTGTCATGCGCACGGCGATTGCAGGAGATACAGGCGGCTTCCGCTAACGGCATGCCCCTGCTCGGTCAACCCGTACCCACGTGTGCTGCTGACGGAAGGTACGCGCCGCGCCAGTGTGAGGGCTCCGTGTGAGTTATTTATATATTTTTTCACGTTTCAAGCCTATGCATGATTTCTGGTCACAGACTACTAAAACAGCCGTTATAATTACGGCAAATAATGTTTTAGAGAAAAGCGAGATTTGTTATCGTATAAAAATGACATTCTCGCTTTTCTCAGAAATGGACATCCTGGCTTTTGCCAAATACCGGCAGAAAACATCACTTGGAGTGATATTCATGACAGCGGAATAAAACGGTCGACCAGGTCTAAGCTAGATATCTTAGCCTTATGGCGACATTTCAGTTCATTTTAACCAATTCAGTTTTTGTAACTGATCTTTGTTAATTTAGCGTCAGAGATCCCAAGCTATCAAAGGAACATGGATGCAGAGTGGTTTCAAAGAAGCTGAACAGTAGTAGTAGAAGTGGTAGCTGTAGTAGTAGTAGTAGTAGTAGTAGCAGACTCAGGGGCGGATTAGTTACCTCGGGGGGGGGGGGGGGGGGGGGGGTTCCAACCTTATTTTGTGTGTGGGACCTTCAACCTGATACAAAAGGCTTCCCGGACGCTATACCTTGCTTCCAGGGGCTGAAAATTGAAAAAGCAAGGCGGGGGGGGGGGGGGGGGGAGAGGGAGTATCGAGAAGGCGCGTCGTGTTAGAGACTCTAAACATTCGCCTAAATATCAAACAGGCGGTGGGGTGAGTGGTGGGGGGTTCAAACACACAAAAATGGACGTTGTTATGGCATTTTACCAAATTTTGGGTATGGAGGCGGGGGTTGGGGGAGGGGGTGGGGTGGGGGGTTGAACCCCTGTAACGTCCCTCCATGCCCCCCTCCCCCTCCCCGCCGCAGATTCGCCCCTGCGCTTGTAGTATTAGTATCGTAGTAGTGGTGGTAGTAGCAGTAGCCGTAATAATAGCAGTAGAAGTAAAAGTGTTAGTAGTAGTAGTTGTAGTAGCAGTATAGTAGTTGTAGTAGCAGTATAGTAGTTGTAGTAGCAGTATAGTAGTTGTAATAGTAGTAAAAGCAGCAGCAATAAAACGTGTGTGTCACGTCTCGAACGTGTTAATTCCCTGTCAAACACATGTATAAAAATGTATGCGTTTGTCGGCAGGTGCTACTGTGTGGACCCCTACGGCAATCGGATCCAGGGCTACAGTGTCAACATCGGCCAGTCTGCCAACATGGACTGCCGTAAGGTCCCTTACAAAAAATGTTGGTCTTAAATCGTCAAGTTCTGAATGTCATCAAATGTACGTGAAGTTCTGAATGTCGTAAAATGTACGTGAAGTTCTGAATGTCGTAAAATGTACGTGAATTCCTGAATGTCTTAAAATGTACTTGAAGTTCTGATTGTCGTAAAATGACGTGAAGTTCTGAATGTCGTAAAATGTACGTGAAGTTCTGAATGTCGTAAAATGTACGTGAAGTTCTGAATGTCGTAAAATGTACGTAAAGTTCTGAATGTCGTAAAATGTACGTGAAGTTATGAATGTCGTAAAATGTACGTAAAGTTCAGAATGTCGTAAAATGTACGTAAAGTTCTGAATGTCGTAAAATGTACGTGAAGTTATGAATGTCGTAAAATGTACGTGAAGTTATGAATGTCGTAAAATGAGTCGTGAAAAGAAGGGTAGAAAAGTCTTTACTCATTCTGCACGCGACACACCGCAGCAAGATATACCTCGACCATGATAGTTCATGGGTGGTGCATAATAGCTTGGCACCTATACTGATTCGCTAAGCTATTCTGCCACCGCTCTTGAACTATCTAGGTCGATCTGTCACCTGAATTGTAATGCATTCTTCAGTGGATAACTCCAAAATGTGGGTATTTCGTACCTCGGGCACAATGAGTTAACTGAGGCAAGAGAACATTGATAACGCGTAGTATGGTCGACTTTTAGCAGTCCAAGCCCGCCATGGTGCAGATGGCGTTAAAATGGTCGAACACGTCAGAAAATACGAGTATGTACGCGAAAAGACTGAATTAGAAATAAAATCATAATTATATTTGATTTGAATTTACTGTCAATCAGTTTCTTGAAAATTCTATTTCCATTTTGTTTCAACCTCGAACTCCAAAGGAAAAAATGATGACTATGAGACAATAATACGTAGGCCAACCATTCACGTAGACGATTTCCGTAAATCAGAAGTAGGTCAAAAACCATATGCTGCGCGTCTTTTCAGTGACGCAGACAGTGGATTAAAAGCCCGGATAAACACGCGATACCGCGATACCGCATGTTTGTCCGGGTTTTGCATCCACCGTTTTCCGTCGAAAGACGTGCAGATCTGACCTATTTCTGATTTCGTAGCAACGTCTGTTCGTCACAGAGTGTGCACGTGACCAATACACCTACATGCAGACGGGTTTGAATGGTCGCCTTTTCAATTGCACCCAATCCGGAAGTTACCAGCGGTACGAGTGCACCGGCTCTGTGTGTTACTGTGTCGATAACCTCGGCAACATGTTGGCTGGCACCACTACCGTCAATATCGACAACATCGGCGCTCTTCGTTGTTAAACAGCAGGTAAGCTTCACACTTTGGTTCAACCACTTCAATGCGTCTGAATTAAACATCACTTAGTTGCAAGAGGTACAGATGCAGGTGAGGGGTCTCATGAGGATCTGTGCCTCTTGCTGAAACCACTTTGTATCCACGTCTCTTTAACTTCTAGGGATGTTTGACGTTTGAATTTACAGTGATGTCGAAGACACAACCTGCGTCCACTGTATGTCAGCGAAGGGGGTAATAGAAGTTATTCCTCAACGAACGCGAAGTTAGCAGTCTTTTTAAAAACATACAAAATACACATATATGTGATACACAAAACATTGAAAGGTACATATGTTCCGAACAAGAAGCGTCCACTTAATATGTTGCAAAAGAGTGTACGTGTTTTAATGGCCACATTTTCTGTTAAGTTTTAGTGTGGGATAGTTACTATAGGTAATGTACAATGACTGTATATAGTTTTTTTGTTGTGTAACCCCCTCAATTTTTATTTTTCAGGTTTTTTGCGTTTCCATTTTGACTGATAACTGTTAACTTCGCGTTCGTCTGATTCAGGTCAGAGAAAGTAGTGGCGGCCCTTGACTGTAAGGATGTCCAGGCAGTAACAGAGGGCCCCTCAACATATTATGTTTCTTTGGGTCGCCCTGATCAATGTGGCATACGTCCTCGTAGTTAAAGGGGTGTCTTAATATGTCGTATGCTATATATTTCGCGCGGTGTCCGAAGTGGACATTGGCGGAGCGCCTTCGAACATCACTGCGAAATTACTTCGACCTTTGGCCTTCACGGTGTGTTATTGGTCCGTCTTTAAAATATCTCGTTTGTGTGTTTGTTTTTCAGGGTAATGGTGCCGGTGCAGATAATGTGCTTCTTTCCACACTTGGTGCCTCGATCGGTCCGCTTTGATGATCATCAGACATAGGTCAGATCCAGGGCGGTAACTAGTGTGGCAACATCCAAGTCACCTATGTGGTGCGATCTGCAAAACTAGTTTGACCTCGTACACATATGACACGTTTTCGAAACAATTATAATGTCTAAACAACATACTGTGTTGAAGTGTGTTATGTGCGTTCGTTTGCGCGTGCTTGTGCGTGAGTGTGTGTGTGTGTGTGTGTGTGTGTGTGTGTGTGTGTGTGTGTGTGTGTGTGTGTGTGTGTGTACCTATGTAGGTGTTTGGACATGTGTGTGTGTGTGTGTGTGTGTGTGTGTGTGTGTGTGTGTGTGTGTGTGTGTGTGTGTGTGTGTGTGCGCGTGTACGTACATGCGTGTGCGCGTGTAGTAGTTCAGTGCTTAGTGGCTGACGCAGGATTAAGCTCAATCATGCTACCTGCCCCAGGACCCCAAACGTTATTTTAAAATCACGATCTGTGAGTACCAAACAGACTGAAATTGCACTAAGCATTCACAAAAGACGGAAAACTTACTGAAGTCCAATCAAGATTGGAGAATTGTAGATTCGGTTTCATTTGGAGATTGAGCCTTTTGGGAGTACACTTACGTCACACATTCATCAGAAAACCATGTTTAGGCCTAATCCCAGCGTTCTGCACTGACACTGCATGATCGCACAAGCAACGTTTTTATTCATGTATATACGTACAAATTTGGTCCAGGCTTACGTTCATAATGTACACTGTGACCCACTGTTGATATTTGGGGCACCTTGTACAATATAGTCTCTGACTAACCCTCCCTCCCCCCACCCAAAAAAAAAAGAACACACACACACACACACACACACACACACACACACACACACACACACACACACACACACACACACACACGCACAACCAACAAAAACCGAGTGTGTGAAGTTGACGACATTAAAAGTTCAGTTTGTAGATATACTGTCTTTTGCAATAAACAAGATGGGATGAACCATAACCCACAAAGTACATTTTATATGAGAGCTATCCTCGCTGTCAAGGGTCTCTACCTATTGTCCTTGGTCTGATTCTGATGTTGAAATATCTCCTATTGAAAAAGTCTCGCAGGTCTGCCAATGCGTCAGTAAACTCTATAAGGGGCGCAGGACATACGCGTCGTTGGTTTGTCAAACGTCATTTGTCATGACATAAGTTTAGGTTTTTAAGTAATTTTATATTTTACGTGATACGAGTATCACTTTTGCTTCATAGACTTGAGAAAATGATGACAAAACTAGAATTTCACAGTACAATTTCAGTCTTGCTATAATTTGTGTGAAAGCATATTAACTTCACCTCTCTCTCTTGGCTTGACTTCGCGAACGAAGATTCTATAGGGCTTGCCCACGTCGTCTGCAGGCATTTTCGTGGCTGCGGAGGCCAATCCGGGACAGGCAGGTTCGACCGCAGTGGCTGCAGGGGAAGGTCTGGTCAGGGTTCTGAGTTACGACAACTCTGTTTTTTCTTCTGAGCCGCTTGTCCTTAAGGTTAGCTCTGCGAGAGTCCTCAAAGGAGACAGCTGCCTTGTGAATGGTGGAGCGCCAGGTGTCACGGTCCGCAGCAAGCGAAGACCACTGGCGGTGGTCGATTTGGCAGGCACGAAGTGACTTCTTGAGACCGTCTTTGTATCTCTTCTTTGGTGCCCCTCTGTCTCGGTGTCCAGTGGCGAGCTCGCCGAACAGAGTGATCTTGGGTAGGCGATGATCCTCCATCCTGGAGACGTGCCCCGCCCAGCGAAACTGTGTCCGCAGCAGCAAAGCCTCGATGCTCACAGTTTCCGCCTGTTCAAGGACCTCGACGTTGGTGACATAGTCACTCCAGTGAATGCTGAGGATGGTACGCAGGCAGCGCTGGTGAAAGCGTTCGAGGAGTCGTAGTTGGCTGCAGTACAGCAGGATGGTGAGGACGACAGCTCTGTACACGCTGATCTTGGTGCCTTTTTTCAGCTGTTGATTGTGCCACACCCGCTTGAATAGTCGCCCGAAAGCGCTGTTCGCTTTTGCCAGCCTGTTGTCCAGCTCCTTGTCCAGCTTGGTGTCTGACGTGATGATGCAGCCAAGGTAGTTAAACTGGTGTACAGACTTCAGTTCGGACTCGCCGATGGTGATGTGGGGAGGGCAATGCTCTTCCTTGGGTGCCGGCTGATGAAGGACCTCTGTCTTTTTCAGACTGACCTCAAGTCCAAAGAGCTGGGCGGCATCTGCGAAGCAGGACGTAATGCGCTGCAAGGCTCTCTCTGTGTGTGCAACGAGGGCAGCATCATCAGCAAAGAGCAGCTCACGAATCAGTTGGTCTAGGGTTTTCGTGTGGGCCTGCAGTCGTCTGAGGTTGAACAGGCTGCCATCGAGACGATATCTGATGTACCTTCACCTAGTTACATGATATAATACTAAGTACACCGGTCACTTGCATGCTCTTCTGAAATCGCGTTGATGTGTGTGTGTGAGTGTTAGTGCGTGCATGCGCGCGAGCTCCAAACATCTCCAAGAGGCATACATCCTCATGCGTCCCGAGGGCGCATTAGGATCTATGCCTTCTGGAGATGCGCGCATGTTTGAGAGAGAGAGAGAGAGAGAGAGAGAGAGAGAGATTGATTGATTGATGATTGATGATGATGATTGATTGAGATGATGATGATTGAGAGATTGATTGATTGATTGATTGATTGATTGATTGATTGATTGATTGATTGATTGATTGATTATTGGTGTTTAACGCCGAGCAGGCGACTAAAAGTGAGAGAGAGAGAGAGAGAGAGAGAGAGAGAGACAGAGACAGAGAGAGAGAGAAATGAAATGAAATGAAATAGAATTAAACTTTATTTTTCAAGGAAAAATAATTAGGTACCTTCAATGACCTTTTTTCAATCATGTCCTTTCTAAGCTATAGCACGCACGAAAAAACACATATACACATAATTTATATATAAAAAGTATACGTAACAGTTAAAAGTACAGGCAACAGTAATTCCATTTCAAATAATCAATGCTCACATTACACCACACACACACACACACACACACACACACACACACACACACACACACACTGATATATATATATACCAGTCCGCACACACAGACACACACACACACACATACTGATTTCTACCAGTATACACACACACACACACATCCACACACACACACACACACACTCACACACACACACACACACACTGACACCAAGCAAAACATTGAAAATTAAACATTAAAAAAGTTATGATGTCATGCTGCACTTATAAATATGCTGGACATATTAGAAGACATAAAGAAGGCATATCTTCTTTTCCGCTGAGGTTTCAAAACAAAGAAAATGACAAACAACACCTCAGCCAGTCTAAAGTATTTTATGAATATGAATAAGGAAATGTTTCTGCAGTCAAATAACGGTATGTGAAAGAAAAATATGAACAATATGTTTTCACATTTGTCATGTTCTTAATAAATTTATGTAGTTGGTTCTTGAAAATTCGTAAAGGCAGTGCTGCTTTAATGTCTGCAGGAACTGTGTTCCAAAATTTTGCACCAGAGAAGGAGAGGGACGTTTTGTAAATATCTAAGCGGGACCTTGGTACTACCTCATTGTTCCCAGGTGTGCGACTAGATCTGTGGGCAAGTGCGAACAAATTATAGAGATAGGCTGGTGTCTCAGAGGGTGATTTTGCGCATGCACTGATTATAAATGAACTGCTTGTCCAGCAGTTTGAACTTGTGATCAGTACTAATGACTTGCATGGGACTGTCAACGATTAATTTGATTACCCGGGACGCATTGTGCTTGTTCAGAATACATGTAGTTGAAACTGAAATGACAGAATGATCTGCAGACAAGCTGTTAATGGTAAGAAATGGCAGTTTACCTACAGACTGAACTGTTCATGAAAGTGAAAACTGATGATAATATGCATGTGCTTAATGTGTTATGATTCATATAAGCCTGAACTGATCAGAATAATAGAAAGTGAAATGATCGGAATAATTTGCAGAGAAGCTGTTGTCTTATTTATGGCAAAGGACAGTTTATCTACAGACTGAACTTTTAATGTCAAATGTCAACGTCACACCCTCGGTTTTGTAGGGGTTTTTTTTTGTTTGTTTTTCGTTTTTGTTTTGCTTGTTGTAGGTTGTTTTTGTGTGTGTTTGTGTGTGTGTGTGTGTGTGTGTGTGTGTGTGTGTGTGTGTGTGTGTGTGTGTGTGTGTGTGTGTGTGAGTTTTGGTTTGTTTTGTTTGTTTGTTTGTTGTTGTTTTATTGTTGCTTTTTTGGTACGCTAAACCGATAGAACAAGTCACAGAGCGTAAATTCTTGGGAATACACGTTGACGAACAACTATGTTGGGAGACGCATATAAATACAGTATGTGAATGATAGGCCTAAGTATTATTGTCTCATAGTCATCATCAATTTTCTCCTTCGGAGTTTGAGGTTAAAACAAATTTAAGGAAATACAATTTTCAAGAAACTGATTAACAGTAAATTCAAATCAAAAATAATTATTGATGTTATTTCTAATTCTAATTATTTCAGTCTTTTCACCTACATACTCGTATTTCCTGACGTGTCCGTCCATTTTAACACCATCTGCACCATGGCGGACTTGGACTGCTAAAAGTCGACCATACTACGCGTTATCAATGTTATCTTGCCTCAGTTAACTCATTGTGCCCGAGGTACGAAATACCCACATTTTGGAGTTATCGCCTGAGGACTGCATTACAATTCAGGAGACATATCGACCTAGATAGTTCAAGGGCGGTGGCAGAATAGCTAGCCCCTTATCATGGTCGAGCCGTATCTTGCTGTGGTGTGTCGTGGGCAGAATGAGTTAAGACTTTTCTACCCTTCTTAACGACTCATTTTATCACATTCAAAACTTCACATACATTTTACGACATTCAGAACTTCACGTACATTTTACGACATTCAAAACTTCACATACATTTTACGACATTCAGAACTTCAAGTACATTTTACGACATTCAGAACTTCAAGTACATTTTACGACATTCGAAACTTCACGTACATTTTACGACATTAAAACTTCACGTACATTTTACGACATTCACTACTTTACGTACATTTTACGACATTCAAAACTTCACGTAAATTTTATGACATCGAATTTTGCGTACATTTTACGACATTCAGAACCTCACGTACATTTTACGACATTCAAAACGTTACGTACATTTTACGACATTCAGAACTTTACCACATTTTACGACATTCAGAACTTTACGTACATTTTACGACATTCAGAACTTCACGTACATTTTACGACATTGAGAACTTTACGTACATTTTACCACATTCGAACTTTACGTACATTTTACGACATTCAGAACTTCACGTACATGTTACGACATTCAGAACTTTACGTACATTTTACGACATTCAGATCTTTATGTACATTTTACCACATTCAGAACTTCACGTACATTTTACGACATTCAGAATTTTACGGTACATTTTACATTCAGAACTTTACGTACATTTTACGACATTCAGAACGTCACGTACATTTTACGACATTCAGAACTTCACATACATTTTACGATATTCAGAACTTTACGTACATTTTACGACATTCTGAACTTCATGATTTAAGTCCAATATTATTGTAAGGGACCTTACGGCAGTCCATGTTGGCAGACTGGCCGATGCTGACACTGTAGCCCGAGATCCGATTGCCGTCGTGGTCCACACAGTAGCACCTGCCGACAAACGCATACATTTTTATACATGTGTTTAACATGGAATTAGCACATTCGAGTTACATCGATTCCGAAACATTCCCTCTACCCACCCCCCTACCCCCCCCCCCTACCCCCTACCCCCTAACCCCCCCCCCCCCCCCCCCCGCCTTTTTGTACCCCATAATTTGTAAAATGACATAACAAAGTCCCTTCCGTAAGGTGTTTGACCCCCCCCCCCTCCCACCAACGGCCCCCCCCCCCAACCCCCTAAGCCACCCCCTGTTTGATATTTTGGCGAATGGTTAGAGTCTCTAACACGAACGCGCCATCTCGACAATCCAACCCCCCCCCCCCCACACACACACACACACACACACACACACACACATACACACACGCATACACACACACACACACACACACACACACACATACATACACACACACACACACACACACACACACACACACACACACACACACACACACACACACACACACACACACACCTTCCCGCCTCTTCCCAATTGCTTTTCGATTTTTAGCCCCTGGAAGCAAAGTCTAGCGTCAGGGAAGTCTTTTGTATCCGGTTGGAGGTTCCACCAAAGAAAACGTTGGAACCCCCTCCCTTCACCATCAACCCGTATTTCCTACTATGCCTCGGAGATACTTGTCATGAAAGACCAACATTCGCTTGTTATAAGCCAGCTGAATGTTGATATTTTAATGACAGATGCCATCTTAAAAGGATGTTTGCCTAAGCACTTTTCTTTCCTCATTATGGAGTTTCTCTTGTGTCGTTATAATGTGCGCGGGAGATGCCTGCCATTTGAAAAAGATTATTGCTTTATTCTTTCGTTTTTACTTTCATGAATATTATTTCATTCTTAAGGTTTTATGTTTTTGCTTTTGTTTTGAGTTTGCTAAGGTGCATATCCTACTATGTCTGGGAGGTACCTGCTATGAAAGATCAACATTCAGTGGGCTGTACTCCATCTTACTGGTGGTACTTCAAAGCAGGTGTCATCTTAAAAGAATGATTGCTTTCTCATTTGTTGAGCTGATATGGAGTATATCCGGTGTCTGGGGGATACCAGAACATTGGGCATTACGAGCATTTTTTTCAGTGGTTGGGTAGTATTGTACATTCATAGAGATTATAAGAAGAATACTCCTGTCATAATTTTTGCTTTTGATTTGCCAGAGGGCACATTTACCTTGTTTGAAAGATGAGCAGTAAATAAAAGACTGTTACGAAAAGTGTGTTGCGAATTTTGGTAATGTCGTATTTTAACCTATATTCAGTTGGCTTGGACCATCCTGGGTGTGCGATAATACAAACAAAACAGAGTGCGAAACACACACACACACACACACACACACACACACACACACACACACACACACACACACACACACACACACACACACACTCGCACATAGTAAGAGAAAGATAGAGAGGTGGGGTCACTGCTTTCTGATATTGTTTTATTGTAGCCACTTCTTTCTTCTTTTCATACAAGAAGTGTCTATGAAATGTGTGAGGCTGACGCATTTCGCAATAAACAAAAAGTAAATAGAATATATACAAAAAAACACCATTTGTTAATCAATCAATTAATATTATGAATAGTGTTTTTAAGTTTAAAGAATACAATTTCTGAAGAGAAAAGGGGGGGTCGTTGGAATCGGGGACCGACTGAGAAAGGGGTGGGGTGAAGAGGGAGGAGGGGGGCAGGTGATGGGAACTAAGCAATAAACAAGACGTTCGGTGCCGGCAAAACACATTTTTATTAGAGTGAATACGGTAACAAGTAAGCGTTGAGTGGGTATTTCCCTCAGAGGGGAGAACTCTGTATTCTGCATCAGCCTCTACAGATAAGGGCATTCCACAGATAAGGCGTCAACAGTCGTCGTCGTCGACGCTGTTGTTGTCTAAATTCATCAAGATTTAATAATAATGGATGTTGGCCGGGACCTCACAGGTCACGGTAAAGGGGTCACAAACTAGTCCATCATCACATATGGCTGATGCGGGGGCGCCAAGGAACAGGTCCCGCACGCAGCTGCTGCCCTCAGCTACACACAGACAGATGGAGACAATCATATTTAACCCATTTAGCCCCGAGTCCCTACAGCAGGAAATGGATCGACCATGATAATTCAAGGGTAGTGCCTGAGGCGCCAAGCAAATCTGGCACTACCCTTGAATTATCAGGGTCAATCCATTTCCTGCAACTGGTGCATAGTCATAAGTACATAGTCATGAGTGAGTGCGAGTATGAGTTCATAAGGTTGCATCTCTCTTGAATGAATGGTATGCATTTTTGAATGGTGACTTTATAGAGTGTTTGTAGAGTGCGTTGTATTTTGTTTGTTTGGGTGTTGTTGTTGTTTTCATACATTTTTTTGTAAATTGCGTTTTTGTAATTAGTTATTTTTGAACAATTAGCTTTTGTTAAGCGCCTAGAGCTCTAATCCGAGGTTTGGCGCTATACAAGTACTCATTATTATTATTATTATTATTATTATTATTATTATGCAACACCTTCGAAATTTGAGAAATGTGACATTGGGGAGAAAAGAGTACATACAAAAACAAACAAACAAACACAGTAGCGGATCGAGGGAGGTAACCAGTGTGAGACAGTTTAAAGTCTCGTCACAAACGGTAATCTGCTTGTCTACATCGATTCGCTATGTCAGACACAGAGGTTATTGCACGTCCAAGAAGCCATTAAGGTATACACAGGGAGTTTCTGGAGCACACTAATGGGCAGAGTGATACGTTAAAACAGACGGTTGGCTGGTTGTACATTGCCGCCCCGACAGCAGCAAGACTTTCTCAGGACGTGCCTGCGCTGCTTATGAAAAGAAACACTAAATAGAATATTGAATGAATGTCGCCAGCCGGTCCAATATGCTAAATCAACCTAAGACATGCTAGTGACGCTGCACTTCATGCTAATTTATCGTACCCTAGTTTACACAAAAAGAGTCGAAAATCATTACAAGCACAAAATATGTACAGAGAAATGATATAATAAAAAATGCATTAACTGCAAACACATATCTTATCATCTCTTGGGTGCAGCAGACCATTGAGAAAGACACATCCATTATCAAGGACCACAGGCAGCGCAGACAATAGAAAGAGTTTAAAAAGAAAAACAGGCGAATGGACAGAAACATATGCCCCAGGAAAGTAAGCGAAACCCTATCCTCTGAGGCTGACCAGGGTGAGCCTGGAAATCAAACATTCGTTAACCCCACATAAGTCGTCCAGGGCAGACCCGGGTGGGGTTGGTTGGATTGACTGAGAGTTCAAGTTGACCCCAAGCCCCATTTCCCAAATTTTGGAGTTGTCAGCCGACAACTTTGTACCAGTTCCAGGAGATGGATGGACCGTGATAATTCAAGGGTAGTGCCAGATTAGCTTGGCGCCTTCAGGCGCCAAGCTAATCTGGCACTACCCTTGAATTATCACGGTCCATCCATCTCCTGAGGTAGGGTCTTGAGACTAATTGGGTTAAGGACGGTGTACGTACAAGCGGCACTCCTACTGCATGGCCGTATGATACACCACAGGGTTTTACTTTTAACAACTTAGTTAACCCCACCCAAGTCCCCCAGGGCCGACTGGTGTGAGGGATAAAACAGACGAAGTCAACACACGAGCGAACAAACAAAACAATGCACAATTTTTTTTTTTTTAATATGAAGGAAAAAACCCTTGCCACCACTTACCTAGAGTATTAACACACGCATCGCAGCAGCCGCAAAAGCCACCTTTATGAACGATCTTGCCTGCGCAGTTTTCTGCCGTTACCGCAGCACAGAGTAACCTTGAGCAAATGTCTGGTGCGCACACATGAGCACTTGCGCTGGCTATAGCCAGAGAAATCAGCACTAGTCTCAGCATTTTCCTTTTGTCTTTAAGTTTTTTAAAGGTGTTCAACGGCTGAAGACTTCTGGTTGAGGTATCGTCTCGTAGCGAGTGTCTGTCTGACGTTTGTTCTGAGGTGAACTGGTGTTGTCTCAAGACTTTAAAGCCATGGACTAAATCCGTACGACCTCTCAACCTGTGGGTTAAATCGGACAAATCTCTGTAAGCAAGTGGCGTAGATTCTCATGAGCCCTTGCCATGGCATGGCATGGGCTCATGAGCATCTACGCCTCTTGCAAACGGAAGGGTTAACTGCGGGAACTTAAAGTTAAAACGCAGATTTGCAAGAAATGGGACGCACTGTGTGTGTGTGTGTGTGTGTGTGTGTGTGTGTGTGTGTGTGTGTGTGTGTGTGTGTGTGTGTGTGTGTGTGTGTGTGTGTGTCTGTGTGTGTGTGTGTGTGATTTACACAGCTGTTTCATCGCGTGGGTATCGCTGGCCTGGATGAACGGTTGTAGAGGGTGTACGTGGATAGTACGGCGTAAATGTGTTTGATAAGTGATAAATATATACTTATGTCTATTTAATTTAAATTAATTTAATTTTTTTTATTTATTTATTACTTTTTAATGTTTTTATTAATGCTGTTTAAAGTGATATGTGATAAAATTATATCTACTTATATCTATTTAATTTAATTTAATTATTTATTTCTTACTTTTTAATGTTGTTATTAATGCTGTTTAAGTTTTTATAATGTTTTAGAATATTTTTTTTATTGTTCCCTCCCGTCCACAAACTGTAAGGGATAAACAAGTTTTATGAATTGAATTGAATTGAATTGAATTGAATTGAATTGAATTGAATTGTGCTTATCTGAAGAAACGTGACTAACTTCGCCAGATTATTTACAGAGCCATCAAGCCAACGTTCTGGCTTTCCCACAGAGATTGGTCGAGAAACATATTTTCAAGATGTGTATGAAATGATTATACCGTATAATCGTGCGGGCACACTTGTGCCACCTTGCACGCCCTAGACTGCCAATGTGGATCTGGTCTACAGTCCCCAGAGCATAATTATCCTGCATTTCCGTCCCATGTATTTAGAGACCAGAGCAGAATTGCACGTAATTTTTAAATGTCTGCACCCTGTCACAGTCCTGAGTTCCCACTTTCCTTTAGTCGGGTCCTATGCCCAACAAAGGAAGGAAGCCGCCGGCGAGGTCGCCAGAGAAAGAATTGGGTCGCAAACATAAAAGAATGGACCGAACTCGAGATGCCAGACTTGCTGGCCACCGCCCAAAATAGAACTCAGTGAAGAGCACTGTCTGTTGCTGCTGCCTTTCAGTCCCCCCCAACGCCCAGATCGGGCAAGGGACTGATGATGATGATGATGATGATGATGCCCAACAAAAGACGGATGTGACGTATACACATATCAATGTCTATAATATCCGTCCCAAATAAGAATGATGGGCAATACGTCGGCGTGACGTCACACTATTGTGTGTACTGTGTCATTGATTGTGATGTTGGGTTGTGGCGTTAGTTGGGACCCGACACCTTTTTCGCTGAAAAGATAAGTAGCGACTGAATTCAATACTAGTTTGTTTATTTAGAAAAGTTAAATACCCGAAATATTAATAAATTGCATTTTCTATGAGTGTTTCTTTATCCGATGGGTTTTTCTCATAGTCCAAGCGGTTTGTTTGTGCTATTTAAACCCATTCAGCCCTGATGCACTACAGAAGGAGATGGGTCGACCATGATAATTCAAGAGTAGTGCCAGACTGTCGGCGCCAAGCTAATCTGGCACTGCCCTTGAATTATCATGGTCCATACATCTCCTGCAACAGGTGCATAGTCGACAGAAGACGCATCCAAAATTTGGGGCTGAATGAGTTAACGCCAGCCGAAAATGCAGAGGGACAATTCTTGATTAGCAGTTACTGGCTAGGAAATGTTTCCTGCAACCGACCCCAGGATAGAGCACTGACCACGAGGAGCGACGTTGGCAGAGAAACTGCGGGACGCCATTCGAAACCTACTGCAGACCACCAACATCTAACAACCTTAGCCCAATAACGCCCAGAACCAAATGGACCTCACCGAGCACGCGCCACAAAAGCCACGCCCCCTAAGGGTAATTGTTGCTGGGGCCCACAAGCTATCCTGTCCCTTGGACAATATGGCGGACGGTAGCGCGCGTGATTCGACTGAATGCGTTGCAAATTCTACAAGCCTACACTTATGCCAGGATACAAAGCTATGTAAAAAACGGCCCTAGATCGAGGCAAAGCAAGTCTGCCTCAAGTTTTATTGATGCTATTCGTATTTATCACACCACTGGCAGTGATTCCGTTCAAGTTGCATTCTTGTTGACCGGTCGCAGATCTACAAGAACGCGGTGCCGATCCACATAAACTGTACGTGGAAAATGAGCATCAGCAAGCACAGGTCACAGAAGCTATCAGTGCCTGCAGAGCCGGGTAGGTGTTTTTGTTATTGGTGTTGCATTAAAAAAAAAATTAGCACACTTATCTGAGCCATTTTAGTCCATCTTGTCTCATCGTAGCAGGATGGCAGTGCTGCTCAGCGCTCTCTATTGCTGGCTGTGTTCAGTGTCAGGCTGAGCTGATTACTTTCACTCACAAATAGAATCGATGTGTGTGTGTGTGTGTGTGTGTGTGTGTGTGTGTGTGTGTGTGTGTGTGTGTGTGTGTGTGTGTGTGTGTGAAAGAGAGGAGAGAGGGGGAGAGAGAGATTATTAATAAATAACCATCCATGTATGATTTTATTAACGTATGTGTGGGTTTTTGGCTGTTTTGTCGTTTGTGTTGCCGAATGGTCAATCTCTTAAGCACAAGTATAGTGAAAAAGGGCAGACTTTCAGCAACTACAGTGTAGGTGCTAAAAGTCTGCCCCTTTTCACTATACTTTTGCTTAAAAGATTGACCATTTGGCAACACAAATGACAAAAAAGCCAAAACCCACACATACGTTAATGCAGTGTAGAACTGGAACAGGTTGTTTAGTTGTCTCTCCTTTTTTCTCACAAAGTCCATTCCAAATACTTCTTCTTCTGCTGGTTGCGTCTGCACACCTTTAGTTCTTTGCAGCCTTGAGATGGGGTCATTCAGATTTTCAAATTCTTTATCTGATCTCCTCCTCCAGCAGGTCTATGTTTATCTTCTAGCTTGCTATTTCATAATTTGCACTCTGCAGCGATGGCCAGGTAGTCTAATGGTGAAATCCCTAAAAGAGAAATTTTAAAAAAATTATAAACAGTATATGTTTGTGATTAACTTTAAACGTCAAACGTATTTCTAAGCTGCACTCAATATTTGTCCATAGACCAGGAGACTGAAAAGAGAGCCAATGCCAGGGAATCAACAGGGTTGCTGACATGTGTGTCACAACGAGGTCCTCAGTTGATCTCCTACAAGAACTAGATCGCCTTTGCTTGACCAATTAGTGTCCAAATCCTGAGAAACGTGAGGAAAGAACAGAGAACTGACCAGTTCTAATCACTGGGTAGAGGGGGAAAAAAACAAGAAACTAGCAACATGAAACTTCCACATAGATCTAAATAGAAAAGCAAACGGTTCTGACAAATGTCTTGACAGAATCTTTTCACACACTTTTTTCTCAGCTGCAGCCACATTTTATTTAAACGACATGAGGACACTGCCAAGAGTAAATATTTAGAAGTACTTCCTGACAGACACCTGCACAAGCGCAGCATTGTGGTTAATCCACAGTTTCTATTTCTAAGAGCAACTCAAAGTGTGCGACAGTGGCCAGACAGGCATAATCAAAGTCAAATGCCCACCCGCATCCAGAAATTCCACCATACTCGAGGCATGTCAGTTACCAGGATTATGTGTGAAATTAGCTGACAACACCAGCTTGGGACTGAATAAATCATATTCCAATCACACGCAGGTGCAAGGCCAGCTAAATATCACAGGTTATTGTTTTTACCCAAAGGGATGTAAGTGTATCGCAAATCACACCAGACATTCCATTCATGGCATCACTGTTTCACAGTGTCAGCTTTCTACAAAGAACAATGAAAGTCTGACTTGGAAAGTGAAATGTCATCATAGAGTGTAAGCGAAATGTTAGGTATGCACCTCTGCTGTTATTGTCAGCATATATACACAAAGATATACTTGCATCATTGTTCCGCTGCCCCACACTTGCCAGCTACAGTGTCAGGTGTATGTTGCAAGACTTGATCTTCCTGCGAAGATTTTACGGCCGGAATCTGTACTGCCCCCTTTGTGAGCAGTCTGGATTTATAGGCAAGTGACTCGTCTGCTGTAAGATAAGATAAGATAAACTTTATTGCCATATGCATAAACATTAGGAATTTTTTACGGCATAACTGACGATCGTCCATATGACCATCAACACATAAAACATACATACATCGCAATCGAGCAGACTCTAAAATAACAAAACACACATATGTATAGAAGTCATTTTACTAAGTGTGCACACACATCTAAGTAAGTGAAGTAAAATAAACCTATAGCATAATAAACATATATGACAACAAAGACCGCCAAGTGAGGCCGCAGCGAAAACAGATTAGCTACATTCATATTCATTCTTAAAACTGTATATCCTGTGTAAGAAGAGGTTTAATAGAACATATAAAGAACTAGAAACAACTAAGATAGGCTGTAGGTAATTCTAATGAGGGACTTTAAGTCAATCTGCTAAATTAAATCATACCACAGCCATATTAGACAGGGCCTGAACAGCCAAGGGATAAAAGCTCTTCTGAAAACGAGTGGTTTTGGCCTTGATGGATCTAAAGCGCAAGCCAGATGGCAAGGGCTCGAACAGGCTATATGCAGGATGGTGCTCGTCATGTATGATGGAGCTCGCTCTCTTGATGGTGCGTGCGTGGTACAGAGATTCCAGCGAGAGGAGATCACTTCCAACAATATGAGATGCTGTTTTGATCACCCTATTTAGTTTCTTGCGGGCTTCGTCGGTTGCGCTGCCATACCACACCGTCATTGAGAAGGTAAGAATGCTCTCAATGGCGGCGCGGTAAAACTGCACCATGATCTGCTGACTGACGCCAAAAGACTTCAACCGCCGAAGAAAAAACAGGCGCTGCTGGGCTTTCTTTACTAGCTGTTCAATAGTCTTCTCCCACTTCAGATCGTGCGAGATAAGAGTACCCAGGAACTTGAACGTTTCAACAATTTCAATATCGTTTCCTTGGATGGTTAAGGGGAGGGGGTGAGTTTTCTTTTTCCTGAAATCAATTATCATTTCCTTGGTCTTACCAACATGCAAATCCAGGTTGTTGTCAGAACACCAGCCTACCAACATGTCTACCACATCCCGATATGCACTCTCGTCATTGTTATGTACAAAACCCTTGACTGTCGTATCATCAGCAAATTTTACTATGCGTGTGCTATCATAGTGGGATACACAGTCGTGTGTAAAAAGAGAATACAACAATGGGGATAAAACACATCCTTGGGGAGCTCCCATATTCAAGGTCAAAGACTGGGATACATGTCCACATTGACCAGGAGTAGGGAACTGACACGGCTGAACACAGTTCTGACCGCACGAACCGATCTTGACAATCTGGGGTCTGGTTAACAAGAAATCCAGAACCCAGTTACAGATGGACTGTGCGAAGCCAAGGTGCAGCAGCTTTTCATGCAGTTCGGTCGGTATGATAGTGTTGAATGCGCTGCTGTAATCAACAAAAAGCAGCCTAACATACGCATTTGGCTTCTCCAGATGCTGCAGAATATAGTGCAGTCCTAGCGACACAGCGTCCTCTACTGATCGGTTCGCGCGGTAAGCAAACTGATAGGGATCGAGGGAGGGGGGGGGGGGAGCATGACAGACTTGATGTGCTGCAGAATCAGCCGCTCGAGCGTTTTCATTATGACGGAGGTCAATGCCACAGGCCTGTAGTCGTTAAGGGTACTGATGGTTGCCTTTTTTGGTACGGGGATAATAGTTGAATTTTTGAGACAGTGTGGAACCTTAAATATGACTGTGAGAACGCCCGAGAGCTGGTCGGCACAGTAACGCAAAAGGTCAGGGGAAATTCAATCAGGGCCTGCTGCCTTACGCACATTCAAACGTCTGAGAAGCCGCCTCACTTCCGTTTCACACACCACAAGAAAATCATCATCGGAAATAAGCGGGGGTGGCACAGAAACGGGGTGGTTGTTTTGCCTGTCAAAACGACCGTAAAACACGTTCAGGTCGTTTGCCAGTGTGGGGTTGTGAGTGTCTGCGTGTTTTGATGCTTGTTTGTAGTTTGTGATTTTCTGTATGCCTTGCCACATATCTCTAGAATTGTTTGTAATCAGGTTGCTTTCCAGTTTCTGTCGGTATTGACTTTTTGTTGCCTTAATACACTTCTGTACCTCATATTTAGCTTTTTTATACTGTTCTTTGTCATTGGAGGCGAAGGCTTTCTGTTTTGCATTGAGTTTGTCCTTAATAGTTTTACTGAACCAAGGTTTGTCGTTAGGATATTTTGTGACAGTCCTGGTAGGTATGCAGATGTCCTCACAAAATTTAATATAGTCTGTAACCACGTCCGTGTACTCGTCGATACTGGTGGAGGGATCTTTGAAAACATCCCATTTGGTAATGGGTAGGGGTACAACTCACTGGGTTCGCCATCCCACAAATGCTGAGAAGAAAAACATTGCATGAATATATGCTCATCATAAATAGATCTGATGAAATGTGTTACTGTAGAAGTGGCTGATGTGTCAATTTGTGCTTGTCGTGATTTGATACAATGAGTGAGAGAGTGCAAACTGAAGAAACGTAAGGGCATACACCTTTGATTATGGTGTTCCTGGAGAGTTCATTCGTTATTTAAAATCACACACACACACACACACACACACACACACACACACATACACACACACACACACACACACACATCCCAAGTGTGCAAATCAGTGTAGCGGTACTGCCTGATAGCGAGTGCTTGCACATTAGTGTAGGCCCACAGTACGCTCCGGCCGTGATAACTCGATCGCTGAATTATGTACCACTTCCGCAAGTGAATTGTAACCATTTTCAGAACAATCTAGAAAAATGACATATACCGCATAAAAACAGCTTTGCGTTTGCTCTTGTCCTCTAGGAGGGGGTAGTATCCCGATGTTGAGATGCCGCGTTGATTTCGGGAGGGGAAAAAAGCCAGAAGCTTTTCCTTGATGGTTTCAGGGTACCTTTCGTTCCGATTGCAGGTACCCCTATGGCAATGCCTGACCATTTCAGTGAAATGTATACGCACAAACAGTATCGCGCTTCGCCATTTCCTTGCTTAGTTACGGGAAAGCTTATGGCACCCAGCAACAGAACCGCGCTGCGGCAATTTTTTTCTATTTTCTGATTGGCTGAAAATGCGCGCACCGGTGAGGTCCATGACTTCCACTCTATTGAATGGCAGTCATTTGGTTCTAAGAGTCAAAGGGTTAACATCTAAAGGATCTGTGTGTATGTGTGTGTGTGTGTGTGTGTGTGTGTGTGTGTGTGTGTGTGCGTATATATATATTTCATTAAATTCTGAGAATGATATGCTAATGCCATGGAATTCCAGCCTGGTAAGCTTGCATTGTGTCATCAGGACATCAGCTGCCCTTTGTGACTGCATCGCTTATTAGATCTTTTGAGCCTTCCACTGAACACCTACTACATCAGTATAGTAATAGGGACTAGCCCCAGGCGCCCCGCCATCCGCTGGAGAATATCCCGTCCTCCCCCAGAAGGGGGAAGATTGAAAATATTCCCAAACAGATATTGGACCTGCTGAGTAGATTTAAAGTCCTAAAAAAGAAAAAAAAACGTACAAAAACCGAGGGTGTGAAGTTGACATTTGACATTAAAAGTTCAGTCTGTAGGTAATCTGTCCTTTGCCATAAATAAGACAACAGCTTCTCTGCAAATTATTCCCATCATTTCACTTTTTATTATGCTGATCAGTTCAGGCTTATATGGATCATAACACATCAAGCACATGCATATTATCATCAGTTTTCACTTTCATTAACAGTTCAGTCTGTAGGTAAACTGCCATTACCATTAACAGCTTGTCTGCAGATCATTCTGATCATTTCAGTTTCAACTACATGTTTTCTGAATATTCTACGAACGCAAAATGAGGGACGTTGACTATTGCACTTTGATCACCTTAATTTGTTTTCGGCAGTGAAGGGACTCGATTAACCTATTTAACTCCGAGTCCCTACAGCAGGAGCTGGATTGACCATGATAATTCAAGGGTAGTGCCAGATTAGCTTGGCGCCTGAAAGCGCCAAGCTAATCTGGCACTACCCTTAACTTATTATGGTCAATCGATCTCCTGCAACTGGTGCATAGTCATAAGGCAACACCTCCACAATTTGAGGAATGGGGCATTGGGGCTAAAAGCGTTTAACAAAGACATGTACTCTCTCAAGGGAAGTCGAAGGGCAAAAGGTGTCACCTGTCATAAAAGACCGCCATCCACGTAAAATGATGGTATTCAATTACTGGCAATCTCTTATGAGCGTAGTGGCACAAAACAGGTTCTCGTGCAGTCTTAACGTGTCGGAAGCGGTTTTAGTCGCGATGAGTCCTACAGGAATAACAACCTGACATCCTACAGGAATCATCGTGACTAAAACCGCTACATCCACGCAAATGGTTAAGAGATGTCTTGGAGAGCAGAAAGTGTCACCTGTCAATAAGACCATAATATAGACCTCGGTGGCTGCAATTTCTTCATTTACTGCTTCCTTTTACTAAGCAATCCTCCCCCTCCCTCTCCGCTTTCAGTGCTTTTGCTTATATAAATAATGATAATAATATTAATAAAAATAATAATATAAATAATAATAATAATAATAATAATAATAATAATAATAATAATAATAATAATAATACAATAATAATAATAATATAAATAACAATAATGATATAATAATAATAATATATGATGATAATAATAATAATAATATACATCATCATCATCATATTATTATTATATTATTATAATTATAGCTATTCTGGCACCCCCTTTGCAACTCAATGCGTATTTGTTAATGATAAGCTATCCAGCCCATCCACAGTGCGCTTTGGCGTCCCACAAGGTTCAGTTCTTGGACCAGTCCTCTTTTCCCTGTATATTCAGCCACTGGCCAGTGTCTTTAACCGTTTCTCTATATCACATCATGCATTTGCAGATGATACTCAACTCCATGACTCATGCTCACTTGATCAGATTATGGACACAATCGAGAGCCTTCAGGAGTGTGTCTCGGAGACTAAGATGTGGATGACTTCAAACAAATTACAGTTGAATGACGGAAAAACTGAGGCCATGATCATTGCTTCCTCGACGTTGTCGAAGACGCTGTCACTCCCCCAGTCATTGCAAATATGGGGTGGGCCACTGTCCCCTTTTCCCCCCATATAAAAAATCTGGGTGTCACACTTGATAGTAGCCTGTCCATGCCCCTGCATGTGAACAACGTTTGCAAATCCGCCTATACTGAACTGCGACGTATTGCTTCAGTCCGCCACTATCTGACACCTGAAGCAATTAAAGTACTTGTCTGCGCTTTTGTTTTGTCTAAATTAGACTATTGCAATGCTCTTTTGGCTGGCGGTTCCCAGTGTCTGATTGGCAAACTCCAGAAAATTCAAAAACTCAGCTCCTAGGTTGATTCTTAGAGTCCCTAGATCAGATCATATCACACCCCATCTCTCTGCTCTTCACTGGTTACCTGTAACAGCTAGGATTCAGTACAAAATTGCATGCATGACTCACAGTTGTATTACCTGTTCGTGCCCACACAACCTTGCCTCTCTTGTCCAGCTGTATACGCCCTCAAGACAGAATTTGCGCTCTGCTGCCGACTCTCGAGTTTTACGTATCCCTCGTGTCAAAACAAATTCGTTCGGTGAGAGGTCATTCAGGTACCTTAGCCCAGTTGTTTGGAATGAACTACCACGCGAACGGAGATACGTGGATTCGAGAGAGACATTCAAGCGAGCCCTAAAGACCCATATTTTTTTCTGTCTGCTACAAATGACTTTGTCACAGACCTGTCATGTTAAAGTCATCTCTATCTCTGTTAGAAGTAGTGTGTGTGTGTATGTGTGTGTGTGTGTGTGTGTGTGTGTGTGTGTGTGTGTGTGTGTGTGTGTGTGTGTGTGTGTGTGTGTTTTAGTTTTGTTTTGTTTGTTTGTTTGTTTGTTTGTTGTTGTTTTATTGTTGGTTTTTTGGTAGGTTTTCTTTTAGTGGGTTTTTATGGGTGTGTGTGTGGGGGGGGGGGGGGGGCGGGAAATTAGTCAGAGACTATTCTGTACAAGGCGCCCCAGATATCAACAGTTGGTCACAATGTTCATTATGAACGTAAGCCTGGACCACATTTGTACATATATAAATGAATAAAAACGTTGCTGGTGGGATCATGCAGTGTCAGTGCAGAACACTGGGATTAGGCCTAAAACTGATTTTCTGGTGAATGTGTTTCTGTAGAAGCACTCTCAAAAGGTTCAATCTCGAAATGATATCGACTCTGCAATTCTCCAATTCTTAGTGGACTTCAATAAGGTTTATGTCTTTGTGAATGCTTAGTGTAACTTCAGTCTGTTTGGTACTCACAGATCGTGGTTTTAAAGTGGTGTTTAGACGAGGGAGGAGTGATAAACATATTTTAAACGAAGGGAAAGAGGACTGAATGCGTGGGTGGGGGGCGGTGTCCGGTAGCGGAAGTACTGAGTAGGTGGGGGAATTTCCCGACTGTGGAATGCTATGATGAGAGATGGAGATTGAGAGAGAGAGAGGGAGGGTGGGAAAGCCTGTAGGGGGTGAGTGCGTAGGCGAGTATGAGCGAGGTATGAAAGTGTGTGGGGGGTGAATGCGTGGGCGGTTACAGGAGTGATAAGGGGACGGTACCGACCAAATACGCCAGTCAGCAGCAGCAGTCAGGCGACAGCTAGAAATTGAAAACCCACCATCCAACCCCAAGCAACCACCTTTGTAATCTGCTGCATATAAAGTGTCCATAATTTTTTTTTCCTTTGTTTTTGATAAGCATGTTCTATGTAACACATGATAAGTCTGGCAACTACCTTACATTTTCTTTGTTTGTTGTTCTTTTTATTATGAGATAGTACTATATTGAACTGAATTGCCTCGGCTCAGTTGTACGCAGGGTGTTTTTCTTTATGGAGGTCCTTTTTGTGTTCGGATTTGTTGTTTTGTTTTTTAGTTTGTGTGTATTGTTGCAGGAGGGTGGGGGCAGGAAACAACCAGTAAACCTACTGGTTGGGTTAGATGTTGTCTTACATGTTTGACAAGTGAGAGTCACGGGAATAAAACGCCTCCGTTATTTTTGCCCAACTGACAGAAAAAGTGTTGCCGCCGCGGCGTGTTCAGTGTATAAGCGTGAGGAAGTAGTGTGGAGTTGAGCGTGAGACTGAGGTGTGATAGAGCGTGTGGTCGTGTGCGCTGTTCTGACAAAACCTCGCCCAAGTTCTGGTCCGGAACTCTGGCCAGCCATTTATTGGCCGAGAGGGGCGATGATGTCCGAACAGGGGCGCACTGAAGGGAAGGAGAGATTGAGATCGGGAAAAGGGGAGGGAGGGGGGAGGCATGAGAGTGACTGGAGTTTAAATACCTTTTTGGGCTCCTCGGGCCGTTTGCATGAGTGAGCGTAATCCTGCTCCAGCCACTAAGGAAGTTGCTCCGCTATAGCAGAGCACCTTGCTTAGTGGCTGGCGCAGGACAAAGTTTATATGGGAGCACCTTGCTTAGTGGCTGGCACAGGACTAAGTTTATAGCGGAGCACCTTGCTTAGTGCTGGCACAGGACTAAGCTCACTCATGCAACTAGCCCTGGGTGCAGAACTCTTTCACACATAAAGCGTCACGCCAAAGCGCATCCTTGCAAAAAGTGCATGGGCGGATGAAAAATTAATCATGGGTTTTAAGTCTACAGAGATAATCCCTCTGCGGTAAATAAACACTTTTTGATACGATGTCAGACATTGTTGAGGTTGTAAGAAGAGTATGCGTTATGCAAAGCGCTATGCAAGTAAGATTTGTCATTAGAAAGTTTGTTCATAACACGTTAGTTAGCTTCCCATTGTCGTCACGGGCACTTCTATACGACATTCCTGTGATGACACATTCCTGTGCTATTTTGTGGTATCAACAGAGACCTAGAGGACTTGTGACTCTGAGCACATTCACATCACTGAACATCAACAAATCTATGTCACAAAACTTTTGCTCGCTCCTACAACAAACTATATAAAAGATTGGTTGGCTGTACATTGCTTAACCCATTTAGCCCCAAGACCCTACCGCAGGAGATGGATGGACCGTGATAATTCAAGAGTAGTGCCATATTTGCTTGGCGCCTGAAGACGCAAAGCTAATCTGGCACTACCCTTGAATTATCACGGTCGACCCATCTCCTGCAACTGGTACAGGTGACAACTCCAAAATTTGGGAAATGGGGCCTTGTGGTTAAGAGGGTTACAAAAATAAAGGTGAGTGGGCAACAGGTAGACAGAAACATATGCCCCAGGGAAAAGAAAAGAGAAAGAGCTGTGGGTCTGAACACAGGGTGACCCTGGGAACTAAAATGTTGTTAACCCCACCCAAGTTCCCCAAGACAGACCCGGGTGGGGAGTTTGTTTATGAAGCCCATGTGAAATGTATATTCATGATTAGATGATAGACGGGGTTTTTTTTTTCTGTGTTTGGTTATATCGAAGTTATACCCCCACCCCATCCCACCCCCTTCTCGTTGCTGTTTGATATTTTGGAGACTGCAAAGTAACATGTCAACATTGGCCCATCTCGGCCCGAGGACCTTTTGCTTAACCCTTTGCGTGTTGGTAGCGGTTTTTGTCACGATGATTCCTGTATGAATCATGGCGACAAACACCGCTACCGACACGGAAAGGGTTAAAAGAGTTACTGAGAAGCACAACAGTACAATATCAAATATCTTTAATGGACAATAAATATCTTAAATCTTTATTCATATACCCACACATAATGAGCTCTGTCCGGTTTTATTAGTACAATAATTTACATCACAGAAACTTCTGAGGCAAGGAATACTCTGAGCATACAAAATTCGAAAGTGTAAAAAAAAGAACTAAGCCATTATTACATTCGCTGTAACAAGCTGTGCATAGTGAAATGTCCTGTATGCCACAAACCAGTCTGCACTCCATCCCACGACCCCTTCCCGCAACTTCCCATCGCCATGCTTCCCCCAACCTCCCTCCCCACCCCCTTCAACCCCTGCCCCCTTACCACTGCCCAAGTTCTCGTGTTTTCCTTTACACTGTTTCCTCTAACATACAAAAGCCAGGGTTTCACCTGAACAGATTTGTGAGACTAAAAGAAGTACGTTCTCCTGAGGAAAAAACCAGCATGTGTAATTATACATACAATGACGGCGCACAATGATAGTCAAGGCAACAAAAACAGTACCCTCTTTCCATTTCGGCCTTGAGGGTATGAAAAGCAATGAAGCCATCAGAGAAAATAACATTAGAATAACAATCGAACCATTTTTTTTCAGCAGCAGACATTTTGAAAACTAAAAACATATTTTAAAAAAGACATACAGCAGAACTAATTGGAATACTACCTTTAACACCTGTAGGATAGTCATCTAAGACAACTGTTCTCTCAACAGAAATTGTGAAAGGTAAAATAGTGTCAACTGTCATTAAAGACCATCATTTAGGTGGCTAAAGCCACAGTCACTACAGCCACCTAAATGATAGTCTTTCATGCCTTGGCTTCGCGAACGAAGATTCTATAGGGCTTGCCCACGTCGTCTGCAGGCATTTTCGTGACTGCGGACGCCAATCCGGGACAGGCAGGTTCGACCGCAGTGGCTGCAGGGGAAGGTCTGGTCAGGGTTCTGAGTTACGACAACTCTGCTTTTTCTCCTGAGCCGCTTGTCCTTGAGGTTAGCTCTGCGAGAGTCCTCAAAGGAGACGGCTGCCTTGTGAATGGTGGAGCGCCAGGTGTCACGGTCAGCAGCAAGCGAAGACCACTGGCGGTGGTCGATTTGGCAGGCACTAAGTGACTTCTTGAGACCGTCTTTGTATCTCTTCTTTGGTGCCCCTCTGTCTCGGTGTCCAGTGGCGAGCTCGCCGAACAGAGTGATCTTGGGTAGGCGATGATCCTCCATCCTGGAGACGTGCCCCGCCCAACGAAGCTGTGTCCGCAGCAGCAAATGATAGTCTTTAATGATAAGTGATCTCTCATAAGCTTCGTCACTCAAAACAGGTTCTGATATAGTGAGATAAATATAATGAGTCATCTGCCACTGGTCCATCCATCCATCATCCTGTGTATATCCAATTGTGACAGATGTTATCATTTTGAATTTCTGAGAGACCATCAGAGCCACAGACTTCTAATTTGGCACAGTGATCATATTTGACAATAGCTTTGATTGTCACTTGCGCTGACCTCCATGAAAGGTTACAAAGGTCAATAAACGGGCAATTTTTAAAGAAAATAGTTATAATCTTATTTTAGAACTTGCCAAAGAGAAAACTGCTGAAGCAACGTTTGTTTGCAGCTCTACTAAGTTAATCTCTCGTTAAGGTCAAAGGTCACGAGCAGTACGAAGGCTTTTATTTTAGGTTGTTGTTATTACAGGTAGTTCGTATATGAACTGTGCAATAAGACTCCAGCGGAAATGTTTTGCTTGGGGTTAAACTGTCTATGCATTTTAATTTTATTGGCTCCTTCCAAATGTCGAAGGGCAGGCATGTCAGCAAGTGTTGAAAATGTTCTATGTATGGGGGAATAAAAGCTACTGTATTTAGTTTTTCCACCTCAGAAGTAAAACTTGATACAAGCTAGTATTATTGACACAGGTTTAAGTACATAATTATTCAGAAGCAAATTCCCCCCCAAGGTGCACGGCTCCCATGATATTTTTTAATGTGTAATTTTCCATTTTGAAGAGTTTGGAACCCCGCCCCCCCCCCCCCCACCCCACCCCACACACACACACACACCTCCCACCCCTCCAGCGCCTATTCTTGGAAATTGTAAACGGTCCGTCCTGTAATTTTTCGACAATTGGTGAAAGGGTCTCCAGACTTCTCACCCCCTTCGCGCGACCTCCCACCCGCACTAACACCAGCACCACCCGCCCCTCGTTTGATAGGCAACGAGTGGCGCATTTGTAGTCCTCATCCTCTTCACATTCTCAGCAACTGTGACTCCGCCGACAGGAAGAGTTCCCACAAAAAGGTCTACGAAATTTCCCGCACGTTCTTTTTTTTTCTTTTTTTAACTGCCCTATACGTAAAAGAGGTCATTCGCATTAGTATTCGTGGTATAAAATGCATACTTACGTACTTTCAAACGTTTGCTCCCAAAGTTAACTTTTTAAAAACATTGTGTGCAAAAAATGACTAATCTTTACAAACACATAGACCTGGGATGACCTTGACCTTTTCTACAGGTGAAATATGTAGGTAAAGTTGTTCTTGTAAACTACAATTGTGTCGAGTTTAAAGTCTGTGAATGGTATAGCCCTTAAGAAATTGCCTTATACAAACCGCACGCAGACAAACACGACGGCTGAAGAGCGGCTGCATGGACGACTGGTGACTACATTTATAATGTTTCACGTTTGCTGTCACACCTAAGAAAACATGGTTTGCTCTTGGAACAACTATTTAGCCCCACCCCCTCCCCGCAGACAGTAATGCGCCATTTTGTCTAGTGTCTAGTGTTCGCGCTCTAGACAGGTCGACTCGCGACGGACTGCTTCCCACCGCTCGGATTCAAGCCGACCTTCGCGGGCGCGTTCCAGGCACGACCCGACTCACCGGTCAGCGTCGCGCCGCTATAGACGTTCCCGGTCCCCACGACGCCGCTCCCGCTTCAGGCGTCCTAGTGCCACCCGCCGCGACCCATCTCAGCAGTATAGCAGGTCAGGACGACGTGCTTCGCTCTCGTCGCCGAACTCTTCACGGGACCCATCGTCAGTTCGACCCATTCGACACCGCTCCCGTGTGAGAAGGACGCCTCCCAGGGCGACGATTACCTCCCGGGACACCGCCGATGTGAGTCGCGCCTCGTCGTGGAGTGGACTCAGCCCCCCGCGCGTAGAGGACGACGCCCTCAGCTTGACCCCCGAAGACTCGGTGTCAGCGCTCCTCCGGGATGCCAGCCCTGCCCCGTCTGGTCTCTCTCACGGTGACGAGGATTTTCAGCCATCTTCCATCGGACATAGGTTGGAGACTCTACGGGCTTTTGACGAAGCGGCTCGTCTCATCGCGGCTTGCCTTCTCGCGGACGACTGCCCACCCTCCCCCATCTCAAGAGGAAAGCCTCCGCCTTTATCTACGCGGAGCGACAGACCAAGCGGTTCAAGTCTCTTCCCCAGCCGCCGGGCTTCCGGGAGCTACGTGATGCGTTCTCCGCTCATCTCGCGCAAGGTTCCTGTGGTTCTTCGGGATTCTTCTCGGACTCCAGGTGGCCGACAGGTTTGGGCGCCGGGAGGGAGTGTTGCGCCGCCACGATGTCCCCTACCAGCGAAAGGTTCTGGCGCTTCCCGGAGAGGTCCCTCAGGTAGAAGCGGGCGAAGGTAGACTCCTCTCGCCAACCCACGGCCGCCACAATGTCTTTGACAGCACAGTTGCGGTCGAACGCAAGGCTTGCGGCCATGGCCCTGATCTCGTGCGCCTTGATGTTCATGTGTTTGGCTGCATCAGGGGCGAGGTCCTGGTAGGCAGATCGTATCACCCACCGGAGCCAGGAGGATATCGTCTGGGCTGAGATGTCCTGTCTACCTGGGGACAGAGGGGGAAAAGGGCGGGTGCGTCCCCTGCGTAGCGGCTTGGTCCGGCGCAGGTACACGCGTAAGGTTCTCACCGGGTCATGTTGTCTGGACTCACGGGTGGAGCCTGGGTCTCTCAATGGTTGTATGGTGACCAACTGAGGGGCAGCCAAAGGTGATCGGGTCTTGGCTAGAAAGGCCGGATCGGGTAGCAGTTGAACCGAACTGTCCGTCCGGAACTGCAAACAAGCGGGACGGGCTGAAAGGGCGTGCAGCTCGCTGGCCCTGGAGGCTGACGCGAGGGCCATAAGGAAGCAAGTCTTTCGCGTCACGTCTGGTAGTCTCGCCAACTGGATCGGCTCGAAGCGGGCCGAGTTGAGCCAAGGGAGGACCCAAGGCAGGTCCTATCGCGGCACCATGGAGCGAAGTGTCGGACGTTGTAGACCGAAGTGGGCCATGAGGTCGGCGAGGTCTTTGCAGTTACCCGGGTCGGGACGGCCCAAGTGTCGGTACTTGTCAGCGACCATGGCGAGGTAGCCGCCGATGGTGATCGGGGCTAAACGCTGGTCGGTGAACAGCCAGAGGAAAAAGTCCGCCATCTGAGGAAACGTCAAATTCGTGGGGGAGAGGTGCAGGTCGTAACACCAGTCGCACAGGACTCGCCACTTCCCTTCGTAGACTCGTCTGGTCGAGATTCTGCGGGCTGAAGCGATAGCTTCCATCGCCGCACTTGAGAAGCCTCTAGAGGTGAGGGCTTGCCGCACAATCTCCAGGCGTAAAGGAGGAGCCGCTCGGGGCACGGGTGGTACAGGGCCTGCCGTGGTTGCTTGAGCATCGTGCGCGGGGTGGGAAGCCGCAATGGAGGGGCCGTGGCGAGGTTCAGGAGGTCAGGGGTCCACGACTTGGTCCAGCAAAACGGGGCCACCAGGAAGAGTATCGCGTTGCACCCTCTGAGCTTGAGTAAGACCTTGGGGACTAGCACCGTCGGCGGGTAGGCGTAGACAACCAGGCCGTCCCAGGGAATGGAGAGAGCGTCGACTGCCCAGGCAAGCGGGTCTGGAATCGGTGATACGAAGAGTGGAAGCTGGCGATTCCACCTCGTCGCAAACAGGTCGATCATGGGGGGGCTCCCAAGTTGCGCCGATCATCCGAAAAATGTCTGGGCGAAGCGACCATTCGGTATGGAGAAGCTGGCCGCGTCGTGAGAGGGAGTCGGCTAGCACATTCAGGTGTCCCGGGATGTGTCGTGTCCGGAGGGTGATGTCCCGATCTTCGCAGCAGCGGAGCACCTGGTAGAGGAGGATGCAGATGGAGGGAGACCGGGTTCCGCCCTGCTTCTGTATGCAGGCGACGACTGTGGAGTTGTCCGAGAGTACAAGGAGCTCCTGGTGTCGTAGACGGGGTCGCCACACGAGTAGGGCTTGCCAGACCGCCTTCAGCTCTAACAAGTTGATGTGATAGGTCCCTAGTTCCGGGGGCCAGACGCCGGAGGCAGTCGCGAAAGACGGGAGCAGGTAAGCGTCCCAACCGGAGAGACTTGCGTCGACGCAGAGGGACAGTAGGGGAGGAGGCCAGTACAGGAGAACGCCCGTGGCGAGCCAGCTTGGGTCAGCCCAGCGAAGGAGATGAGGGAGGAGAATCGGTAGCACTGGAACCAGAGCCTCTAGGTCGGCCGTCGACGGTCGCCAGTGGAGGAGCAGGTGCAACTGCAGCGGGCGGGAGTAGAGACGCCCTAGGGGGAGCAGGTCCGCTGCCGCGCTCTTCAGTCCTAGGAGCTGAAGCCACTGTCTGGCGGGAATCGTCGTCTCCTGAGCCACCTGCCGCGCAAGGCTCGCCAACTTATGGATACGCTGTTCCGGTAGCCGGACGCTGTTTAGGTCGGTGCGGAATTCCATTCCCAGGTGAACGAAGCGGCGAGATGGTAAGAGATCCGACTTGCCCGCGTTGACCAGGAAGCCCAGTCTGTCGAGTAGCAGGAACATCGCATCTCGATCCTCCTTCAGGGCGGAGTCGGACTGGTTTCTCAGAAGAAGGTCGTCGAGATTGTTTGATGTGGGGCTCGAAAACGTCCGTCGGGCTCTCGCTACAACTGCGTCCATGATGCGGGTGAAGACCCACGGGCTGAGGTTGAGGCCGAAGGGTAGCGCGCGGAACTGGTAGACAACACCCTCGAAGGCAAAGCGAAGATAGCGTCTGGAGGCGGGGTGCATGGGTACGTGAAGATACGCATCTGCCAGGTCCAGGCTGACGGCAAAGTCCATGGGCTGCACCGCGGAGCGAAGGGCCCGGGCGGTTTCCATGCGGAAGGATGGCGCGACGATGAACTTGTTGAGCGCCGAGAGGTCTATGACGGGACGCCACTTGCCGCCTGGCTTGGGCACCACGAAGAGCCGGCTGTAAAATGCTGGGGAGTCGTGTCGCGTCACCACCTCCGTGGCGGACTTCTGAAGCAAGGCGGCTACTTCGCTGCGCAGGGCCTCGGCTCTGAGCTGGTCTGCCGGTACCGAAGTCCACACCGGTGTACGGCGCAAGGGGTGCGGGGACCGAAAGGAGATCATGAGTCCCTCGGAGATTGTCGTGAGAATCCACGGGTCGTCCGGTAGCAGCGATCGCCATACGTCGCTGCGAAGCGCCAGCCTCCCGCCGACAGGAGACCCGGAAGAGGTCGGCGGGGGTCGAAGGGGGAGGCGGTCAGTGGGCCCTGCCCCGCCCGGACAACTATTTAGCCCCACCCCCTCCCCGCAGACAGTAATGCGGCATTTTGTCTAGTGTCTGAAAGCGCGTCATCTTAAAGTGATGTAGCGACATAAACCTGAATTTTTTTACATATCTGTTTTATTCTCTTTACTACCACTAGACGCAAATATTTCTCTGAAATCTTTCCTAATTCAGTTCCAAGGAACCCCAAACGTCAAATAAATATATGTCAGTTGTGTCAGCAAGAGCCAAAATCGCCATGAGCCACAACGATCTATGTGTCTTGCACATGAATCTATTGAGAGTTTGTCGCCTGTAACCCTGCTAAGTGCAAATATCATCAAAACAAAAAAGTTGGAAAAAATCGGGCCTGTGGTTTCAGAGACATTGCCTGCACAAATGCGCATACAAATATGACCTCTGCGACCTTCACCTTACAGGTCGTGAATTCTATTAAAAACATCACCTATGAGGGGAAGGCATCTTTTCCTAAAAATTCAGAGCAAATCAGTACAGCAGTTTCAGAGGTATTCTCTACTCAATATTCTGCGAGAAAGATATGGCAACTATGTCAAGGTAGAGGCACGTTTAAGATTGATGGCAATGTGTGATATGGTAAAATACAATACTCTAAAATTTGGATTGAATAGGCCCAATGGTTATTGAAATATTGCCTAGCGCACAATTCTGCACAAAACAAATATGGCCGTTGTGACCTTGGCCTTTACGACAGTGAATAGATTCTGGTATGCAACACTCTGTGTCTTCACAAAATATCACAATTTGCCATTCGGATCACATCGTTTCGGTGCTTACAGTAACATTGCCTAGACAATGGCATACATAAATATAGTCATTGTGACCTTGACCTTGACCAAAGTGACATGATCCTGGTGTGGGATAATCTGTATTGAGAAAAAGTATCAACATCTGAAATTTGCAACAAACTGGCTGAATGGTTTCTGATATATACGCTAGACAAATACTGCTCCTTATATGAAACACTGTTCTAATTATGAAACACGTTTCACATTAGTTGCTCTTTGTGTTTCATAATAGGAACAAGATACCTCTCCAGGAAAATGCGTGCCTCCAAAATAACAAAAAGAGAACCAAAACGATTGCCGCTGGTTATCTGATGTCTGAAGATTGCTCTTCATGATAAGAGTGGCTATTTTTTTTAAAATCACAAAACTGGATGCTCATGTAGGTGTTTCAAAATGGCGAAATATTAGATGCAGAAGGGTCAAAAATCACATTTTCTCGGCGTGTTTTCGTTTTCATCACGCCTGACCTTCTTGTACCGGACATAAGGCTCACTGAAGTAGCTCTATATTACTGCACAGGCGGAATTTGGAAAAGTTATTCCGTTTCGCCGAGAGCAAGGTGTTTCATAATAGGCACTGTTTCATAATAGGGGCTCCTCCCCTACGGCCGTACGGTCCAAAATCACAGACTGGCTCACACATTGTTAAATAATCAAATCAGTATAATGCCATGACCCATAAACAGCCTAAAACAGCAAGATATTGGCAGATTGGGTAAAAGAATCCAGATTATCAACAGTATGACTAGGACTATGAGAATCGTAGCTGGTAAAATATAAGAGTAAACTGCTGATGTAACAAAGTACCCGGCGTGTTGTTACTTCTGCTATTGGCACGAGTGAAGACCCTTGTATCGTCTGTTCACTACCTCAGCGGTTACTTTTTTCCTCCTAGCAGAAAACAAGATGGGATGAACCATAACTCACAAAGTCCTTCCTTCTATATGAGAACTGTCCTCGCTGTCAAGGGTCTATACCTTTTGTCTTTGACCTGATTCTGACGTTGAAATGTATCCTATTGAACAAGATGAAGATTTCATCCGAAAGTCCACCGTATTATTTGGAGAACACATGCGTTTTTCTTTTAGGAACATTCACAGTTGTTCATATTTTTAAGCGTATCCCTCTGAGCCATTTCCATCCTCTCTAAGCGAGTCTCTGATCAACACAACACACACGCCGGCGCACACAAATAAAGACGGACACACAGCGCCTCCCGCCATTAGTACGCTCTGTGGGCTGGATTAGCGACAGGAATTCTGAAGCAGAATAGCACGAGCAGCAAAATGACGTCATTATAAGCTTGACGTCATGGCATCGCTAGTCTCAAGACGCCGTGCACACAGTGACGAAATTGATGTTTCACGTCACTCATCTGAAAGGCACGCAGCCTCTTCCAGGCCTGACTGTTTTGTTCCACACAGCCTTTTCCAGAGCTGACTGTTTGATAGGAGTATATAGTGGATCCAAAACTTGCACAAATTAATTAATTATTATTCAAAAGGTTTAACAGATACAACTCTGGCTAACGAACTCATCCAATGTCTTTCTCGAAACTAGCTGTATATAAAATTTCAAGTAAATATGAAAAAAATTACGGATTCTAATCTGGGACAATCGACTTTCTATAAATGGTATTTTATGTCTTCAAGGAGACATCCCCTTACAATATGCTCGGCGGCTCTCTTAGCCACTCCTTGAAGAAACTATTTGGTTGGTTGGTTGGTTGGTTGGTTGGTTGGTTGGTTGGTTGGTTGGTTGGTTGGTTGGTTGGTTGGTTGGTTGGTTGGTTGGTTGGTTGGTTGGTTGGTTGGTTGGTTGGCCGGCCGGCCGACCGACCAGCCGACTGATCGATCGATATTGTTTTACTTTTATTATTACACATCAAGACTACATGCACACACACATGCACGTACACGCGCACGCACGCGCGCACACACACACACACACACACACACACACACACGTGCAAACACCTACATACGCACACATACACACAGACACACACACACACTCACGCACAAGCGCGCGAGAAAGAACTCACACACACGCATACACTTCAACGCAATTTGGTGTTCAGACATTATAATTGTTCCGAAAACGTGTCATGTACGTACGAGGTCACACCAGATTTGCAGATCGCACCACATAGGTGACTTGGTTGTTGCCACACTAGTTACCGCCCTCGATCTGACCTATGCCTGATGATCATCCCAACGGACCGATCGAGGCACCAAGTGTGGAAAAAAAGCACATTATCTGCACAGGCACCATTAGCCTGAAAAAACAAACACACAAACGAGATATTTTAAAGACGGACCAATAACACACGGTGAAGGCCGAAGGTCGAAGTAATTTCGCAGTGATGTTCGAAGGCGCTCCACCGATGTCCACTTCGGACACCTTGCGAAATATATAGCATACGACATATAAAGACCCCTTTAATTACGAGAACGCATACCGTAGTGATCGGGGCAACCCAAAGAAACATAATATGATGAGGGGCCCCCTCTTACTGCCTGGACAGGCGGTGTCCGATGTTAGTGTCTCAGATCTTAGTGTTAGTGACCAGTGCCCCGTGATTTGTTGCTGGTCTATAAAACTCCCCAAATCAAACAAACATCGTCATACCACAACAACCTACAGGTCGTTTAAGCATTTCAGTCGTAATGAGTTTCTACACGACCTTAATAACACTCCTTTTGACGATGTCCTTCTCACAGATGATCCAAATATTGCGCTGTCCACTTGGTACAGATTATTCCTTGGAGTATTAGACAGACATGCGCCGATTAGAACAAAAAGAGTAAAGAGTGAGATACTTCCCCCTTGGCTGACAAAAGAAATAATGCATGCCATGTCGGTGCGAAATGACCTAAAAAGAGAAAAGAACTTTGATGAATTTTAAAAGCAGCGAAACCGTGTGAGGTCAATGGTGCGAGCCGCGAGGAAAGACTTTATCCGCAACACTGTCAAGGACAACAAATATGTGTCAACAGTTTGGCGGGTACTGAATTCGATCACTCGAGGCAATAGCAGTAGGTCAACAACCATCCCCAGTAATCTCTCCGCCGACACATTCAACGAACATTTTTTGTCTGTTGCGGATTTGATAACTACTCCTAGTCGTGATACAGAGGCTGACATATGCCCCGATTACTTAGTTAATTTCTGCAACAGAAAAACAACTGGCACACTACCATTTAATATCCCCATACTTGCTGTGCACGAAGTGGGCAAACTAATTAGTGACCTAGCTAATAAGAAGTTCTCCGGCCAAGATGATATCAACCCACAAATATTAAAGTTGTCTGTACCATACATCATAGAGACCCTTACTTATATTTACAACTTATGTATTCAAAAGAATGTATTCCCTACAGACCTCAAAGTTGCAAAAGTCGTTCCACTGCCAAAATTAAAAGATCGTACTGACCCTAACAACTATAGACCCATTTCTCTGCTGTCAGTATTATCTAAACCCCTCGAAAGGCATATACATAAACACCTATCTGACTACTTAGAATCGCGAAAGTTGCTACATTCGTCTCAGTCAGGATTTCGCCCTCGGCACTCATGTCATACGGTTCTGAGCAGATTAACAGACACATGGCTTTCAAATATGAATAATTCGCAGCTGACAGGTGTAATTTATCTTGACTTTAAAAAGGCTTTCGACTTAGTGAACCATACAATATTGATTTCCAAACTTAAGCATTATCTTCGAAACGACATGGCTGTTTCCTTTTTTATGTCATACCTCAAAAACAGAAAACAGAAAGTAATTGCTAATGGAGCCTACTGTTCTACTAAAGATGTTAAACTCGGGGTTCCGCAGGGGTCAATCTTAGGTCCTCTTTTATTTTGTATTTACATCAATGACCTGCCTCTAAGTCTCACCTACAAAGCAACACAGTGTGATATGTTCGCCGATGATACCTCAATCCACACAGCTAACAAAGACATACGTGAAGTTGAAAACGGCCTTCAAAAAAGTCTCGACGATATATCAGCATGGTGTAAAGTCAACTCATTGATTCTGCATCCTACTAAAACAAAATCTATGATTATTGCAACACGCCAAAAGCACCAGTTAAAACCTTTAAAGCTTAATCTATCACTCGGCGACGACATCATAGAACGGGTAGCCGAACATCGTCTATTGGGGGTCATAATTGATAATCAGCTGAGGTGGCAGATGCACATTGACAATGTCTGTAAAACGGTCTCGAAAAATGTCTTTATGTTATCGAAATTAAAGTATTACACAGATAGTGAAACCAGAAAATTGTTCAGTAATGCACACATCATGTCACATATAAACTACGCATCGACGGTGTGGGATTGTTGCAGTGATGTCCACTTAAAAAGACTAAATTCTTCCATAGGAGAATGGCAAAATTAATTCTTCCCGACACGCACTTGACGACCGAGGAAAAACTCAGTAAAGCTGGATTCCTGCCCCTTCAAAATCATTTTAAATATAACAAAGGGGTACTGATGTTTAAAGTGTGGAACCATAGCGCTCCAGAATATTTAACAGAGTTGTTTAAAAAATCAGATTCCTGCTATGGGAACATGAGGGGTCTTTATATTGTTTCAAAACCCCGAATAGATATATTTAAATCTACTTTGTCATTTGCGGGTTCCACACTGTGGAACTCACACCCACATCACGTTAAAGCCACTCCGACATTATCTCGTTTCAAGGCAAGTCTTTATGGGTATTTGACATTACTCAAATAATAATATCTAGTTATTCGTAGACACACGAATGTACGTGTATATTCTAACAATCATGTGTATGTGTATGTGTGTGTGTGTGCGTGTGTGTGTGTGTGTGTGTGTGTGTGTGTGTGTGTGTGTGTGTGTGTGTGGACGCGTGAGTGCGCTTGTGCGCGACGTATTCGCGTATTTGTGTTTAGTGGACTATATATTTTGTACCACTGTGCTTTGATGTCCCTGTTTTATGTATATTTTGTACTTAGTTAGTCGTAGTTGTAGCAACGGAAGGTACGAAAAATGACATAGTCACTGACTGTGTTAATATCTTCACCGTTGTAAAATAAAGATTCATTGATTCATTGATTCATTCATTGAAGTCCTTACAATCAAGGGCCGCCACTACTTTCTTTGACCTGGGGGAATAACTTCTATTATCCACTTCGTTGTCATACAGTGGGCGCAGGTTGTGTCTTCGAAATCATTGATTCAAGATTCAAAATTCAAGATTCAAGAAATTGTATTGTCCATTAAAGGATATTTGGTTTTTGTTTTACATTCAAACGTCAAATATACCCAGAAGTTAAAGGGACGGGGATAAAATATAAGTAATATAAGCAGAGGTTTGATACACGGACCCTTGTAGGCCTGAGGTATGTCAAAGGAACCACTGTTTTTCCCGAAGGCCGAAGGCCTGAGGGGTACAATGGTTCCTGTGACCGCTCGACGGCCTACAAGGGTCCGTGCAGCAAACCGTTTCTACCAATAATGTATTTGTTTTCATTCCTCCGCTATTTCGTAAAAGAAATCAAACAAATATACATTTATACATAATAGACTTACTAAGTAATTTAAAATCTTTTATGACGGTGCCGTCTTCAGTAGTGTGCCTATTGCCCGGTTTCAAACAACACTAGGAAACTTTGTACTTTAGAACGTTTTGGTGGTCTTTTGTAGAACAAAACTGGCACCTAAAACGCGTCAGAAAGAGGGCTACAAAAAGTCTGCCTTTAGTCGCTACAAAGGTTTTTTGTAGCGAGGTACGGTTTGCGCTAAAGCTTGGTCGTGTGACGTAGGGATGAAAACAAAGTGTTTTCAACAAGAAGCATAGATCCTCATGAACACCCGCAACTGCGAGGGTTCATGAAGATCTGTACCCCGGCCTTGCAACTAAGTGACGTTCAATTCAGGCGCAGTGAAGGGGTTAACCAAAGTGTGAAGCTTACCTGCTGTTTAACAATGAAGAGCGCCGATATTGCCGATGTTGACGGTAGGACTGCCAGCTAACTTGTTCCCGAGGTTATCGACACAGTAACACACAGAGCCGGTGCACGCGTACCGTTGGTAACTTCCGGATTGGGTGCACATGAACAGGCGACCAATCAAACCAGCCTGCATGTAGGCGTATTGGTCACGTGCACACTCTGTGACGAACAGACGTATCGAAATCAGAAATGGGTCAGATCTGCACGTCTTTCGACGAAAACGGTGGATGCAAAACCCGGACCACTAACATTTCTACCTCTACAACTTCGATATTACGGCTACTGCTACTACCACCACTACTACGATACTAATACAACAAGCTCAGGGTCGGATCAGGGTTGGGGGATTACAGGGGTTCCGAAACCCCCCCCCCCCCCCCCATTTCCCCCCCCCCCCCCGCCTCCATACCACATATTTTGTAAAATGACATAACAAAGTCCCTTCTTGGGTGCTTGAACACCCCCCCCCCTCCCCACCACCCCACTCCCTGTTTGATATTTTGGCGGATGGTTAGAGTTTCTAACACGGACGCGCCTTCTCGACACTCCAACCCCACTCCCCCACCCCCTCCCTCTTGCTTTTCGATTTTTAGCCCCTGGAAGCAAGGTCTAGCGTCGGGGAAGCCTTTTGTATCAGGTTGGAGGTCCCACCACCAAAGGGAAAGTTTGAAGCCCCTCCTCCCCCCCCCCACCCCCCACCCCCACCCCGGAGGGAAATGATATAGTCCATAAGCTAGCCAGGTCTACCGCGCACCCCCCCCCCCCCTCAGTACTCAATAAGATGGGATTCAAAGTGTACCTTAGTATGTCCTGAGATGTTTAAGCCATGTTCCCCGAATATCCTTAGGAACACACCAGAGATATAGCCGATGGCACAAGGGTACCCCCCATTCACGCTCTTTGCAGATGCTAAAGTGATGTTGAGAAACATTTTCCTCTAAATAAATCAGAATTCATCACAGAAGCCCAAATCAGGCAATATTATGTTAAGACACACCTTCTGCATCCTCTGCAAAAACCATAATGAAGAAAGATTGAATCTCTGGCTCACAGTGAAGGTATTTGTGCACCCAGTAAACGGCCATTTCCGCGAAATCGCAAAAAAAAAAATACAAAAATAATGTGTCAGATGCCTTCAGACATTTTCTATAGCACTGCCAGTCCAGTTTCAGGCTTACATCATTAAAACAGGATCTCACAATTATTATAAACTTGACTAGGTGATGCTGTGATCACTGTGAGTGACACAGTGGTTGATTTTGTATCCCTACCCCCAAGTTGTAAAAATACACAAAATTAATTAGAAAAAATTACTAAAGTTATTCCATTTCATTTTGACCTCTCTTTACTATTAAGTTTCAATAATTTGAGCATAAAGTGCAAGAAAATAAGGAAATTCAGCATCCTTTGCGGTACGTTCGTGGTGAATGATAGCTTTTTCCCATTTAAAATTGCCGAATTGGGAAACGTACGTTGTTTCTGATGCCCTCAGAAATTTTGTATACAACTGATAGGTCTTTGTTAGGTTTTATTGGTTAGGATAGGATACCACAGTTACTCCCAACCTGATTTTATGATACTGTGATGCATTTAGGGGCCACAGTGGCTAAATCTGCTGCCCTACCCCCATTTTACCAGTACGCAAAGGAACGCAAAATGATCATAACAATTGCTTATGTCATACTCCTCTGTTTAAATATGTTGTTGCCAGTTTTCTTAACAAAATATGCATATTGAGCATAAACATTTGTGATCATTTCATTAATTTCAATGTGACCCATCAGTTTAATTGTAATTCTTTTTAGTAAAGGCCTCCTTAACAGGGGCTGCCGCGGGAGCTTCTACCGTCTGCACATTCAGCTGTCTTGTCAAACTCGGGGAAGGTGTACCTCAGGGAGATGTTGTGTCGAATGCTGTTCTTGGTCTACATTAGTGACATCAGTACAACAGTACCAAGGTTCGTCTCGAACATCCTCCATGCGGATGACTTTACAGTGTGGAGCGCAGCAGAACATAAAGAAATAGCATCCTGCGGAATCCAAGAAGCTGTCAATAGAGTCAGCAGCTGGACTGAAAGAGGACACTCAAACTGAGCTAGACCATCTCTTTCAATCAGATGGAAGATGTCACCTTCAAACTGGAGACCTTCCAGTACCAAAGACAGACAGGCCAACTTTACTGGCAACAAATAAATTACTGGATTCACGTGGAGACCTCACATCGAAGCCATGGAAGCGAGAGCTGCAAAAAAAAAAAGAAGTCTCTAATGAAGAAACTGGTGGGGACCAGATTGGCACAAATTACAGCATCCTGGCACAAGCAAACACCTGCTCGGTCAGACCAGTAGTGCGGTACCAAGATACATCGACAACATGAAACACTGCCTGCAAAACCCCAAAAGCTAGGCTTGACAAGATGCAGAACATGGGTCATTTTCATGATGCAGTGACAGTCCTAGAGCCATCTGGAGCACCCCAATTTATGAAATGGAGGACATTGGAGCCACTGGAACGCAGAACAGCACACAGGATGAAGAGACTTACTAAACACCGACAGCATGGGAGACTACAGGAGCAGACCAAGAACCGTCAGAAACGCCCAAGTCTGAACCGCCAACTGACGGTCCTACAAAGGGCTAAAACCGACGTCCTGGAACCAAGCCCAAAGATGTGTGAAGAGCTCCCTTCAGATACCTGGACATCTCGAAAGAGCCTTCTAGACAACATAAACAATGTTCCAGGATTCTCTGCCAAAGGTCGCGGCACTGCACAAAGCCATCTTGCGGGAGATTATGCACAAGCGCTACCCTAACAGCAGCTGTGGTACCGCACAAGACGCCGTGCGGAATGAAGGATGTGGCGTGTACATCTGTTGTGCAGACCGCACTACTACCTCCCTCTCCTTACCAGCTGGCGGCAGCAGCTCCAACTATCGTACAGATCTGCAGGTGCTCAACACAGCAGCAGAGCACTAGCTAGGGAAAGGCAGCAGCTTGATCCACTGATCTAACCAGGAAGCTTCAAGATAAAATGGATGCCCTGTCCACAAAATAGTGCTGCAGTGGATTCCAGTGCATTCTGCAATAGCTGAGAATGGAGAGGCTGACAGCCTAGCCAAACCAGGCGCCAGACTACCTCAAGATCACAACCTCCTGTAAAGAAAACAAGACACTACAGCAACAAAGTGTTTGGCAACAGCAGAATGGTGTCTGCAGCCCGTGGGCAGACGACATCAACAAGCTGAGCAGGGAGAGCCAGGCCATCATCTTTCATCTACGCACTGATTACTCTGGACTAGGTCCGTACAGAAAAGCAGGGACGAAGTTTACAAACTTTTCATAAACGTCTCACAAACCCAAACTGAAGCCTGAAGGTTTACACACTTTAATTAGATCACTCTATAGGACAGTCTCACTTCTCATCAAGTACGGGTTATCTTTCGCTGCTCTTTAGCGTAGGAGAACGCTCACTGAGTTCCGGCTGCTGTTTCGACAATGGCGTCAGCATTAAAGGCTAGATCGGCAAAAGTATGTGGAGGTGGAAAACATTACTGTGTTATTTGCCATAACCACCGAGGAAAAATTATTGACGGAAGAGTTGTCAAGCTACATAGCTGTCTGTATTGTTTGTAAAAAAAAGTGTATCACATCGCACACTATCCGATGAAATGGCCTGTTTTTTTTTTTATCGGCCGGCCGTACACACTCGAGCGACACAAGTCAGTCTGAATTTTTATGTCTAGTTCATGTGTGTTTCGAGGAAGTTTTGCTTTAAATTGCCGGTACTCCTCATCGTCAGCGGACCAAACAGTGGAGATAGTTATTTTGCGCAGCGTTTTGTTGCACGTATCTCGATCTCCGTTTAATCCTATCCCCCGTATAAACCTAAAGTATGTCAATGTAAAGGTGAAAAGAAAAAAGTCGAAAATTGGAAAACCAAGACAACGGAAAGCTTCGTCGATCCGAACCAGTTGCCGTCCATCGTTGTAAGAAAAACCAAACAAAACAAATGAAGGGAAAGGGGAACACCCATATAAAAAGGGTTAGTTTGGGGAAAAAAAAAAAAAAAGTTGAAGATCACACACGCCCATTATACAAAAACCGTATGAAAATATCAGGGCGTGAGTGAGACAACAACCTGCTGGCATCAGTAGGTAGGCCTTAGAGTCGGTAGTCCTAATCCCTACCAAAAAATATGGGGATAGAACTTCAACGGAGATTTTGATACGTGCAACAAAACGCTGCGCAAAATAACTATCTCCACGGTTTGGTCCGCTGACGATGAGGAGTACCGGCAATTTAAAGCAAAACTTCCTCGAAACACACATGAACTAGACATAAAAATTCAGACTGACTTGTGTCGTTCGAGTGTGTACGGCCGGCCGATAAAAAAAAACAGGCCATTTCATCGGATAGTGTGCGATGTGATACACTTTTTTACAAACATCATAAGTGGAGAGGGGGGTATATAATCATAGAAAGAGGTATATGGTCAGCTGGGTAGGGGTGGGAGGGGGGGGTGTTCTGGGCAACAGGACTTCCCTGGGTCCGACCCTGATGCCAACCAACCATCCCATAAGTTTATAGACGAAAACAAAAATGCACTATATTAAAACAAACACATTAACGTTTTATTGGTTTTTTTTGTGCAGATATTACTAAATTTTACAAGAACAATACATGCAGATACACTTGAGTGGATAATTTTAAAGTGAACTGATCCCTGAGACTGAGAGCTAAAAAACCTAAAATGAGGACCCAACAAATGTCATTGTACTCTGTGCTATAAGTGTCTGTGTATACATTTTTTATACATTTTTTCTAAAATCATATCATCTCATGTTACATCATTTTCAACTTCATACTCATTATTTGAAAGGAACTCTGACTATGACAATGAAATAGATGCTAGTAGTTAGCACTCAGCATTTTGTAAAAAAAAAAAAATTAAATTAAATAATAATAAAGGGGACTGCTCGAAGTACGTTTGATAGCGCTACAAAAATGCATAGGTACTCAAGTAAACAGACATTGATTTTTTTTTTATAAAGTTTATGAATTTTTTTTTAATATTAACAATTTCATGTACTTTATGCCATGTAGAATACTTTATTTATATCAGAAATCAGGGATAATTGATTTTACTTATATTACAAAACTACTAACTCGCAGATCAAATTTTACACACACACACACATATGACAATAATGTAATTTATAAACAGAGTCCAAAGCACAAGAAGCACATGCTGACAAATATGAAATATTTATAATATATCATATGGCAGTGGTCAGTGGAGTCAACTGTTTACTGACCTGCATCATTTCTTTCCACAGCATCATCGACAGCATCCTCACCATCTTTTCGCAGCAGAAATGTGCCTCTTGCTCTGCGCACTAATTCTTCTTTTTTTCCACTGACAAGTTGTCCATGTTTTCGAAGAAAATCTTTTAATTGTTTCACGTTCATGCGTTCTATGTCTGCTTCCATCTTGCCGGAACTCGGTGTAGCAAAGGGAGGATACTCGTGCTTAACTTCCTTATTACAAATGGGAAAGGGCTATATCAGCAGCTCATTTGAAGTTTCCGTGCCTAATGCATGAAGAGATACCAAAATAAAAGAACGCTTAGCGAATGGCGGAGCTCGGTAGCAGCGTAAACAACCAATCAGAATGTTCGGCAGAAAGGCCATGCAGTCACTTCATGATCAGAGCTAAATATAGATCACTTGCAACAAGCATCAGCATGATCGTTCGCAATGGAATAGTCACAAATTGGGGGAGAAAATAAAGAAGTAGACAAAAGTTTGCCAGCACTTTGTAATTTTTTACAAACTTTCACAGATTTTAAGGACAAAGACTGAAATTGACAGACTTTCCAGGGCCCTGAAAAAAACCTTGTCATTTTTTAACAACTTTCACAAATGTTCACAGACCGTACAGACTCTGCTGGACTCACCTCGTGAGACTGGATCAAGCGGAAACAGCCCTATGCGAATTTGGCGTAGAAAATCAGTCTCCTTAGCACATTCTCCAATCCTGTCCATAAAGAGAAGCTGTCTGCTGGCAGTTCTGACCAGAAGACACGCCCCTATACACCAAACTCTGAAAACATGCTGCCGAGCTCTTGACAGATCACTTATTGGCAGCCAGAACAATATACGATTTAAAGACGATACTCACAAACCAGATAGGTGAGGCTAGCGCTGGCAGAATTGTCAGTACTCAAACCAAGGGGAATCACAGCGCTGGACAGACAACAGTTAGATCCCCTGCCCCCGCCTATCAGGCACCCAATCGCCAGCCCACAGAGAAATACGCAGGTATAGAATAAGACAATCATTTCCATTCCTTATAAGAATGGATCAGGTCTCTTATATAACCCATGTCTTTCTCCGGAACTTAGGAAGTAGGCAGGAGAAACATACATACACAAACATGAAGGTGCGCTACTATATGTGGTCGGGTAAATACCCTGATTTCCCACAGTAGATGCACAGAACATTACACAACAATGTAACGATACAAATTTTGCCTCGAGTTATACATGATACTCACAAACCAGATAGGTGAGGCTAGCGCTGGCAGAATTGTCAGTACTCAAACCAAGGGGAATCACAGCGCTGGACAGACAACAGTTAGATCCCCTGCCCCCGCCTATCAGGCACCCAATCGCCAGCCCACAGAGAAATACGCAGGTATAGAATAAGACAATCATTTCCATTCCTTATAAGAATGGATCAGGTCTCTTATATAACCCATGTCTTTCTCCGGAACTTAGGAAGTAGGCAGGAGAAACATACATACACAAACATGAAGGTGCGCTACTATATGTGGTCGGGTAAATACCCTGATTTCCCACAGTAGATGCACAGAACATTACACAACAATGTAACGATACAAATTTTGCCTCGAGTTATACATGATACTCACAAACCAGATAGGTGAGGCTAGCGCTGGCAGAATTGTCAGTACTCAAACCAAGGGGAATCACAGCGCTGGACAGACAACAGTTAGATCCCCTGCCCCCGCCTATCAGGCACCCAATCGCCAGCCCACAGAGAAATACGCAGGTATAGAATAAGACAATCATTTCCATTCCTTATAAGAATGGATCAGGTCTCTTATATAACCCATGTCTTTCTCCGGAACTTAGGAAGTAGGCAGGAGAAACATACATACACAAACATGAAGGTGCGCTACTATATGTGGTCGGGTAAATACCCTGATTTCCCTAAGTTCCGGAGAAAGACATGGGTTATATAAGAGACCTGATCCATTCTTATAAGGAATGGAAATGATTGTCTTATTCTATACCTGCGTATTTCTCTGTGGGCTGGCGATTGGGTGCCTGATAGGCGGGGGCAGGGGATCTAACTGTTGTCTGTCCAGCGCTGTGATTCCCCTTGGTTTGAGTACTGACAATTCTGCCAGCGCTAGCCTCACCTATCTGGTTTGTGAGTATCATGTATAACTCGAGGCAAAATTTGTATCGTTACATTGTTGTGTAATGTTCTGTGCATCTACTGTGGGAAATCAGGGTATTTACCCGACCACATATAGTAGCGCACCTTCATGTTTGTGTATGTATGTTTCTCCTGCCTACTTCCTAAGTTCCGGAGAAAGACATGGGTTATATAAGAGACCTGATCCATTCTTATAAGGAATGGAAATGATTGTCTTATTCTATACCTGCGTATTTCTCTGTGGGCTGGCGATTGGGTGCCTGATAGGCGGGGGCAGGGGATCTAACTGTTGTCTGTCCAGCGCTGTGATTCCCCTTGGTTTGAGTACTGACAATTCTGCCAGCGCTAGCCTCACCTATCTGGTTTGTGAGTATCATGTATAACTCGAGGCAAAATTTGTATCGTTACATTGTTGTGTAATGTTCTGTGCATCTACTGTGGGAAATCAGGGTATTTACCCGACCACATATAGTAGCGCACCTTCATGTTTGTGTATGTATGTTTCTCCTGCCTACTTCCTAAGTTCCGGAGAAAGACATGGGTTATATAAGAGACCTGATCCATTCTTATAAGGAATGGAAATGATTGTCTTATTCTATACCTGCGTATTTCTCTGTGGGCTGGCGATTGGGTGCCTGATAGGCGGGGGCAGGGGATCTAACTGTTGTCTGTCCAGCGCTGTGATTCCCCTTGGTTTGATTTAAAGACGGCCATCAAGGAATTGAACGTTGCAGAAGAAGAAGGTGGAAGTGGTAATCTCGTGGTGGACATGTGGAAATTAAGTATTTTGATAACATTGTTTTGGCTGTTAGAAACCATGAAACTTTATTATGCATATTCATATTTACACATTTTTAGACGCAAATAAATGAAAGGAAAAGGGGAGACCTTACTAGACCCGCCTTACGCTAGGTCAAATATCACCTGAAAGACCAGACAGTTAAAAATAGTTAACAATTAATTTGAAGGGACACATTCAAATTAATGAATGATCACAAATGTTTATGCTCAATATGCATACCTTTTTAAGAAAACTGGCAACAAAAAAATATTTAAACAGAGGAGTATGACGAAAGCATTTTTTATGATTATTTTGCGTTACTGATAAAAAGATGGTAGGGCAGCAGATTCAGCCACTGTGGCCCCTAAATGCATCACAGCATCACAAAATCAAGTGTTGGGAGTAACTGTGGTACTCTATCCTAACCAATAAAACCTAACAAAGACCTATCGGTTGTATACAAAATTCTGAGGGCAACAGAAACAACGTATGTTTCCCAAATTGGCAAATTTAAATAGGGGAAAAGCTATCATTCATCACGAATGTACCGTAAAGGATGCCGACTTTCCTAATTTTCTTGCACTTTATGCTCAAATTATTGAAACTTAATAGGTAAAGAGGGGTCAAAATAAAATGGAATAACTTTAGTAATTTTTTCTACTTAATTTTGTGTATTTTTACAACTTGGGGGTAGGGATACAAAATCAACCAGTGTCACTCACAGTGATCACAGCATCACCTAGTCAAGTTTATAATAATTGTGACATCCTGTTTTAAAGTTATAAACCTGAAAATGGACTGCCAGTGCTACAGAAAATGTGTGAAGGCATCTGACACATTATTTTTGTCTTTTTTGCGATTTCGCGAAAATTGCCGTTTACTGGGTGCACAAATACCTTCACTGTGAGCCAGAGATTTAATGTTTTCATTCTGTTTTTTGCAGAGGATGCAGACGGTGTGCCTTAACATAATATTGCCCTGATTTGGGCTTTTGGAATGAATTCTGATTTATTTAGAGGAAAATGTTTCTCAACCTCATTTTAGCACCTGCAAAGAGCGTGCATGGGGGTACCCTTGCGCCATCAGCTAAATCTCTGGTGTGTTCCTAAAGATTTTTGGGGGAACATGGCTTAAACATGTCAGGACATACTAGGGTACACTTTGAAATACATCTTATTGAGTACTGGGGGGCGGGGGGAGATGCACGGTAGACCTGGCTAGCTTATGGACTAATACACCCCTGAGTCTGCTACTACTACTACTACTACAGCTACCACTTCTACTACTGCTGTTTGGCCTCTTTGAAAGCTCTCTGCATGCATGTTCCTTTGACAGCTAGGGATCTTTGACGCTAAATTAACAAAGATCAGTTACACAAACGGAATGAGTTAAAATGAACTGAAATGTCGTCATAAAGCTATTTCTTGTAGCTTAGACCTGGTGGACAGCTTTATTCCGCTGTCATGAATATCACTCCAATTGGCGCCAATAGGCGCCAAGCTATTCTGCCACTACCCTTGAACTATCATGGTCGAGCCATATCTTGCTTTGGTGTGTCGAGGGCAGAATGAGTTAAGACTTTCTACCCTTCTTATCACGACTCATTTTACGACATTCAGAACTTCACGTACATTTTACGACATTCAGAACGTCACGTACATTTTACGACATTTAGAACGTCACGTACATTTTACAACATTCAGATCTTCACGCACATTTAACAACATTCAGATCTTCACGCACATTTTACAACATTCAGATCTTCACGTACATTTTACGACATTCAGAACTTCACGTACATTTTACAACATTCAGATCTTCACGTACATTTTACGACATTCAGAACTTGATGATTTAAGTCCAAAATTATTGTAAGGGACCTTACTGCAGTCCATGTTGGCAGACTGGCCGATGTTGACACTGTAGTCCGGGATCCGATTGCCGTAAGGGTCCACACAGTAGCACCTGCCGACAAACGCATACATTTTTATACATGTGTTTCACAGGGAATTAACACATTCGAGACGTAACGCACCCGTTTTATTACTACTGCTTCTGCTGCTATTACAACTACTATACTTCTATTACAACTACTATACTTCTATTACAACTACTACTACTAACACTTCTACTTCTACAACTTCTATATTACGGCTACTGCTACTACCACCACTACTACGATACTAATACTACAAGCTCAGGGGCAGTCACCTTTTTGGATCTGGAAAGCTTAGGGTCGGATCGGGGAGGGGAGTTACAGGGGTTCCGAAATACCCTCTCCCTCCCTCCCCGCCCCGTTACCCTATATTTTGTAAAATGCCATAACAAAGTCCCTTTTTCAGGTGTTTGAATCCCCCCTCCCTCCCCACCACCGCACCCCCTGTTTGATATTTTGGCGGATGGTTAGAGTCTCTAACACGGACGCGCCTTCTCGACACTCAACCTCAACCCTCCCCCCTCCCCCTTCCCCCCCCCCCCCTCCCCCATCCTCCCTCTCCACCTTGCTTTTCGATTTTTAGCCCCTGGAAGCAAGGTCTAGCTAAAAACCACTCTGCATCCATGTTCCTTTGCCAGCTGGGGATCTTTGACGCTAAATTAACAAAATCAGTTACAAAAACTGTATTGGTTAAAATGAACTGAAATGTCGTCATAAGGCTAAGATTTCTAGCTTAAATCTGGTCGACGGTTTTATTCTGCTGTCATGAATATCACTCCAATTGGTGTTTTCTGCCGGTATTTGGCAAAAGCCAGGATGTCCATTCTGAGAAAAGCGAGAATGTCATTGTTATACGATAACAAATCTCTCTTTTCTCAAAAACATTATTTGCCATAATTATAAGGGCTGTTTAAGTACTCTGTAATCAGACATCATGCATAGGTCTGAAAAATTAAAAATATATAACACAACTTACACGGAGCCCTCACACTGGTGCGGCGCGTAACTTCCGGATTGGGTGCACGTGAACAGGCGACCAATCAAACCAGTCTGCATGTAGGCGTATTGGTCACGTGCACACTCTGTGACGAACAGACGTTTTACCAAAATAAGAAATGGGTCAGATCTGCACGTCTTTCGACGAAAAAGTTGGATGCAAAACCCGGACAAACAAGAGGTATCGCGTGTTAGTTTGTCCGGGCTTTTAATTCACTGATACATTTTAAATTTGTCCGGGCTTTTAATCCACTGTTTGCCTCAAAAGACGCGCAGTTTTTTTTACCTACTTCTGATTAAAGGAAATCGTCTACATGAATGGTAGTCCTGCGTATTATTGTCTCATAGTCATCATCAAAGTTTTCCTTCGGAGTTCGAGGTTGAAACAAATTTAAAGAAACTGAATTTTCAAGAAACTGATTGACAGTAAATTCAAGTCAAATATAATTATGGGAACATGCGAGTACGTACCATGAAAGTATGAAGCACTGTTCTCGGTTTGACTGAAGCAGGAACATTTGTGTCAAATGAAAAAGAGGTCACGCACTATTTCACACTTTAGAGAGTTTGCCACACTAATGTCATAATAACCAATTATATAATTTAAAACTCGCTGCAAAGGGTGGGATTTGACACAACTGTTCCTGCTTCAGTTCTCGGTCAAATCGAGAACAGTGCTTCATACTTTCATGGTAAGTACTCGCATGTTCCCATAATTTAACCTCAAACTGGCGGAACAGTTGGTCAAATGAAGTTTTTAGAGAGAGATTAGGGTGCAAACTAACTGACTCGCAAATAAGTCTATAGTACGCACCTTAAACACCCCCAGTCTTTGAGAGAAAACAAATTAAGCAAGCTTGGCCCATGTTGACAGGAGACTTCTTGTAGAATTTGGTGAAAATTGACTCACTGGCCCAACCGGCCGCTTTCATTACTACATCAACAGGAGTGCCACGATTGACTGCTGCTGATGTGCTTGCAGCGCGAGTTGAATGTGCCCCAAATTGTTGCGTGTCTATGACACCTCGTGTGAGAACATCCCGTATCCATCGGCCTACAGTTTCTGGACCCACTGGTCTATGAGGTTTTTGCACGCCTAAGAAAAGTTGACGGGTATTTTGGCGTATGGTCTCATTCCTCTGTAAATAGTGATGTAACACTGTGACACACTTTTGTCACTTGGGTACGCCAACAGCTCAATAGGAGCTAAATGTCTGCCTTACGAGTCTGTTTCACACAAAAGTCAATGTGGAAGACCACCCTCTTCTCTGCGAGTTTCATAGATTCTATAGCCAGATTAGCAAATGTCTGGCAACGTTGTCCTGAAAGCAACGGCAATTAATATCACCAGTATATGTGTCAATTCTTCGAGTGACAGTTTGTCATGTGGCACTAGTAATCTGATGTAGTCAAAGACAACATCAACATTCCATGTAGTTGCATATTTTGGAAATGTGGGTCTAAGTTCATAAGCTCCCTTGATGAACTTTTTAACCATTTTGTTTTCCCCAATAGACAATAAAGTGGATCAACACTGTGCCTACTCGCATACCTTTTCCATTTGCGAATGTAGGTTGCATACGCCTTTTAGGTATTACTTCTCCAAGAAGAGCACATGATGTTTGCACTTTGGCACGAAAAGCCTTGTTTTCTGAGTCTACGCCAGGAACCTTGCAAATAAGGAATTTGAGAGTTTTTTTGCAGGCGATGAAGTTGCGTTGGGTTTTGAGGCATTTTCAGCAGGTTTCGCCTTGCCGAGAGTAGTACAGGTTGCTCCGTGAGTAGACGTGCCAGTTGCGGATACCAGGTTTGACTTGGCCATTCTGGAATAACTCTCAGCGCTTCGTCTTTCACAACTTTCCTCAGAACAAATCGAATGAGACTAAAAGGGGGAAAAGCATATAAGGCTTTATCAGCCCATGTAATGTCAAACGCATTAACAGCAACCGCCTCTGGGTCTGGTCTGTAAGACACATAATCCTTAAACTGTGTGTTGACCCGTGAAGCAAAGAGATCAATGTCACGGTCAAACCTCAACACTCTCAGAGCCTCCTTTAACAAGTCAGGGTTTAACTGCCATTTTGTATCTAAGTGTAACTGTCTTGATTGCTCATCTGCTTCAACGTTAGCCTTACCAGGAATGTAAGGTGCACTAACCCAAATATTTCTTTCTTTGCAAAACAGCCAAAGCTGCTTAGTTACTGAATTACAGGCTTGTGAATGGTTTGTGTCCATTTTATTTATGCACGCAACTGCTGTTGTATTGTCTAGCATAAGTCTAATATGCACATCATGCATCTCAGCTGCATATATCTGTAAACCAAACATCATCCTTCAGTTCTAGCACATTGATGCTCTGACTTGATTCTTCTGAGGTCCAATGCCCCCCTGTTTTTTCCGTTTTGACAGAAACATCCCCAACCAGTCAATGAGGCATCTGAGTTAATAATGAAATCCGGATCCTTTACCTCTATGTTATTATAAGCACTGCTGCTATTAGTTTCCCACTAGAGTATTTCCTTCCGGGCATCTTCTGAGGTAATAACCGAAGCATCAAAGTTACCAGCAGTGACCTTCAACGCTTTAATTTTATCATCCTCCATATTTACACAGTCCATATTTAACCCCTGGGAAACTAGCCACTGCCAAACCTATCAGCCTAGCTAACTCTCTTACAGTTGTTTTGTTCTGGCCAAGAATGTTTGATGCCATATCTGAGATTTTTTCTTTTCTTTCTTGAGTCAAAGACACAGTCATGTTTTTTTAGTTTATCTCCAATCCCAGATAGTAATAGACTGTGTTGACAAAAAGACTGATTTTTCAGGATGTATAACAAACAACAATTGTTGTAAACAAGTCATGGTTTGTTCAACATTATGCGCACACTCTTCTAGAGAATCTCCCAACAAAAGTGAGTCGTCAATGAAACCTGTTGACAAAAACCCAAGTCTATGCAGATGTGCAAACACAGGCTTTAATAGTTTTGTGAACAGTCTTGGACAACAAGCCAAACCATTGGGGAAAGCTGTAAATCTATACAGCTGGCCTTTCCACGTGACCTTTAAGACATTTTGAGATTTCCCATCATCATGTACGGAATAGTAGGCGTCTTTTAAATCAAGAGAAGCAAACCAGCAATTTTTTCTGACCAGAGTGATGGCGTTTTGAAATGTCTCCATTTTGAAATGATATGCAACATCCTGATTTAGCTTTTTGAGGTTGAGACTCATTCTCAGCTTGTTATTTTTCTTTGGGCGTACAAACATTCCTGATACATACTCTCCTTCCGAGTGGTTAGAAGGTACAATAACTCCTTTTCCTAACAACTCTTGTCTTTCTAAGTCTATAGCCTGTGTTTTTTCTTATGTGAAATGAAGCTAATGGGATGGATTATCTTGCCTTGGGATTTCTGAAAACTCTATCACTGCTCCTTGAACTAATCTAAGGATGTCTTTATCTGTTGTGAGTTCTTTCCACTGGTCTAAATGAAACCGTATTTGGCCAGCTTGAAATTTATTTGCCGCTTCGTGCAAAGATTCTTTTGTAGATTCAACTGTCTCAGAGAAAATTTCTCACCGTAATCTCCCCTGGTATCGGAGCAGCTGACACACTGGACGCTTCTTTTACTTTCGGTGCCCCTTTCCGCCCCCTTCTGGGAATGGAACGGCCGACGGAAGACCCGATTTCCTCGTCCTAAAAATAGCCGGCATACCGCGTGTGTAGAGGTGGAAACGTTGAGCAGTCTTGCTCGCATTCCGTTGCTGTTCTCTCACTGACCTCAGAGTTTTCTCCCCCTCTTCACCAAAGAGCTTGTCTGAATCCGATCTTTTAACCTTTGTGATACAAATTCCCTGAATGTCTTTCGGCAGCGAATAGTGCATTCGAATGGGAACTTCCTGTTGCACGTTTCCAAGAATCGCTATGATGTCACCAACAATTTCAAGGTTTTCCTTGCTTGCTTGAACCACACTCTTATTGTCCACATTGCGGGACTCTTTAGCTGTCTGCGTAGCGAATTCATGTAAACTCACCGACACTTTCCCTGCTGCAGCCGCAGCTTTTGCTATTTGCCATTGCACATTAAATAACATTAGATCAGCCCTTTTCCTTGCGCATTTAATTTGTCTGACAGCTTCATTGAGTGTGGGTGGTGCCAGTATTTTATTCAATTCTCAGGAATGGGGTACTCCTTGAGAAGTTCTGACAACGATGCATCCTGCATCTGCATACTGAAACGATTTCTGACAATCTTCTCCATCTGTGCAAAACAGGTGGCCCAAATTCCTCTACTTGTTCTAACTGCCCAATAAGAATGTCAAGCATAGAATTTTCCCCCTGGGATTTTTCAACTGCCTCTGGCAGTGTGACAGTAAAGTTCAGATCATCACTCACAGAGCTGGCCTTCAGCTCGATCTGATTGGGATCCCTGATCCCCGCCATCGTAGCGTCACCACGCTCGCTGTCACTTTCAAAATCTACTTCACCCTGTGAAGTGTCAAACTGTCCTGTTCTAACCTGGAAAGCCTAATTTTGCTATCTTTCATGCAAGCCATAATGTCAGTTAGTGTTATGATCTCTTTACTAGAGTCAGTTTTGTTTTGATCAGCGCAGCTAGTTCCTGCCACAAGGTCCGCCATGATTATGTGAAAGCTCTAGATCGAGAAGCGTCAAGAGAAAATAGTTCTTGAAACCTATTCCAGAGCTAAGAGCAATATCCGTACAGAAAAGAAAAGATTGTATCCTACCTCAGTGTATCACTAGAACTTCTGACACAAATCAAATCGATGATCAAAGGAAACCCACAAAAAAGATGAAGATCTTGACTAGCACATGGTGTGAACCGTGAAACCGCGTTCCCAAACGTGAACTAGTGCGCATGCGTGACCTCTTCTTCATTTGACCAACCGTTCCGCCAGTTTGAGGTTAAATTAGAATGTTATTTCTAATTCAAATTATTTCAGTCTTGTTACCTACATACTCGTATTTTCTGACGTGTCCGTCTATTTTAACACTTTCTGCTCCATGGCGGGCTTTGACTGCTAAAAATCGACCATACAACGCGTTATCAATGTTGTCTTGCCTCAATTAACTCATTGTGCCCGAGGTACGAAATACCCACATTTTGTAGTTATCCCCTGAGGACTGCATTACAATTCAGGAGACAGATCGACCATGATAGTTCAAGAGCGGTGGCAGAATAGATTGGCGCCTGTAGGCATATCTTGCTGTGGTGAGTTGTGGGTAGAATGAGATAAGACTTTTCTACCCTTTTTTTCACGACACATTTACGTACATTTTACGACATTCAGAACTTCACGCACATTTTACAACATTCAGAACTTCATGTACATTTTAGGACATTCAGAACGACACGTACATTTTACGACATTCAGAACTTCACGTACATTTTAGGACATTCAGAACGACACGTACATTTTACGACATTCAGAACTTGATGATTTAAGTCCAAAATTATTGTAAGGGACCTTACTGCAGTCCATGTTGGCAGACTGGCCGATGTTGACACTGTAGTCCGGGATCCGTTTGTTGTAGGGGTCCACACAGTAGCACCTGCCGACAAACGCATACATTTTTATACATGTGTTTCACAGGGAATTAACACGTTTGTGACGTAACGCAGACGTTTTATTACTGTGCTTCTACTGATATTACAACTACTATACTGCTATCCAGAAGGTGGACATGGCACAGCCCAAACGGAGAGCATCATAACCAAATTGACTACATCATGGTGAAGAGACGCTTCCAAACCAGTGGGAACATTGGCAAGACAAGAAGTTTTCCAGGAGCAGACATTGGAAGCAACCATGACTAGTGATGATGACCTTCCGACTCCGCCTAAATAAGGTCAACAAGCAGGGTCCCACCAGAATCAAGTTTGACCTCGAGAAGCTGAAAGACCCAGAGGTAGCGGAAGCCTTCCAGGCAAAGTTAGGAGGAAAATTCGCACCACTGCTACTTCTAGGTGCAGAAGACACGGACGTGGACACACTGATCGACACATTTAACACTGCTGTAACCCAAACAGCCAGTGAGATCCTTGGCAAACACAGACAAGCAAAGAAACCTTGGGTTACAGCTGACATCTTTGTTCTATGTGACAAGCGTCGAGAATTAAAGAAAAAGAAATCAGAGGTAGAAGGAGCTAAACAATACAGGGGAATTAACCAGGATATCAAGAAAAGCATGAAAAAGGCAAAGAATAAGTGGATTGAAGATCAGTGTAAACACGTAGAAGAAAATCTGAACAAAATTAATAGCAAAAAAGCATACCAGCTGGTGAAAGACCTGACCATTGTAAAACAAGGACGCTCCTCTATCATTTAAGATATTGAAGGGAACTATCTTACGGAAGACCAAGACATACTGAAGAGATGGACAGAGTAATGCTCAGATTTGTACAACCCCCGTGCTACGGGGGACTCAGGCATACTTGTCAACCCACCAGGGACCAACAATGGCAACTATCCCATCCTCCGAGAAGAAGTAGAGGCTGCAGTGAAGTCGCTGAAAAAAAAGGGAAGGCAGCAGGAGCAGACAACATCCCTGCAGAGCTAGTCCAAGAAGGGGGAAGAAGACATGATAAGCGCTTTACTAACAATCTGCAATAAGATCTGGCAGTCAGGGGATTGGCAAACACCATGGACCCAGTCACTTATAATAACTCTCCCCAAAAAAAGGCAACTTATATCAATGCCAGAATTATAATAATAAATAATAATTCTCTCTCTTGGCTTGACTTCGCGAACGAAGATTTTATAGGAGTTGCCCACGACGTCTGCAGGCTTGTTCGTGGCTGCGGAGGCCAATCCGAGACAGGCAGGTTCGACCGCAGTGGCTGCAGGGGAAGGTCTGGCCAGGGTTCTGAGCTGCGGCATCTCTGTTTTTTCTCCTGAGCCGCTTGTCCTTAAGGCTAGCTCTGCGAGAGTCCTCAAAGGAGACAGCTGCCTTGTAAATGGTGGAGCGCCAGGTGTCACGGTCCGCAGCAAGCGAAGACCACTGGTGGTGGTCGATTTGGCAGGCACCAAGTGACTTCTTGAGACAGTCTTTGTATCTCTTCTTTGGTGCCCCTCTGTCACGGTGTCCAGTAGCAAGCTCGCCGAACAGGGTGATCTTTGGTAGGCGATGATCCTCCATCCTGGAGACATGCCCCGCCCAGCGGAGCTGTGTCCGCAGCAGCAAAGCCTCGATGCTCACAGTTTCAGCCTGTTCAAGGACCTCGACGTTGGTGACATAGTCACTCCAGTGAATGCCCAGGATGGTACGCAGGCAGCACTGGTGGAAGCGTTCGAGGAGTCGTAGTTGGCTGCGGTAGAGGGCCCAGGACTCGGAACCATACAGCAGGGTGGTGAGGACCACAGCTCTGTACACGCTGATCTTGGTGCCTGTTTTCAGCTGTTGATTGTGCCACACCCGCTTGAAAAGTCGCCCGAAAGCACTGTTCGCTTTTGCCAGCCTGCTGTCAAGCTCCTTGTCCAGCTTGGCGTCTGACGTGATAATGCAGCCAAGGTAGGTAAACTGGTGCACTGACTTTAGTTCAGACTCGCCAATGGTGATGTGAGGAGGGCGATACACTGTCTTGGGTGCCGGCTGATGGAGGACCTCTGTCTTTTTCAGACTGACCTCGAGTCCAAAGAGCTGGGCAGCATCTGCGAAGCAAGACGTGATGCGCTGCAGGGCTCTCTCTGTGTGTGCAACGAGGGCAGCATCATCAGCAAAAAGCAGCTCACGAATCAGTTGGTCTAGGGTTTTCGTGTGGGCCTGCAGTCGTCTGAGGTTGAACAGGCTGCCATCGAGACGATACCTGATGTACACTGCATCGTCATCATCGAGGTCCACTGTGGCCTGCTTCAACATCATGCTAAAAAAGATGGTGAAGAGGGTTGGTGCCAGCACGCAGCCCTGCTTTACGCCGTTGAGAATAGGGAATGGTTCTGAGAGGTCATTGTTGAGTCTGACCTGGCCTTGCTGGTCCTCGTGTAGCTGGACAATCATGTTGAGGAACTTTGGGGGACAGCCAAGTCGCTCCAGGATCTGCCACATGCGTTGTCTGCTCACAGTGTCGAACGCTTTTGTTAGGTCGACAAATGTTACGTACAGCCCTTTGTTCTGCTCGCGGCACTTCTCCTGTAGCTGTCTCAGCACAAAGACCATATCGGTGGTGCTCCTGTTTGCTCTGAAGCCACACTGGCCCTCTGGGAGTTGGTCTTCAGCGATGGCAGGTACCAGCCGATTCAGGAGCAGCCTTGCAAGGATTTTCCCAGCAATGGACAGCAGGGTAATTCCCCGATAGTTGGAACAGTCAGACTTCTCGCCTTTGTTCTTGTACAGGGTGATAACGACTGCGTCACGGAGATCTTTTGGTAGTGTTCCTTCCTCCCAGCAGCAGAGAAAGAGGTCATGGAGCTTGTTGTGCAGTGCTGTGCCTCCATGTTTCCAGATCTCTGGCGGTATTCCATCAATGCCTGCTGCTTTGCCACTCTTGAGCTGGTGGATGGCTGTGAGGGTCTCTTCAGCGGTGGGCGGTTCGTCCAATTCAACCTTTACTGGGAGGTGTGGGATTTGTAGGACGACTGCTTCTTGAACAGTGCGCTCAGCGCTGAAGAGGCTCTGAAAGTATTCCGACCAGCGGTTCAAGATGGAGGTATTATCTGTGAGGAGTGTCTGGCCATTCGCGCTTCGCAGGGGACTTTGTACCAGGTGCCTGGGGCCATACACTGCTTTCAGTGCTTCGTAGAAGCCCCTGTAGTCACCATTGTCAGCACAAAGCTGGGTCCTCTGTGCAAGTCTGGTCCACCACTCATTCTGGAGATCTCTGAGCTTGCGCTGGAGACTGCTGCAGACGAGGCGGAAGGCAGACTTCTTCACAGGGCAGGAAGGCTGGGCTAGGTGGGCCTGATGGGCGGCTCTTTTTTTTGCTAGGTGTTCCTGGATCTCTACCTCGTTTTCGTCAAACCAGTCTTTGTTCTTCTTTCTGGCGAAACCCAAGACTTCTGCAGAGGATTTTGCAATAGCAGATTTCAGTTGTTCCCAAAGTGTTTCAGGGGAGGAGTTTACTGGGTCCGCTGTGTCTTTGAGCCTGCGCTGTAAATCTGTCTGAAAGGCAGCGTTCACATCGTCACGCTGAAGGCTGGCAACATCAAGCTTTTTCTTGGGGGGCCCCCATTTCTTGGGTTTTGGCTTGAAGTGGAGCCTGAGTTTGCAGCGGACAAGGCGGTGGTCAGTGTGGCACTCTGCGCTGGGCATCACTCTGGTGAGGAGGACGTCGCTGCGGTCCCTCTGACGCACTAGGACATAGTCGATAAGGTGCCAGTGCTTGGAGCGAGGATGCATCCAGGTGGTCTTTCGACTGTCCTTTTGCTGAAAAGTAGTGTTGGTGATGACCAGTTGCTGCTCCGCACAGAACTCCAATAGTAGGCGGCCATTGTCATTGCAGTTCCCCACGCCATGCTTGCCGAGGACTCCTTTCCAGGCTTCAGAGTCCTGGCCCACTCTGGCGTTGAAGTCGCCAAGGATGATGACTTTGTCGTCTGCAGGGGTACTCTGTAGGAGGCTGCGCAGGTCAGTGTAAAACTTGTCCTTTTCAGCAGGCTCTGCCAGGAGGGTTGGGGAGTACACACTGAGAAGGGTGACGTGCTGCTGGTGTCTCAGTGGGAGGCGCATGGACATGATGCGGTCTGAGTGGCCCGTTGGTAGGTTTTCCAGCTTAGTCGCAATGGATGTCTTGACCATGAAACCCACGCCTGAAAGCCGTCTTTCTGATGCAGGCCTGCCTGACCAGTAGAGGGTGTACCCAGCACCAAGTTCTTGGAGGCTGCCTTCGTCCGGAAGGCGTACTTCGCTGAGCGCGGCGATGTCGATGTTTAACCTCCGCAATTCATGGGCAATGAGGGCGGAGCGACGTTCAGGGCGTCCGCTGTCTGCTTTGTCGAGCATGGTTCGGACGTTCCAGCATGCTACGTTGAGTCCGGTCGTGGTCGTCATGAGAGTGGATCCGTTATTCTTACTTGTTTTTTGACCGCAGGAGAAGATGCCCGTTGACCGCGGCTAGCCAACTGGGGTTGCGAGGGGACGAGCTTTGGTTAGGCCACCTTTTCTAGGCCCCTCTCCGTGTGGAGCAAGCAGTGCTGTCCCTAGAGAAGGCTGCTTGGTCGTTCAGGGTGTGCCGAGTGATGTTGTCATCCCCAGGTCAACATCAGGCGACCAATATCCTGAACCGCCTGCATGCAGGTTTGAGACTGCGGCTTCCAGTGACATCTTTCACCTGCCGTTTCGCCCCTCGCCCGTCGCTACAGGACTTGGAATGGTCAGTGTCATGGTCCGTGGACGTTTCCTAAAGCCTGCGCGGTGGAGCTTTTTGGTGGAGTGCAGTGTGCGCAGTACTGGCCCCACCCTTTAAACCCTTGGTTCATCTGCCATGGCCTAGCAAGCTGGGACGATGGCATCGAGGTCCTCGGGTCGTAGGTTTTATATCAGACTGTCCTTGTCCTAGTCTCTGGCTCAAAAGCCTTCCCCGGAGACACGGGGGCTTTGATGTCAGGGGTTTCCTCCCTTAGCCTTTCCGCAGCCAATAATAATTACGGTATTTATAATGCGCTTATCGTATAATAATTATAACTCTAAGCGCGCACTCACAACTCGCGCACGCATGTGCACGCTTTAGACAATGACTCACGTACCACAAATACATTACGACAGTCAGCTTGGGGTGGGGAGTGTGGTGATATATACTAGAACTGTTGAAAGAGGTGAGTTTTGAGGGCGGACTGAAAGGAGAGAGAGTGTTTCTGACGGAGAGAGGATGGGAGAGTGTTCCAGGTGGCTGGACCGTAGATGGAGAAGGAGCGAATTATCGCACGATCAGTCTTATATGCCACCCAAGCAAAGTCATGTTAAAGATCCTAATGAACAGGCTGAAGCCACAGGCAGAGGAAATCATAACTGAGAAACAGGCAGGCTTCAGACCAGGGCGCAGCACAACTGAGCAGATCTTTAACCTGAGAGTTCTATGCAAGAGGTACCTCCAGCAACAGCAAGACCTCTATCATGTCTTTGTGGATTTTAAGAAAGTGTTTGACAGGGTGTGGCATGCAGCCTTTGGTCCACCATGAAGCTATACAACGTCAATGCCAACCTGTTCAAATTCATAGCAAACCTTTACAACAAGGCCACTAGCGCAATCTGCTTCAACGGCAAAATAGGAAACTGGTTTAGGACTACAGTCGGAGTCAGACAAGGCTGCTTGCTCTCACCTAAACTTTTCAACATCTTCCTGGAAAGAATCATGACAGACGCTCTGAAAGATCATGAAGGATCTGTCAGTATTGGAGGCAGAACAATCACGAACTTGCGCTTTGCGGACGACATTGATAGCCTTGCAGGATCAGAGAAAGAGCTAGCTCAGCTGATGGAAAAGCTGGACAGTACAGCCATTGCGTATGGGATGGAAATCAGTGCAGAGAAGACCAAACTGATGATAAATAACACCAGTGGCATTGGCACTGAAGTCATGTTTGGAAGCCAAAAACTGGAAACCGTTAAATAAATTCAAATACTTAGGAGCTTTTGTGAAAAAACGCAAACTGAAGTGGTATGGGCATGTCACGCGCTCAGCAGGGCTTGCCAAACCAATCCTGCAAGGCAATGTGCAAGGAGGACGAAGGAGAGGAAGACAGAGGAAAAGATGGGAGGACAATATCTCAGAATGGACAGGACTGAAGCTGGGCGATACGCTAAGAATGGCAGAGAACAGAGAGGAATGGAGGGAGCTGGTTGCAAAGTCATCAGTGGTGCCCCAACGGTCGGCAAGACTACGGGATATAAACAGATAGATAGATAGATAGATAGATAGATAGATAGATAGATAGATAGATAGATAGATAGATAGATAGATAGATAGATAGATAGATAGATAGATAGATAGATAGATAGATAGATAGATAGATAGATAGATAGATAGATAGATAGATAGATAGATAGATACTGATATTACAACTACTATTACTAACACTTTTACAACTATTATATTACGGCTAATGCTACTACCACCACTACTACGATAATAATACTACAAGTTCTGGGGCGGATCGGAGGGGGGGGGGTTACAAGGGTTCGGAAACACCCTCTCCCCTCCCCCGCCCAACCCCCCACCTCCCACCCCCGCCTCCATACCCCATATATTGTAAAATGCCATAACAAAGTCCCTTCTTGGGGTGTTTGAACCCCCACCTCCCACCCCACCCCCTGTTTGATATTTTGGCGAATGGTTAGAGTCTCTAACACGAACGCGCCTTCTCGACAATCCACCCCCCCCCCCTCCCCCACTTACCTCCTCCCTCTTGCTTTTCGATTTTTATCTCCTGGAATCAAGGTCTAGCGTCGGGGAAGCCTTTTGTATAAGGTTGGAGGTCCCACAAAGGAAAATGTTGGAACCCCCTCCCTTATACCCCCCTCTCGAGGTAACTCATCTGCCCGTGAGTAAGCTACTACTACTACTACTACTACTACAACTACTAATTCTAATTCTACTGTTAAGCCTCTTTGAAACCACTCTGCATCCATGTTCCTTTGACAGATGGGGATCTTTGACGCTCTTTGTGTGTGTGTGTGTGTGTGTGTGTGTGTGTGTGTGTGTGTGTGTGTGTGTGTGTGTGTGTGTGTGTGTGTGTGTGTGTGTGTGTGTGTGGGTGTGTGTGGGTGTGTGTGTGTGTAAGTGTGTGTGTGTGTGTGTGTGTGTGTGTGTTTGTGAGTGTGTGTAAGTGTGTGTGTGTGTGTGTGTGTGTGTGTGTGTGTGTGTGTGTGTGTGTATGTGTGTGTCGTTTTCGACTGCCATTGACTTATATTATAAATATGAGAAATGCGCCATATAAATGTCATGTCTTATTATTATTATTATTAAATTTACTAAGATCTGTTACAAAAACTGAATGGGTTAAAATAAACTGAAATGTCATAAGGCTAAGATTTTTAACTTAGACCTGGTCGACGGTTTTATTCCGCTGTCATGAATATCACTCCAAGTGGTGTTTTCTGCCGGTATTTGGCAAAAGCCAGGATGTCCATTTCTGAGAAAAGCGAGAATGTCATTGTTAAACGATAACAAATCTCGCTTTTTTTTTTTTTAAATATTTGCCATAAATATAACGGCTGTTTTAGTACTCTGTGACCAGAGATCATGCATAGGCCTGAAACGTGAAAAAATATATAACATAACTTACACGGAGCCCTCACACTGGTGCGGCAGGTAACTTCCGGATTTGGTGCACATGAACAGGCGACCAATCAAACCAGTGTGCATGTAGGCGTATTGGTCACGAGCACACTCTGTGACGAACAAACGTTGTACCGAAATCAAAAATGGGTCAGATATGCACATCTTTCGACGTAAACGGTTGTTACGATTGTGGTTGTGTTATCCTGTGAGAGCGTACATGTGTTATTCGTAGGTAATGATATGTTGTTTATTTGAGCTATCACGGTTATGATTTCGTGCCTTTTTAGTAAGATTTTCTTTTGTTCGTGAGTAGAGCCGATTTCGTTTTGTTAAGTTTAGTCCGGAACGTTGTAGAAGGGTCGCACTGTCTAGTGGCCTCGTAAGTGTCACGTCGGTTGACATCGCAACATTTTCGCTACTTTTTGTTTTCCTGTCCGCGTGTATTGAGCAGCCCTTTGTTTTGTTTTGGGAATGTTCTCGTACTTTATAGAGCTACCAGGTGATAGGGATACCATACTTTTATGTGACTTAATTATACGTTAGAATTTAGAGCTGAAGTGAGCAGCCGTGTTTTTGTAGCCTGTTATATTGTTTCTGGAAAGTTTATGTTAATGAGCTTCGGCTGCGTGTTTCGTTCTGGTTGTTTTGAGTTCATGATTTCCGTAGAACATTCTAGATTTTGATAGTGTATATAAGCAGGGCGCTGGGAAAGCCCGTTAGTACATTGTCTTGCTCTGTCAGTTGTAGAGACACGCAGTTTATTGCGAGAGACGCGGTGTATGAGAAACTTTGAGTGATAGTGTGGACATAGCAAAAGAGACTTTGTATGCAGTAGTTTGTGCATTTGAAAGAGCATTACTGTGAGGATATCGCATCGCTGAATTAAATATTGTTGGAACTGTTACTCCAGTATTGTCTACATCCTTAAGCCACGTGTGACGGATTGCAGCTGAACGAGGTTTACTTTAAAGAACTCTACGTGTGTGTGTGTCTGGTGTGTTTATCATACTTCGACTACAACTCCACCACGTAACAACGGTGGATGCAAAACCCGGACAAAAGAGCGGTATCTCGTGTTTGTCCGGGCATTTAATCCACTGATACATATTAAATTTTTCCGGGCTTTTAATCCACTGTCTGCGTAAAGAGACGCGCAGTTTTTGACCTACTTTGATTTAAGGACTGAAATTGTCTACGTCAATGGTACGCCTATAGTCATCATCAGTTCTTTTCCTTCGGAGTTCCAGGTTGAAACAAATTTAAGGAAATAAAATTTTCAAGAAACTGATTGACAGTAAATTCAAATCAAATATAATTATGATGTTATTTTTAATTTAAATTATTTCATTCTTTTCGCCTAAATACTCGTATTTTCTGACGTCTCCGTCCTTTTAACACTTTCTGCTCCATGGCGGGCTTTGACTGCTAAAAGTCGACCATACAACGCGTTACCAATGTTGTCTTGCCTCAGTTAACTCATTGTGACCGAGGTACGAAATACCCATATTTTGTAGTTATCCCCTGAGGACTGCATTACAATTCAGGAGACAGATCGACCATGATAGTTCAAGGGCGGTGGCAAAATAGCTTGGCGCCTATAGGCGCCAAGCTATTCTGCCACCACCCTTGAACTACCATGGGTGAGGCATATCTTGCTGTGATGTGTTGCGGGTAGAATGAGTTAAGACTTTTCTACCCTTCTTTTCACGACTGATTTTACGACATTCAGAACGTCACGTACATTTTACGACATTCAGAACTTCACGTACAATTTTACGACATTTAGAACTTCACGTACAATTTTACGACATTTAGAACTTCACGTACATTTTTTTTTTTTTACATTCAGAACGTCACGTACATTTTAAGACATTCAGAACTTCACGTACAATTTTACGACATTTAGAACTTCACGTACATTTTTTTTTCATTCAGAACGTCACGTACATTTTACAACATTCAGAACATCACGTACATTTTACGACATTCAGAACGACACGTACATTTTACGACATTCAGAACTTCATGGTTTAAGTCCAAATCTATTGTAAGGGACCTTACGGCAGTCCATATTGTCTGACGGGTCTGACTGGATGAAGTTGACAAAGAAGCCCGGGATACGATTGCCGTAGCGGTCCACACAGAAGCACCTGCGGACAAACGCATACATTTTTATACTTGTGTTTCACAGGGAATTAACACGTTCGGGACGTAACGCACACGTTTTATTATTGTGTTTCTACTGATATTACAACTACTATACTGCTATTACAATAACACTTCTACAACTATAATATTACGGCTACTGCTACTGATCACCACTACTACGATAACAATAATACAAGCTCAGGGGCAAATCGGGTGGTGGGGGATTACGGGGTCCCTAAGCCCCCTCCCCCTCCCCCTCCCCTCCCCCTCGCCTCCATACCCCATATTTTGTAAAATGCCATAACAGAACCCCTCCTTGGGGTGTTTGAATCCCCACCCCCACCCCACCCCCTGTTTGATATTTTGGCGAATGGTTCGAGTCTCTAACACTGACGCGCCTTCTCGACACTCCAACACCCACTTCACCCCCAACCCTCACCCCCACACCCTACTACCACTTACCTCCTCCCCCTTGCTTTTTGATTTTTAGCCCCTGGAAGCAAGGTCTAGCGTCGGGTAAGCCATTTATATTAGTTTGGAGTTCCCACCAAAGAAAAAGTTGGAACCCCTCTCTCTCTCCCCCTCCCCCCCCCCCACCTCCCGCCAACCGAGGTAACTGATCCGCCTTCTGAGACTGCCACTACTACTACAGCTACCACTTTTGCTATTACTTTTAAGCATCTTTGAAACCATTCTGCATCCATGTTCCTTTGACAGCTGGGGATCTTTGACGTTCTGTGTGTGTGTGTGTGTGTGTGTGTGTGTGTGTGTGTGTGTGTGTGTGTGTGTGTGTGTGTGTGTGTGTGTGTGTGTGTGTGTGTGTTTGAGTGTGTGTGTGTATGTGTGTGTATGTGTGTGTGTGTGTTTGTGTGTGTGTGTGTGTGTGAGTATGTGTGTGTCGTTTTCGCCTGCGCATTGAGTTATATAATCAATATGAGAAATGCGCCATTTAAATACCATGTATAATTATTATTATTATTATTATTATTATTATTATTATTATTATTATTATTATTATTATTATTATTAAATGTACAAAGATCCTTTACAAAACTGAATGGGTTACAATGAACTGAAATGTTATAACTGAATGGGTTAAAATGAACTGAAATGTTATAAGGCTAATACTTTTAGCTTAGACTTGGTCGACGGTTTTATTCCGCTGTCATGAATCAAATCACGCTTTTCTCAAAAACATTATTTGCCATAATTATAACGGCTGTTTTAGTATTCTCTGGCCAGAGATCATGCATAGGCCTGAAACGTGAAAAATATATAATATAACTTACACGAAGCCATTACACTGGTGCGGCGCGTAACTTCCGGATCGGGTGCACACAAACAGACGACCAATCAAACCAGCCTGCATGATGATGTATTGGTCACGTGCACACTCTGTGACGAACAGACGTGTACCGAAATCAGAAATGGGTCAGATCTGCACGTCTTTCGACGAAAATGTTGGATGCAAAACCCGGACAAACAAGAGGTATCGCGTGTTTGTAAGGGCTTTTAATCTACGGATACATATTACATTTGTCCGGGCTTTTAATCCACTGTTTGCGTCAGCAGATACGCAGTTTCTTTTACCTACTTTTGATTTGAGGAAATCGTCCACGTGAATGGCAGGCCTAAGTATTATTGTTTCAGAGTCATCATCAATTTTTTCCTTCGGAGTTTGAGGTTAAAACAAATTTAAGGAAATACAATTTTCAAGAAACTGATTAACAGTAAATTCAAATCAAAAATAATTATGATGTTATTTCTAATTCAAATCATTTCAGTCTTTTTGACTACATACTCGTATTTTCTGACGTGTCCGTCCATTTTAACACTATCTGCACCATGGCGGGCTTTGACTGCTAAAAGTCGACCATACAACGCGTTACCAATGTTGTCTTGCCTCAGTTAACTCATTGTGTCCGAGGTACGAAATGCTCACATTTTGGAGTTATCCCCTGAGGACTGCATTACAATTCAGGAGACATATCGACCTAGATAGTTCAAGAGCGGTGGCAGAATAGCTAGGCCTATAGGCGCCAAGCTATTCTGCCACCACCCTTGAACTATCCTGGTCGAGCCGTATCTTACTGTGGTGTGTCGTGGGCAGAATGAGTTAAGACTTTTCTACCCTATTTAACGACTCATTTTATCACATTCAAAACTTCACGTACATTTTACGACATTCAGAACTTTACGTACATTTTACGACATTCAGAACTTCACGTACATTTTACGACATTCAAAACTTCACGTACATTTACGACATTCAAGATTTTACGTACATTTTACGACATTCAAAACTTCACGTAAATTTTATGACATTCTAATTATCCGTACATTTTACGACATTCAGAACTTTACGTACATTTTACGACATTCAGAACGTTACGTACATTTTACGACATTCAGAACTTCACGTACATTTTACGACATTCAGAACATTACCACATTTTACGACATTCAGAACTTTACGTACATTTTACGACATTCAGGACTTCACGTACATTTTACGACATTCAAAACTTTACGTACATTTTATCACATTCGAACTTTACGTACATTTTACGACATTCAGAACTTGATGATTTAAGTCCAAAATTATTGTAAGGGACCTTACTGCAGTCCATGATGGCAGACTGGCCGATGTTGACACTGTAGCGCGGGATCCGATTGCCGTAGGGGTCCACACAGGAGCATTCAGAACTTTACGTACATTTTACGACATTCAGAACTTCACGTAAATTTTACGACATTCAGAACTTCACGTACATTTTACGACATTCAGAACTTTACGTATATTTTACGACATTCAGAACTTGACGTACATTTTACGACATTCAGAACTTCACCTACATTTTACGACATTCAGAACGACACGAACATTTTACGACATTCAGAACTTCATGATTTAAGTCCAATAGTATTGTAATGGACCTTACTGCAGTCCATGTTGGCAGACTGGCCGATGTTGACACTGTAGCCCGGGATCCGATTGCCGTCGTTGTCCACACAGTAGCACCTGCCGACAAACGCATACATTTTTATACATGTGTTTAACATGGAATTAGCACATTCGAGACGTAACACACACGTTTTATTACTGCTGCTTCTACTGCTATTACAACTACTACTACTAACACTTCTACTTCTACAACTACTATATATATTACGGCTACTGCTACTACCACCTCTACTTCGATACTAACACTACAAGCTCAAGAGAGGATCGGGTTGGTGGGGGGGGGGGAGAGTTACATTGATTCCGAAACATCCTCCCTGCCCCCCCCACCCCCACCCCCACCCCCGCCCGCCCCCCCCCCCCCTCCCCTCGCCTTTATACCCCATATTTTGTAAAATCACATAACAAAGGCCCTTCCCTGAGGTGTTTGACCCCCCCCCCCCTTTTCCACCCACGCCCCCCTCCCCCCACTAAGCCACCCCCTGTTTGATATTTTGGCGAATGGTTAGAGTCTCTAACACGGACGCGCCTTCTCGATACACAAGCCACCCCACCCCCACCCCCATCCCCCCCCCACCCCCCCACATCCCCCCCCACACACACACACACGCACACGTACACACACACACACACACACACACACACACACACACACACACACACACACACCTTCCCGCCTCTTTCCAATTGCTTTTGGATTTTTAGCCCTTCGAAGCAAATTCTAGCGTGAGGGAAGCCTTTTGTATCCGGTTGGAGGTTCCACCAAAGATAAAGTTGGAACCCTACTCCCTTCATCACACCCCCCTCCCCCCCCCCTCCCCCTCCCTCCCCCGTCCCCCCCCCCCCCCCCCCCCCCCGAGGTAACTGATCCGTCCCTGAATCTGCTACTACTACTACTACTACTACTACAGCTGCGACTGCTACTTCTATTGTTAAGCCTCTTTGAAACCACGCTGCATCCATGTTCTTTGACAGCTGAGTTTCTCTGACTCTAAATTATTAAAGAGCAGTTACAAAAACTGAATGGGTTAAAATGAACTGAAATGTCGTCATAAGGCTAAGATTTCTATCTTAAACCTGGTCGACGGTTTTATTCTGCTCTCATGAATATCACTCCAATTGGTGTTTTCTGCCGGTATTTGGCAAATGCCAGGAACTGTCCATTTCTGAGAAAAGCGAGAATGTCATTGTTAAACGATAACAAATCTCGCTTTTTTCAAAAACATTATTTGCCATAATTATAAGGGCTGTTTTAAAACTCTGTGACCAGACATCATGCATAGGTCTGAAAAATGATAAATATATAACATAACTTACACGGAGCCCTCACACTGGTGCGGCACGTAACTTCCGTCAGCAGCACACTTGGGCACGTGTTGACCGAACAGGGCGGGCATGTCGTTAGCGGAAGACGCCTGTATCTCCACCAATCGCTGTGCGCATGACACTTTGCTGGTGGTGCCATTGTTGATTACATTAACTGCAAGAACAAAAATAAAGATCAGCGAAATGAACAACACAGCCCTCGCCATCTGCCGCCTAGCATGCACCATCGGCGCCATTTTTGCTATTTTCGCACCTATCCGGTCTCTCGGACCGGGCCTGTGCACCAGATCTGTTTAAAGCGTGTGCTCTCTGCAGTTGTAATGAGCAATCTCAGAGAAAGAATCAGGTGACGTTTTGATTGCTGCAAAATAAGATGAATAAAGAATAAACTCTTTCCCATATCCAATCCGGTAATAATGCATCCTTATGCCAGCACCACGAAACACGATATTACACGATTTGGCAGATTTGAAAAATAGCGTCTTTCTTCAATGGTGGTGATTTTGCGACATATGCGTCGCTTTGCGGCAGAAAGCACCGTCGTAGCCGTAGTACGAGAGACGATTGCACTACAATGGACTTGATTCAGAAAAACGCAAGTTCTGACGAGAATGCACTACTCCCGGAGACCTATCTTATTCCAGTAGGGACGTACGCCCTCGAACATTTTATGCTCAAAGGGGGTGGGGGGGGGGGAGCTGGGGAGCTCAGTTGGCAGAGCGTTCGACTCTTGTCCGAAAGGTTGTGGGTTCGAACCCAGCTGGGGTCAAAATTTGTACAGACCTCTTTTCGGTGCCCCCGACTTTGAAATCACCTTCGTGGTGGACAAAAGACGTTATGCATTAAACGTGTCGACACAGGCACAAGACTCGCTTCAGGCTGGTCCATGACATTGAGATGGCCGTGTACACGTGGGACATGTTTGAAAGCCATCTTCCCAGTAAGCAAAGGTTCTTGGGGCCACGACGGCCGCAGTGGGCCTATGCACGGCCCTGCGCAACCCCACTGAGGCCGTCAAAGACGTTTTACTACTGGAGTTGTGCCGTAAAATCAAAGGCAGCTGGTCCTTTTCCTCCGGCAGTAATGTCAGACTTTGTTCTGAGTGTTCTATTTGCACTCATCAACTCATTTAGACCATGCTGCACAGTCCATACGGCCAGACTTAAACTTCACATATTTGTGTGACGTCTGAATAATGCCAGTGAAGTAAAGTGTGTGAAAATGAAAAACGCACATTTCATTGTTCTAAAAATATATAGGGCAAATGGTTATCAACGAAATTCTAGTCAATATGGCTCGTGCAGTTTCAGACCAACTGATTGATTCGTTCTTGAGTTATGTGCTTTTTTGCAAGTGGTGTTTGACCTTTTGGTCGTAGCCCCTATACTGGTATTTGAATTTTACATACCAGTATATCAATAACTATAGTTAAATTCCGCCTTCAGATGGCCTTAGTCGCCTGCTCGGCGTTAAAACCAAATAACAAACTATAGTTAAATTAATTTGTAGGACTCCTGTATTTGACATTTTGTAATGTATGTATATTGCAGATTGAAAGTTTTAAGTATAAAAGTTGTTGTTGTTGTCGTGGTCGTCGACGCTATTGTCGTCTAAATTCACCAAGATTTAATAATAATAATAATAATAATAATAATAATAATAATAATAATAATAATAATAATAATAATAATAATAATACTGAAGAGACCTTAAATAAAAGTCATTCATTCAGTCAGTCAGTCAGTCAGTCATGATCGTCCAATTTGTCTCTTGCCGATGCCCTGGATGTTGGCCGGGTCCTGACAGGTCACGGTGACCGGGTCACACACTAGTCCATCATCACATACGGCTGATGCGTGGACGCCAAGCAATAGGTCCTGCACGCAGCTGCTGCCCTCAGCTTCACACAGACAGATGGAGACTGACATACTTAACCCATTTAGCCCCGCGTCCCTACAGCAGGAGATGGATCGACCATGATAATTCAAGGGTAGTGCCAGATTCGCTTGGCGCCTGAGGCACCAACCTAATCTGGCACTACCCTTGAATTATCAGGGTCAATCCATTTCCTGCAACTGGTGCATAGTCATAAGTACATAGTCATGCGTGAGTGCGAGTATGAGTTCATAAGGTAGCATCTCTCTTAAATGAATGATATGCATTTTTGAATGGTGACTTTATAGAGTGTTTATAGAGTGCGTTGTATTTTTTTGTTGTTGTTGTTTTGTTTTTGTTTTTTTTTTTTTTTTTTCATACTTTTTGTAAATTGCGTTTTTGTGATTAGTTATTTTTGTACAATTAGCTTTTGTTAAGCGCCTAGAGCTCAAATCCGAGGTTTGGCGCTATACAAGTACTCATTATTGTTATTGTTATTATTATTATTATTATTATTATTATTATTATTATTATTATTATTATTATTATTATTATTAGGCAACACCTCCGAAATTTGAGAAATGTGACATTGGGGCGAAAAGAGTACATACAAAAAACAAACAAACACAGTAGAGATTTGAGGGAGGTAACCAGTGTGAGACAGTTTAAAGTCTCGTCACAAACGGCAATCTGCGTGTCTACATCGATTCGCGATGTCAGACACAGAGGCTATTGCACGTCCAAGAAGCCATTAAGGTATACACAGGGAGTTTATGGAGCACACTAATGGACAACTGATGGGTAGAGTGATACGTTAAAACAGACGGTTGGCTGGTTGTACATTGCTTAACGTCCCGACAGCAGCAAGACTTTCTCAGGACGTGCCTGCGCTGCTTATGAAAAAAAACAACACTAAACAGACTATTGAATGAATGTCGCCAGCCGGTCGAATATGCTAAATACACTTGAGACATGCTAGTGACGCTGCACTTCATGCTAATTTATCGTACCCTAGTTTACACAAAAAGAATCGAAAATCATTACAATCACAAAACATGTACAGAGAAATCTCTCTCTTGGCTTGACTTCGCGAACGAAGATTTTATAGGAGTTGCCCACGACGTCTGCAGGCTTGTTCGTGGCTGCGGAGGCCAATCCGAGACAGGCAGGTTCGACCGCAGTGGCTGCAGGGGAAGGTATGGCCGGGGTTCTGAGCTGCGGCATCTCTGTTTTTTCTCCTGAGCCGCTTGTCCTTAAGGCTAGCTCTGTGAGAGTCCTCAAAGGAGACAGCTGCCTTGTAAATGGTGGAGCGCCAGGTGTCACGGTCCGCAGCAAGCGAAGACCACTGGTGGTGGTCGATTTGGCAGGCACTAAGTGACTTCTTGAGACAGTCTTTGTATCTCTTCTTTGGTGCCCCTCTGTCACGGTGTCCAGTAGCAAGCTCGCCGAACAGGGTGATCTTTGGTAGGCGATGATCCTCCATCCTGGAGACATGCCCCGCCCAGCGGAGCTGTGTCCGCAGCAGCAAAGCCTCGATGCTCACAGTTTCAGCCCGTTCAAGGACCTCGACGTTGGTGACATAGTCACTCCAGTGAATGCCCAGGATGGTACGCAGGCAGCGCTGGTGGAAGCGTTCGAGGAGTCGTAGTTGGCTGCGGTAGAGGGCCCAGGACTCGGAACCATACAGCAGGGTGGTGAGGACCACAGCTCTGTACACGCTGATCTTGGTGCCTGTTTTCAGCTGTTGATTGTGCCACACCCGCTTGAAAAGTCGCCCGAAAGCGCTGTTCGCTTTTGCCAGCCTGCTGTCAAGCTCCTTGTCCAGCTTGGCGTCCGACGTGATAATGCAGCCAAGGTAAGTAAACTGGTGCACTGACTTTAGATCAGACTCGCCAATGGTGATGTGAGGAGGGCGATACACTGTCTTGGGTGCCGGCTGATGGAGGACCTCTGTCTTTTTCAGACTGACCTCGAGTCCAAAGAGCTGGGCAGCATCTGCGAAGCAAGACGTGATGCGCTGCAGGGCTCTCTCTGTGTGTGCAACGAGGGCAGCATCATCAGCAAAAAGCAGCTCACGAATCAGTTGGTCTAGGGTTTTCGTGTGGGCCTGCAGTCGTCTGAGGTTGAACAGGCTGCCATCGAGACGATACCTGATGTACACTGCATCGTCATCATCAAGGTCCACTGTGGCCTGCTTCAACATCATGCTAAAAAAGATGGTGAAGAGGGTCGGTGCCAGCACGCAGCCCTGCTTTACGCCGTTGAGAATAGGGAATGGTTCTGAGAGGTCATTGTTGAGTCTGACCTGGCCTTGCTGGTCCTCGTGTAGCTGGACAATCATGTTGAGGAACTTTGGGGGACAGCCAAGTCGCTCCAGGATCTGCCACATGCCTTGCCTGCTCACAGTGTCGAACGCTTTTGTTAGGTCGACAAATGTTACGTACAGCCCTTTGTTCTGCTCGCGGCACTTCTCCTGTAGCTGTCTCAGCACAAAGACCATATCGGTGGTACTCCTGTTTGCTCTGAAGCCACACTGGCCCTCTGGGAGTTGGTCTTCAGCGATGGCAGGTACCAGCCGATTCAGGAGCAGCCTTGCAAGGATTTTCCCAGCAATGGACAGCAGGGTAATTCCCCGATAGTTGGAACAGTCAGACTTCTCGCCTTTGTTCTTGTACAGGGTGATAACGACTGCGTCACGGAGATCTTTTGGTAGTGTTCCTTCCTCCCAGCAGCAGAGAAAGAGGTCATGGAGCTTGTTGTGCAGTGCTGTGCCTCCATGTTTCCAGATCTCTGGCGGTATTCCATCAATGCCTGCTGCTTTGCCACTCTTGAGCTGGTGGATGGCTGTGAGGTTCTCTTCAGCGGTGGGCGGTTCGTCCAATTCAACCTTTACTGGGAGGTGTGGGATTTGTAGGACGACTGCTTCTTGAACAGTGCGCTCAGCGCTGAAGAGGCTCTGAAAGTATTCCGACCAGCGGTTCAAGATGGAGGTATTATCTGTGAGGAGTGCCTGGCCATTCGCGCTTTGCAGGGGACTTTGTACCAGGTGCCTGGGGCCATACACTGCTTTCAGTGCTTCGTAGAAGCCCCTGTAGTCACCATTGTCAGCACAAAGCTGGGTCCTCTGTGCAAGTCTGGTCCACCACTCATTCTGGAGATCTCTGAGCTTACGCTGGAGACTGCTGCAGACGAGGCGGAAGGCAGACTTCTTCACAGGGCAGGAAGGCTGGGCTAGGTGGGCCTGATGGGCGGCTCTTTTTTTTTGCTAGGTGTTCCTGGATCTCTACATCGTTTTCGTCAAACCAGTCTTTGTTCTTCTTTCTGGCGAAACCCAAGACTTCTGCAGAGGATTTTGTAATAGCAGTTTTCAGTTGTTCCCAAAGTGTTTCAGGGGAGGAGTCTACTGGGTCCGCTGTGTCTTTGAGCCTGCGCTGTAAATCTGTCTGAAAGGCGGCTTTCACATCGTCACGCTGAAGGCTGGCAACATCAAGCTTTTTCTTGGGGGACCACCATTTCTTGGGTTTTGGCCTGAAGTGGAGCCTGAGTTTGCAGCGGACAAGGCGGTGGTCAGTGTGGCACTCTGCACTGGGCATCACTCTGGTGAGGAGGACGTCACTGCGGTCCCTCTGACGCACTAGGACATAGTCGATAAGGTGCCAGTGTTTGGAGCGAGGATGCATCCAGGTGGTCTTTCGACTGTCCTTTTGCTGAAAAGTAGTGTTGGTGATGACCAGTTGCTGCTCCGCACAGAACTCCAACAGTAGGCGGCCATTGTCATTGCAGTTCCCCACGCCATGCTTGCCGAGGACTCCTTTCCAGGCTTCAGAGTCCTGGCCCACTCTGGCGTTGAAGTCGCCAAGGATGATGACTTTGTCGTCTGCAGGGGTACTCTGTAGGAGGCTGCGCAGGTCAGTGTAAAATTTGTCCTTTTCAGCAGGCTCTGCCAGGAGGGTTGGGGAGTACACACTGAGAAGGGTGACGTGTTGCTGGTGTCTCAGTGGGAGGCGCATGGACATGATGCGGTCTGAGTGGCCCGTTGGTAGGTTTTCCAGCTTAGTCGCAATGGATGTCTTGACCATGAAACCCACGCCTGAGAGCCGTCTTTCTGATGCAGGCCTGCCTGACCAGTAGAGGGTGTACCCAGCACCAAGTTCTTGGAGGCTGCCTTCGTTTGGAAGGCGTACTTCGCTGAGCGCGGCGATGTCGATGTTTAACCTCCGCAATTCATGGGCAATGAGGGCGGAGCGACGTTCAGGGCGTCCGCTGTCTGCTTTGTCGAGCATGGTTCGGACGTTCCAGCATGCTACGTTGAGTCCGGTCGTGGTCGTCATGAGAGTGGATCCGTTATTCTTTCTTGTTTTTTGACCGCAGGAGAAGATGCCCGTTGACCGCGGCTAGCCAACTGGGGTTGCGAGGGGACGAGCTTTGGTTAGGCCACCTTTTCTAGGCCCCTCTCCGTGTGGAGCAAGCAGTGCTGTCCCTAGAGAAGGCTGCTTGGTCGTTCAGGGTGTGCCGAGTGATGTTGTCATCCCCAGGTCAACATCAGGCGACCAATATCCTGAACCGCCTGCATGCAGGTTTGAGACTGCGGCTTCCAGTGACATCTTTCACCTGCCGTTTCGCCCCTCGCCCGTCGCTACAGGACTTGGAATGGTCAGTGTCATGGTCCGTGGACGTTTCCTAAAGCCTGCGCGGTGGAGCTTTTTGGTGGAGTGCAGTGTGCGCAGTACTGGCCCCACCCTTTAAACCCTTGGTTCATCTGCCATGGCCTAGCAAGCTGGGACGATGGCATCGAGGTCCTCGGGTCGTAGGTTTTATATCAGACTGTCCTTGTCCTAGTCTCTGGCTCAAAAGCCTTCCCCGGAGACACGGGGGCTTTGATGTCAGGGGTTTCCTCCCTTAGCCTTTCCGCAGCCAAGCGGCCAGGCCTGCAAGGCAGCAGGCGACTCGTGGAGGGCGGGGTCGTCTATGTCCCGTGCAGATGTGAACATCTGCCCACTGCCATACATTCACACACATTCACTCACAAAAGCACACTGGCGTGCACGCGCACACATACACACACTATTATTCAGATCAAATTAACACACTTTAAAACAACTAAATTCAACAGAAGGATATATATATATATATATATATATATATATATATATATATATATATATATATATATATATATATATATATATATATATATATATAATATATATATATATATATATATATATATATATATATATATATATATATATATATATATATACAGAAGAACATATCAATACTTTTAAGTCTAATCAAGAAAATTAGTTAGTCACAAACACAATATTTCTTGATTAGACTTAAAAAAGTATTACAGAGAAATGATATATAAAAAAATGCATTAACTGCAAACACGTAGCTTATCATCTCTTAGGTGCAACAGACCATTGAGAAAGACACATCCATTATCAAGGATTACAGGCAGGGCAGACAATAGGGAGGGTTTAATAAAGGAAAACACAGGCGAATGGACAGAAACATATGCCCCAGGAACATAAGCGAAAACCCTATCCTCTGGGGCTGACCAGGGTGATCCTAGGAATCAAACATTCGTTAACCCCACACAAGTCGCCCAGGGCAGACCCGGGTGAGGGTGGTTGGGTTGACTGAGAGTTCAGTTGACCCCAAGCCCCATTTCCCAAATTTTGGAATGGTCACCCGACAACTGTGTACCAGTTCCATGAGATGGATGGACCGTGATAATTCAAGGGTAGTGCCAGATTAGCTTGGCGCCTTCAGGCGCCAAGCTAATTTGGCACTACCCTTGAATTATCACGGTCTATCCATCTCCTGAGGTAGGGTCTTGAGACTAAATGGGTTAAGTACGGTGTACGTACAAGCGGCACTCCGACTGCATCGCCGTATAATACATCACAGGATTTTACTTTTAGCAAATTAGTTCTATCTATCTATATCCCGTAGTCTTGCCGACCGTTGGGGCACCACTGAAGACTTGGCCACCAGCTCCCTCCATTCCTCTCTGTTCTCTGCCATTCTTAGCGTATCGCCCAGCCTCATTCCTGTCCACTCTGAGATATTGTCCTCCCATCTTTTCCTCTGTCTTTCTCTCCTTCGTCCTCCTTGCACAGTGCCTTACAACAACTTAGTTAACCCCACCCCAAGTCCCCCAGGGCAGACCGGTGTGAGGGATAAAACAGACGAAGACAACACACGAGCGAACAAACAAAACAATGCACAATAAAAAAAAATATGAAGGAAAAAAACCTTGCCACCACTTACCTAGATTATTAACACACGCATCGCAGCAGCCGCAAAAGCCACCTTTATGAACGATCTTGCCTGCGCAGTTTTCTGCCGTTACCTCAGCACAGAGTAGCCTTGAGCAAATGTCTGGTGCGCACACATAAGCACTTGCGTCTGGCTATAGCCAGAGAAATCAGCACTAGTCTCAGCATTTTCCTTTTTTCTTTAATTTTTTTGAAGGTGTTCAACGGCTGAAGACTTCTGGTTGTGGTATCGTCTCGTAGCGAGTGTCTGTCTGACGTTTGTTCTGAGGTGAACTGGTGTTGTCTCAAGACTTTAAAGCCATGGACTAAATCCGTACGACCTCTCAACCTGTGGGTTAAATTGGGCAAATATCTGTAAGCAAGTGGCGTATATTCTCATGAGCCCCTGCCATGGCAAGGGCTCATGAGAATCTACGCTTCTTGCAAACGGAAGGGTTAACTGCGTGAACTTAAAGTTAAAACGCAGATTTGCAAGAAATGGGACGCTGTGTGTGTGTGTGTGTGTGTGTGTGTGTGTGTGTGTGTGTGTGTGTGTGTGTGTGTGTGTGTGTGTGCGTGTGTGTGTGCGTGTGTGTGTGTGTGTGTGTGTGTGTGTGTGTGTGTGTGCGTGTGTGTGTGCGTGTGTGTGTGTGTGTGTGTGATTTACACAGCTGTTTCATCGCGTGGGTATTGCTGGCCTGGATGGACGGTTGTAGAGGGTGTAAGTGGATAGTACGGCGTAAAAGTGTTTGATATGTGATAAATATATATACTTATGTCTATTTAATTTAAATTGATTTAATTTAATTTATTATTTATTACTTTTTAATGTTTTTATTAATGCTGTTTAAAGTGATATGTGATAAAAAATATATCTACTTATATCTATTTAATTTAATTTAATTATTTATTTATTACTTTTTAATGTTGTTATTAATGCTGTTTAAGTTTTTATAATGTTTTAGAATATTTTTTTTATTGTTCCCTCCCGTCCACAAACTGTAAGGGATAAACAAGTTTTATTAATTGAATTAAATTGAATTGAATTGAATTGAATTGAATTTTCCTTTTTTGAAGAAACGTGACTAACTTCGCCAGATTACCTACAGAGCCATCAAGCCAACGTTCTGGCTTGTCCCACAGAGATTGGTCGAGAAACATATTTTCAAGATGTGTATGAAATGATTATACCGTATAATCGTGCGGGCACAATGTGCCACCTTGCACACTCTAGACTGCCAATGTGGATCTGGTCTACAGTCCCCAGAGCATAATTATCCTGCATTTCCGTCCCATGTATTTAGAGACCAGAGCAGAATTGCACGTAATTTTTCATAGTCTGCACCCTGTCACAGTCCTGAGTTGCCACTTTCCTTTAGTCGGGTCCTATGCCCAACAAAAGTGACGTATACACATATCACGTCTATAATATCCGTCCCAAATAAGAATGATGGGCAATACGTCGGCGTGACGTCACGCTATTGTGTGTACTGTGTCAGTCATTGATTCCGATGTTGGGTTGTGGCGTTAGTTGGGACCCGACACCTTTTTCGCTGATAAGTAGCGACTGAATTCAATACTAGTTTGTTTATTTAGAAAAGTTAAATACCCGAAATATTAATAAATTGCATTTTCTATGAGTGTTTCTTTATCCGTTGGGTTTTTCTCATAGTCCTAGTTTGTTTGTGCTATTTAACCCATTCAGCCCGGATGCACTACAGAAGGAGATGGATCGACCATGATAATTCAAGAGTAGTGCCAGACCGTCGGCGCCAAGCTAATCTGGTACTGCCCTTGAATTATCATGGTCGATACAACTCCTGCAACAGGTGCATAGTCGACAGAAGACGCATCCAAAATTTGGGGCTGAATGAGTTAACGCCAGCCGAAAATTACTTACTTACTTATGCCTGTCACCCCTACCCTGGTATAGGCCGTCGACGAGAGACCTCCAGCAACTCCTGTCCTGTGCTTCTCCTTCGATTCTACTCCAGGTGGTTCCCAGTCTCTTGATGTCTGCTTGGAGGTCTCGACGCCAGGAGTTTCTCGGCCTACCTCTTTTCCTCTTTCCCTGGGGGTTCCATGACAATGCCTGCCTAGTGATACTGGAAGCTGGCTTTCTCAGACTGTGACCGATCCATCCCCATCTTCTTCGCCCAATTTCATTGTCTGCTGTTATCTGCTCTGTTCTCTCCCAGAGTCTGACGTTGCTGATCTTCTCTGGCCAGTGGATTTTCAAAATTCTTCTAAGGCAACTGTTCATGAAGGTCTGTACTCTGTTGACTGTGGTTTTTGTCAATCTCCATGTCTCTGCTCCATATAGGAGAACTGCTTTTACATTGGAGTTGAAAATCCGGACTTTGGTGTGTTGTGACAGCTCTCTGGAACTCCACACTTTTTTCAACTGGAGAAAGGCTGCTCTGGCTTTACCGATTCGTGCTCTGACATCTGCATCAGTGCCGCCTTTTTTGTCTATGATGCTCCCGAGATAGGTGAAGGACTCCACCTCCTCCAACGGGGTGCCAGCAAGCAAGACTGGTTCTTCCCTGGTTGCGTTCAGCCTCATTGTCTTTGTTTTGTGTTTGTGAATGGTGAGGCCCACTTGGGACGAGATGTCAGCAAGCCTCGTGGTCTTGTCCTGCATTTGTTGATGAGTGTGGGACAGTAATGCCAAGTCGTCTGCAAAATCGAGGTCGTCAAGCTGTGTCCACAGTGTCCACTGTATTCCACTTCGTCTGTGCTCTGTGGTCATCTTCATGACCCAGTCTATGGCCAGTAGGAAGAGGAACGGAGACAGCAGACACCCCTGCCTGACACCAGTTCTGACCTGGAGCTCTCTGGTGAACTGCCCTTCGTGGATCACGCGACATGTCATGCCATCATAGCTGCTCTTGATCAGGCGGACGAGCTTTGTGGGTACACCGTAGTGTCGTAGGAGTTTCCACAGCCCACGCTGTCAAATGCTTTCTCATAATCCACAAAGTTGACGTACAGCGGGGAGCTCCACTCCAGAGACTGTTCCACGATGATGCGGAGAGTGGCGATCTGGTCTGTACATGATCGGTTCTTCCTGAATCCTGCTTGCTGGTCTCTCAGCTGGGGGTCAACGGAGCTCTTCATTCTCTCTAGGATGATCCTGTTGAAGACCTTTCCAGCCGAAAATACAGAGGGACAATTCTTGATTGGCAGTTACTGGCTAGGAAATGTTTCCTGCAACCGACCCCAGGATAGAGCACTGACTACGACGAGCGACGCTGGCAGAGAAACTGCGGGACGCCATTCGAAACCTACTGCAGACCACCAACATCTAACAACCTTAGCCCAATAACGCCCAGAACCAAATGACTTCCACTCTATAGAATGGCAGTCATTTGGTTCTAGGAGTCAAAGGTTTAACATATGAAGGAAAATGCCTGGGACCGCTGAAGAAGAAGTCAATGTGTGTGTGTGTGTGTGTGTGTGTGTGTGTGTGTGTGTGTGTGTGTGTGTGTGTGTGTGTGTGTGTGGCGTGTGGTGTGTGTGTGTGTGTGTGTGTGTGTGTGTGTGTGTGTGTGTGTGTGTGTGTGTGCGTGTGTGTGTATGTGTGTGTGTGTGTGTGTGTGTGTGTGTGTGTGTGTGTGTTTCCGATAATTCCAAAAATGTCGCAAATTTTTTTGCTCGTTGGATGCCTTATTGATATTTGCTGTTCCCAAAAAGACATACCGCAAATTAGTACACATCATGAAAATGAGTACCTCTATCCAACTCTGTGGGATAACCTTTTAATGCGCGCCGAACATTTTATGACTTTAACCCGGGCAAACCGACTGCATGACAGCAACTTTCGTTTTCCGAAGGGACAACACTGCGAATGGCCAAATTATTTTGTTGCCGTCGGTGACGCCTGTCGTTTATTTGCGGCGGGAATGAGAAGGTTTGGGTTGATTTAAAGTTCAGTTTTCAGTGATATTCGGAGCATACTTTAACTTCTTCATTGCCGATAAATAATGGACACCGCACTGCTGCAAGAGGTATAGATCCTCATGAGCACCCGCAATTGCGGAGGCTCATGAGGATCTATACCCCTTGCTGAAACCACTTTGCATCTTTTGTTCATGGGACGGCTGGAGCTCTTTCACGCGGAATTTACACAGATTTCTGACATGCATGTTAGTTAGTTAGTTAGTTAGTTAGTCGGGTTTATCGCCGAGCAGGCAACTAAGGCCATCTCACCGCGGTTCTGACGTGCAGTGTACTCACAGTGATAGTGAAGGGCTTAAGGCCGGAGTATGTATAAGCGTCATTCCTATCGCAAGGCCATATGACATATCACAGGGTTAACAACTTTATAGTTCCACGAGGGGAGTTTCGGGCTACCTTCCCTGGGGTTGACCCATCGCCACAATGCAGTACCACCAGACCTTTCTTCTTTTGTTTTGTTTTTTTCTTTTGTTTTTAAATATATATTTGAAATTTATTTCGCTTTGTTTCATGCAATAAAAAAAATCATATTACTCTTTGTAATCTTCATTTAACCCTTCTCATCCTGCTATACTTTTGCTTGAAATAAAGTTGACCATTTTAGTTCAAGGATAATAATAATAATAATAATAATAATAATAATAATAATAATAATAATAATAATAATAATAATAATAATAATAAAAATAATAATAATAATAATAATAATAATAATAATAAGTACTTATATAGCGCCTAACCTCATTATTAGAGTTCTAGGCGCTTGACAAAAACTAACTGTACAAAAATAATTAATTACAAAAACGCAATTAACAAAAAGTACTAAAACAAAATACAACGCACTCTGTAAACAAGCTATTAAGTATTCATTCAAAGGGCAACGCTTATTGACTCATACTCGCATTCACAAACGCGCGCACACACACGCACACACACACACACACACTACTTCTAACAGAGATAGAGATGATTTTAACATGATGGGTCTGTGACAAAGTCATTTGTAGCAGACATAAAAAAATATGGGTCTTTAGGGCTCGTTTGAATGCCTCTCTCGAATCCACGTATCTCCGTTCCCGTGGTTAGTTCATTCCAAACAACTGGGCTAAGGTACCTGAATGACCTCTCACCGAACGACTTTGTTTTGACACGAGGGATACGTAAAACTCGAGAGTCTGCAGCAGAGCGCAAATTCTGTCTTGAGGGCGTATACAGCTGGACAAGAGAGGCAAGGTAGTGTGGGCAGGAACAGGTAATACAACTGTGAGTCATGCATGACATTTTGTACTGAATCCTAGCTGTTACAGGTAACCAGTGAAGAGCAGAGAGATGGGGTGTGATATGATCTGATCTAGGGACTCTAAGAATCAACCTAGGAGCTGAGTTTTTGAATTTTCTGGAGTTTGCCAATCAGACACTGGGAACAGCCAGCCAAAAGAGCATTGCAATAGTCTAATTTAGACAAAACAAAAGCGCGGACAAATACTTTATTTGCTTCAGGTGTCAGATAGTGGCGGATTGAAGCAATACGTCGCAGTTCAGTATAGGCGGGTCTGCAAACGTTGTTCACATGAAGGCGCATGGACAGGCTACTATCAAGTGTGACACCCACATATTTGTAATAACTGGGGGAGTGTCGTCGACTTCGTCAACGTCGGGGGAGCAATGATCATGGCCTCATTTTTTTCCATCATTCAACTGTAATTTGTTTGAAGTCATCCACATCTTAGTCTCCGAGACACACTCCTGAAGGCTCTCGATTGTGTTCATAATCTGATCAGGTGAGCATGAGTCATGGAGTTGAGTATCATCTGCAAATGCATGATGTGATATAGAGAAATGGTTAAAGACACTGGCCAGTGGCTGAATATACAGGATAAAGAGGACTGGTCCAAGAACTGAACCTTGTGGGACGCCAAAGCGCACTGTGGATGGGCTGGATAGCTTATCATTAACAAATATGCATTGAGTTGCAAAGGTGGTGCCAGAATAGCTATAATAATATAATAATAATAATAATAATAATAATAATAATAATAATAATAGAATAATAATAATAATAATAATAATAATATATGATGATGATAATAATAATAATATACATCATCATCAACATATTATTATATTAGTAGTAGTAGTACTAGTAGTAGTAGTAGTATTTATATTATTGTTGTTATTATTATTATTATTATTATTATTATTATCATCATCATCATTTAAATAAGCAAAAGCACCGAAAGAGGAGAGGGAGGAGGTGCTTAGTAAAAGAAAGCAGTAAATGAAGAAATTGCAGCCACGAGGTCTATATTATGGTCTTATTGACAGGTGACACTTTCTGCTCTCCATCTCTTAAGGCCCCGCCACACATGCCGGTTGTCCCCGATTTTGAAACCGATTCCGATCCGATTGCGATCGGATGACGTCATATATCCGATCCGATCCCAATCGGCTGGGAATCGGGTGTCTAGAACCTGCTCTATTTTTCCGATCCGAATCGGCCCCGATTGTAAGCTTCAACCAATCAGAGTGCGTCTCGCAAAACATGTCGTTTCAGTTTGAAAATGGCGGAAGATCAGTACCACCTTCGTTGCCGATGTTTCGCCCACCTCTTCCCGAATGCAAAACTGCTGATAATGCAAGCACATCATCTGTCAAAACTAGCAGCCATTTTGCTGAACAGGTACGACCTTGATCTTCGATTCAAACCGCCGGGTCGGCTAAAAAAAAGTCGGGGAATGAGTGGCAGTGCACACGTTTTTGTAGTCCGATCCGATCACACTCCGATTCGAAACTGCTCGAGAATCGGCCTCAAAATCGGGCATGTGTGGCGGGGCCTTTAACCATTTGCGTGGATATAGCGGTTTTAGTCACGATAATTCCTGTAGGACGTCAGGTTGTTATTCCTGTAGGACTCATCGCGACTAAAACCGCTACCGACACGTTAAGACTGCACGAGAACCTGTTTTGTGCCACTACGCTCATAATTGTAATTGAATACCATCATTTTACGTGGCTGTCGGTCTTTTATGACAGGTGACACCTTTTGCCCTTCGACTTCCCTTGAGAGAGTACATGTCTTTTTAAACTCTTTCAGCCCCAATGCCCCATTCCTCAAATTTTGGAGGTGTTGCCTTATGATTATGCACCCGTTGCGGGAGATGGATTGACCATGATAATTTAAGGGTAGTGCCAGATTAGCTTGGCGCCTTCAGGCGCCAAGCTAATCTGGCACTACCCTTGAATTATCATGGTCAATCCAGCTCCTGCTGTAGGGACTCGGAGTTAAATAGGTTAATCGAGTCCCTTCACTGCCGAAAACAAATTAACGAGATCAAAGCGCAATAGTCAACGACCCTCATTTTGCGTTTGTAGAATGTTCACAATACATGTAGTTGAAACTGAAATGATCAGAATGATCTGCAGACAAGCTGTTATTGGTAAGAAATGGCAGTTTCACCACAGATTGAACTGTTAATGAAAGTGAAAACTGATGATAATATGCATGTGCTTAATGTGTTATGATCCATATAAGCCTGAACTGATCAGAATAATAGAAAGTGAAATGATCGGAATAATTTGCAGAGAAGCTGTTGTCTTATTTATGGCAAAGGACAGACTACCTACAGACTGAACTTTTAATGTAATATGTCAACTTCACACCCTCGGTTTTTGTACGTTTTTTTTTTTTTTCTTTTTTAGTTTTTGTTTTGCTTGCTGTTGGTTGGTTCTCTGTGTGTGTGTGTGTGTGTGTGTGTGTGTGTGTGTGTGTGTGTGTGTGTGTGTGTGTGTGTGTGTTTTGGTTTATTTTGTTTGTTTGTTTGTTGTTGTTTTATTGTTGGTTTTTTGGTAGGTTTTATTTTAGTGGGTTTTTACTGGGGAAGCGGGGAGTTAGTCAGAGACTATTCTGTACAAGGCGCCACAGATATCAACAGTGGGTCACAGTGTTCATTATGAACGTAAGCCTTCACCACATTTGTACGTATATAAATGAATAAAAACGTTGCTGGTGCGATCATGCAGTGTCAGTGCAAAACACTGGGATTAGGCCTAAAACTGATTTTCTGATGAATGTATTTACAATACAATACAATACAATACAATACAATACAATACAATACAATACAATACAACTTTATTGTCTGTTTGAGTCCAGGCACGACAGAAATTTGCCTTTCGGCTCGTCATGAAACAACAATATAAGACATTAACAATCGCTGCAAAAGCATATCATGAAAAATTATCATTGCAGCAATCTATTACAAGCAATCTGTCACAAGATGGGAGGTAATGTTAAGTAGATCATACCTATCGCGGCGTTATAAACGAGAGTTCAAAATCGAGACAGCAGTTGGAATAAAAGACTTCTTAAAAACATTCCTTTTGGCAAGTGGCATGTTGAAACGTCTGCCTGATGGTAGCATTTGAAACTGATCAGAGAGTGGGTGACTAGGATCATTGAGATACTCACAAACCAGATAGGTGAGGCTAGCGCTGGCAGAATTGTACAACAAACCAAGGGGAATCACTCAGCGCTGGACAGACGAACAGTTAGATCCCTGCCCCCGCCTATCAGGCACCCATTAGCCAGCCCACAGAGAAATACGCAGGTATAGAACAAGACGATCATCTACATCCCTAAAAGGATGCATCAGGTCTCTTATATAACCCATGTCTTTCTCCGGAACTTAGGAAGTAGGCAGGAGAAACATACATACACAAACACGAAGGTGCATTACTATATGTGGTCGGGTAAATACCCTGAATTCCCACAGTAGATGCACAGAACATTACACAACAATGTAACGATACAAATTTGCCTCGAGTTATACTGAGATACTCACAAACCAGATAGGTGAGGCTAGCGCTGGCAGAATTGTACAACAAACCAAGGGGAATCACTCAGCGCTGGACAGACGAACAGTTAGATCCCTGCCCCCGCCTATCAGGCACCCATTCGCCAGCCCACAGAGAAATACGCAGGTCCAGCGCTGAGTGATTCCCCTTGGTTTGTTGTACAATTCTGCCAGCGCTAGCCTCACCTATCTGGTTTGTGAGTATCTCAGTATAACTCGAGGCAAATTTGTATCGTTACATTGTTGTGTAATGTTCTGTGCATCTACTGTGGGAATTCAGGGTATTTACCCGACCACATATAGTAATGCACCTTCGTGTTTGTGTATGTATGTTTCTCCTGCCTACTTCCTAAGTTCCGGAGAAAGACATGGGTTATATAAGAGACCTGATGCATCCTTTTAGGGATGTAGATGATCGTCTTGTTCTATACCTGCGTATTTCTCTGTGGGCTGGCGAATGGGTGCCTGATAGGCGGGGGCAGGGATCTAACTGTTCGTCTGTCCAGCGCTGAGTGATTCCCCTTGGTTTGTTGTAGGATCATTGACAATGCTAGCAGCTATCCTTCGGACAGCTCTATGGTACAGATCATCTACTGGGTACTGTCCTAGGCCAATGATCTTCTCAGCTGTTCTGACGATACGTGACAGTCTGCCCCTGTTTTTCATACTGAGGTTGCCATACCAAGCAGTGATGTTAAACGTCAGTATGCTTTCGATCAGGCTTCTATAAACGGATTCTAAAACCCTGGAACTGACATCAAAACTTCTCAGTTTCCTAAGAAGGTACAGACGCTGGTTTGCTTTTTTCACAATCAGATCAGTGTTTCCAGTGAAGGACAGCCCACTATCCACGACTGTGCCAAGGTACTTAAATTCAGTGACCACCTCTACATGTTGATTATTAATTGAGACAGGTACAACAATATCATCAACTTTCCTGTCATCAATGACGAGTTCCTTGGTTTTCTGTACATTCATTTCCAGAAAACTATCTTTGCACCATGACTCTAATACTGCTATCTGTGCAAAGTACTCGGCCAGACTGTCTTCTTTTTGGAGTAGGCGTACAAGGGCCATGTCGTCTGAGAACTTTCAGAGACGAGAAGTGGCAGTGTGACAACGCATATGGTCTGTGTATATAGAAAACAATGTCGGAGAGAGGACACAACCTTGAGGGCAGCCTGAATTTAGCACCACTTGGTCAGACAGACTGCCGTGTACATTTACACGTTGTGGCCTGTCCTTCAAAAAGTCTCGCACCCACAGAGTAATGTTTGTGTTCACATTAAAGTCCATCATACGCTGCAAAAACATCAGTGGTTCAACAGTATTAAAAGCAATAGAAAAGTCAATAAAAAGAATTCTCACATGTGCTTTTGATTTCTCAAGATGTTGAAATACAAGATTGTACAGAGTAAGACATGCATCCTCCACACCCCTATGGTTTTTGTAAGCAATTTGGAATGGATCCAGTAGTTCGGCAACATCATTTAACAGATGCCTCTTCACCACTTTTTCCATACATTTTGACAGAATAGAAGTCAACGCAACTGGACGGAAATCGTTGAATTCATGAGCGTTGGTTTTTTTTAGGAATCGGGACAATGATTGATGATTTCCAAGCCGTAGGGACAGTATGATGATCAAGCAGGAACTGAAAGATAGTAGTGAAGATCTTCCCCAATTGACCTGCACAGGTTTTCAATACTCTTCCACCTAACCCATCTTGTCCAGGTGCTTTGTGTGCATTCAGCTTAGAAAGGATGTTTACTACCTCCTCTTCAGTAAGTGACAAAGGTTCCGGCACAATGGACTGGCACAATTCATCACAGTTATCACTAAGGTTTCTGCCATCGAACCGTGAATAAAAACGATTTAGATCATTGGCCATCTCAACTGGATTCCCAGTGCAGAGCCTGGCTTGTTTCTTTTGCTGCCTACCCATCATGCCGTTCAGACCATTCCATGCATCTCTAGCGTTGCCAGAAGAAAATTTTGTTTCGATCTTGCTTTTATAGTTCAGTCTGGCAGTCCTAGCAGCCCTTCTAAAATCCCTCTCCTTTTCCCGAAATTCATCAGTGTTACCCTGTAAGAAAGCAAGTTTCTTCTGGTTCAAATACACCTTTAGCTCCTTGCTGACCCATGGCTTATTGTTAGCAAACACCTTCACTGTCTCGGTTTTAATTACAGTGTTCTCACAAAATCTTACGTAAGAAGTGACAGTCTCAACAAGTTCATTAGGGTCATCACAGTTATGAGTAAACATATCCCAGTCTGTCGCCTCAAAGCACCCACGGAGCTCCTCCATGCTGTCCGGTGTCCACAGCTGTGTGGTTTTCGTTACAGTCTTGGACGTCTTTATTTTTTGTCTATACTTTGGCAACAAGTGTATGACGTTGTGGTCCGAGCGCCCCAGTGTAGAAGCACTCTTAAAAGGTTCAATCTCCAAATGATATCGACTCTGAAATTCTCCAATTTTGATTGGATTTCAATAAGGTTTATGTCTTTGTGAATGATTAGTGTAAATTCAGTCTGTTTGGCACTCACAGATCGTGATTTTAAAATACCTTTTGGGGCTCCTCGGACCGTTTGCATGAGTGAGCTTAATCTTTGAGCAAGGTGCTCCGCTATAAACTTAGTCCTGCCCTCCGCTATAGCGGAGCACCTTGCTTAGTGGCTGGCGCAGGGCTAAGTTTATAGCGGAGCACCTTGCTTAGTGGCTGGCGCAGGACTAAGTTTATAGCGGAGCACCTTGCTTAGTGGCTGGCGCAGAACTAAGTTTATAGCGGAGCACCTTGCTTAGTGGCTGGCACAGGACTAAGCTCACTCATGCAACTAGCCCTGGGAGCAGAACTCTTTCACACATAAAGCGTCACGCCAAAGCGCATCCTTACAAAAAGTGCATGGGCGGATGAAAAATTAATCATGGGTTTTAAGTCCACAGAAATAATTCCTCTGCGGTACATAAACACTTTTTGATACGATGTCAGACATTGTTGAGGTTGTAAGAAGAGTATGCGTTATGCAAAGCCCTATGCAAGGAAGATTTGTCATTAGAAAGTTTGTTCATAACACGTTAGTTAGCTTCCCATTGTCGTCACGGGCACTTCTATACGACATTCCTGTGATGACATTCCTGTGCAATTTTGTGGTATCAACAGAGGCCTAGAGGACTTGTGACTCTGAACACACTCACATCACTGAGCATCAACAAAACTATGTCACAAAACTTTTGCTCGCTCCTACAACAAACTATATAAAAGATTGGTTGGCTGTAAATTGCTTAACCCATTTAGCCCCAAGACCCTACCGCAGGAGATGGATGGACCGTGATAATTCAAGGGTAGTGCCAGATTAGCTTGGCGCCTGAAGGCGCTAAGCTAATCGGGCACTACTCTTGAATTATCACGGTCGACCCATCTCCTGCAACTGGTACAGGTGACAACTCCAAAATTTGGGAAATGGGGCCTTGTGGTTAAGAGGGTTACAAAAATAAAGGTGAGTGGGCAACAGGTAGACAGAAACATATGCCCCAGGGAAAAGAAAAGAGAAAGAGCTGTGGGTCTGAACACAGGGTGACCCTGGGAACTAAAATGTTGTTAACCCCACCCAAGTTCCCCAAGACAGACCCGGGTGGGGGGTTTGTTTAGGAAGCCGGTGTGAAATGTATAACCATGATTAGATGATAGACGTATATTTCTATGTTTGGTTATATCGAAGTAAGTACCCCCACCCCATCCCACCCCCTTCTCGTTGCTGTTTGATTTCGAGACTGCAAAGTAACATGTCAACATTGGCCCATCTCGGCCCGAGGACCTTTTGCTTAACCCCCTGCGTGTTGGTAGCGGTTTTTGTCACGATGATTCATGTAGGAACCATGGCGACAAACACCGCTACCGACACGCAAAGGGTTAAAAGAGTTACTGCGGAGCACAACAGTACAGATATCCTGGCAAAGACAAATATCCTTTAATGGACAATACATTTCTTGCAGTCATCATCACCCTATACAAGAACAAAGGAGAGAAATCTGAATGCTCTAATTATCGTGGAATTACCCTGCTGTCCATTGCCGGGAAAATTCTCGCAAGGCTGCTCCTGAATCGGCTGGTACCTGCCATCGCTGAAGACCACCTCCCAGAGGGCCAGTGTGGCTTCAGAGCCAACAGGAGTACCACCGACATGGTCTTTGTGCTGAGACAGCTTCAGGAGAAGTGCCGCGAGCAGAACAAAGGGCTGTACGTAACGTTTGTCGACCTAACAAAAGCATTCGACACTGTGAGCAGGCAAGGCATGTGGCAGATCCTGGAGCGACTTGGCTGTCCCCCAAAGTTCCTAAGCATGATCGTCCAGCTCCACGAGGAACAGCAAGGCCAGGTTAGACTCAACAGTAACCTCTCAGAACCATTCCCCATTATCAACGGCGTGAAACAGGGCTGCGTGCTGGCACCAACCCTCTTCACCATCTTCTTTAGCATGATGTTGAAGCAGGCCACAGTAGACCTCGACGATGACGATGCAGTGTACATCAGGTATCGTCTCGATGGCAGCCTGTTCAACCTCAGACGACTGCAGGCCCACACGAAAACCCTAGACCAACTGATTCGTGAGCTGCTCTTTGCTGATGACGCTGCCCTTGTTGCACACACAGAGAGTGCCTTGCAGCGCATCACATCCTGCTTTGCAGATGCTGCCCAGCTCTTTGGACTCGAGGTCAGTCTGAAAAAGACAGAGGTCCTCCATCAGCCGGCACCCAAGGTAGAGCATCGCCCTCCCCACATCACCATCGGCGAGTCTGAACTGAAGTCAGTACACCAGTTTACCTACCTTGGCTGCATCATCACGTCAGATGCCAAGCTGGACAAGGAGCTTGACAGCAGGCTGGCAAAAGCGAACAGCGCTTTTGGGCGACTTTTCAAGCGGGTGTGGCACAATCAACAGCTGAAAACGGGCACCAAGATCAGTGTGTACAGAGCTGTCGTCCTCACCACCCTGCTGTACGGTTCCGAGTCCTGGGCCCTCTACCGCAACCAACTACGACTCCTCGAACGCTTTCACCAGCGCTGCCTGCGTACCATCCTGGGCATTCACTGGAGTGACTATGTCACCAACGTCGAGGTCCTTGAACAGGCAGAAACTATGAGCATCGAGGCTTTGTTGCTGCGGACACAGCTTCGCTGGGCGGGGCACGTCTCCAGGATGGAGGATCATCGCCTACCCAAGATCACTCTGTTCGGCGAGCTTGCTACTGGACACCGTGACAGAGGGGCACCAAAGAAGAGATACAAAGACGGTCTCAAGAAGTCACTTAGTGCTTGCCAAATCGACCACCGCCAGTGGTCTTCGCTTGCTGCGGACCGTGACACCTGGCGCTCCACCATCTACAAGGCAGCCGTCTCCTTTGAGGACTCTCGCAGAGCTAACCTTAAGGACAAACGGCTCAGGAGAAAAAACCGAGTTGCCGTAACTCAGAACCCTGACCAGACCTTCCCCTGCAGCCACTGCGGTCGAACCTGCCTGTCCCGGATTGGCCTCCGCAGCCACGAAAATGCCTGCATACGACGTGGGCAAGCCCTATAGAATCTTCGTTCGCGAAGTCAAGCCAAGAGACATTTCTTGAATCTTGAATCGTGATTCATATAACCACACATAATGAGCTCAGTCCGTTTTTATTAGTACTATAATTTACATCACAAAAAATTCTGAGGCAAGGAATAGTCTGAGCACACAAAATTTGAAAATGTAAAAGAACTAAGCCATTATTACATTCGCTGTAACAAGCTGTGCGTAGTGAAATGTCCTGTATGCCACAAACCAGTGCTCACTCCATCCCACGACCCGTTACCGCAACCTCCCATCGCCATGCTTTCCCCCAACCTCCCTCAATCCCCCCCCCCTCTCCCCCTTCAACCCCTACCCACTTACCACTGCCCAAGTTCTCGTGTTTTCCTTTACACTGTTTTCTCTAACATACAAAAGCCAGGATTTCACCTGAACAGATTTGTGGGACTAAAAGAAGTACGTTCTCCTGAGGAAAAAACCAGCATGTGCAATTATACATACAATGACGGCGCACAATGATAGTCAAGGCAACAAAAACAGTACCCTCTTTCCATTTCGGCCTTGTGGGTATGAAAAGCAATGAAGCCATCAGAGAGAATAACATTAGAATAACAATCGAACCATTTTTGTCATCAGCAGAAATTCAGAAAACTAAAAATAAATTTTAAAAAAAAAACATACAGTAGAACTAATTGGAGTACTACGTTTAACACCTTTAGGATAGTCATCTAAGACAGGTGCTCTCTCAACAGAAATTGTGAACAGTAAAATAGTGTCACCTGTCATTAAAGACCATCATTTAGGTGGCGACAGCCACAGTCACAGCTACAGCCACAGTCACAGCTACAGCCACAGTCACAGCGACAGCCACAGTCACAGCTACAGTCACAGCTACAGCCACCTAAATGATAGTCTTTAATGATATGTGATCTCTCATAAGCTTCGCCACATTTAAAACAGGTTCTGATATGGACACTAGAATCATATTGTGGTGAAACTTTCTCTTACAGATATATGCATATAGTGCCTCCACAATGAGCTAGTCTGTGATTTTGAACCTTAAGGCCGTAAGGCCCAAAATCACAGACCAGCTAAACATTGTTAAAAAATCAAATCAGTTATACGCCATGACCCATAAACAGCCTAAAACAGCAAGATATTGGCAGATTGGGTAAAAGAATCCAGATTATCAACAGTATGACTAGGTCTATGAGAATCGTAGCTGGTAAAATATAAGAGTAAACTGCTGATGTAACAAAGTACCCGGTGTGTTGTTACTTCTGCTATTGGCACGAGTGAAGTCCCTAGTATCGTCTGTTCACTACCTCACCTGTTACTTCTTTCCTCCTATCAGAAAACAAGATGGGATGAACCATAACTCACAAAGTCCCTCCTTCTATATGAGAGCTGTCCTCGCTGTCAAGGGTCTCTCTCTACTTTTGTCTTTGACCTGATTCTGATGTTGAAATGTATCCTATTGAACAAGATGAGGATTTCATCCCAAAGTCCACCGTATTATTTGGAGAACACATGCGTTTTTCTTTTAGGAACATTCACAGTTGTTCATATTTTTAAGCTTATCCTTCTGATCCATTGCCATCTTCTCTAAGCCAACCTCTGATCAACACACATGTCGGCACACACAAATAAAGACGGACACACCGCGCCTCCCGCCATTAGTACGCTCTGTAGGCTGGAGCATCGACAGGAATTCTGAAGAAGAATAGCACAAGCAGCAAAATGACGTCATTATAAGATTGACGTCATGCCAGCGCTAGTCTCAAGACGCCGTGTACACAGTGACGAAACTGATGTTTCACGTCACTCATTCGAAAGGCACGCAGCCTCTTCCAGGCCTGACTGTTTGTTCCACACAGCCTTTTCCAGGGCTGACTGGGAGTATATAGTGGATCCAAAACTTACACAAATTAATTAATTATTATTCAAAAGTTTTAAGAGATACAACTCTGGCTAAAGAACTCATACAATGTCTTTCTCGAAACTAGCTATATCCAAAATTTCAAGTAAATATGACAAAACTTACGGATTCTAATCTGGGTCAACCGACTTTCTATAAACGGTATTTTATGTCTTCAAGGAGATATCCCCTTACAATATGCTCAGAGGCTCTCTTAAAGAAAGTTGGTTTGGCTTTGGGGTTGGGGTTGGGGTTGGGGTTGGGTTGGGTTGGTGGGTTCGGTCGGTCGGTCGGTCGGCCGGCCGGCCGGTGATCAATCGATATTGTTTTGCTTTTTTTTTATTACACATCAAGACTACATGCACACACACATGCACGGACACACGCACGCACGTGCGCGCACACACACACACACACCAACACACACACACCAACACACACACACACACACACACACACACACACACACACACACACGTACAAACACCTACATAGGCACACAAACACACTCACGCACAAGCAAGCGCGAACGAACTCACACACATACACGTCAACACAATATGTTGTTCAGACATTATAATTGTTTCGAAACGTGTCATGTACGTACGAGTTCACACTCGATTTGCAGATCGCACCACATAGGTGACTTGGATGTTGTCACACTAGTTACCGCCTTCGATCTGACCTATGCCTGATGATCATCCCAGCGGACCGATCGAGGTACCAAGTGTGGACAGAAGCACATTATCTGCACCGGCACCATTACCCTGAAAAACAAACACACAAACGAGATATTGTAAAGACGGACCAATAAATAACACACGGTGAAGGCCGAAGGTCGAAGTAATTTCGCAGAGCGATGTTCGAAGGCGCTCCGCTGATGTTCACTTCCGACACCTCGCGAAATATATAGCATACGACATATTAAGACGCCCCTTTAATTACAAGAATGCATACCGTAGTGATCGGGGCGACCCAAAGAAACATAATATGAGGGGCCCCCTCTTACTGCCTGGACGTCCTTACAATCAAGGGCCGCCACTACTTTCTTTGACCTGGGGGAATAACTTCTATTATCCCCTTCGTTGTCATACAGTGGACGCAGGTTGTGTCTTCAAAATCATTGATTAAAGATTAAAATTTCAAGATTCAAGAAATTGTATTGTCCATTAAAGGATATTTGGGGTTTTTTTTAATTCAAACGTCAAATATGCCCAGAAGTTAAAGGGACGGGGATAAAATATAAGTAATATAAGCAGAGGTTTGCTACACGGACCCTTGTAGGCCTAAGGTAGGTCAAAAGAACCACTGTTTCCCGAAGGCCGAAGGCCTGAGGGGTACAATGGTTCCTGTGACCTCTTGACGGCCTACAAGGGTCCGTGCAGCAAGCCGTTGCTACCAATAATGTATTTGTTTTCATTCCTCTGCTATTTCGTAAAAGAAATCAAGACGAAATCTTCCGACTGGATCACGCCAGACATGACTGACGTCAAAGAAATATACATTTATACATAATAGACTTATGAAGTAATTTTAACTCTTTTATGACGGTGCCGTCTCCAGTAGTGTGCCTATTGCGGGTTTCAAACACACTAGGAAACTTTGTACTTTAGAACGTTTTGGTGGTCTTTTGTAGAACAAAACTGGCACCCAAAACGCGTCAAAAAGAGGGCTACAAAAAGTTTGCCTTTAGTCGCTACAAGGGTTTTTGTAGCGAGGTACGGTTTGCGCTAAAGCTTGGTCGTGTGACGTAGGGATGAAAACAAAGTGTTTTCAACAAGAAGCATAGATCCTCATGAACACCCGCAACTGCAAGGGTTCATGAAGATCTGTACCCATTTCAACTAAGTGACGTTCAATTCAGGCGCAGTGAAGGGGTTAACCAAAGTGTGAAGCTTACCTGCTGTTTAACAATGAAGAGCGCCGATATTGCCGATGTTGACGGTAGGACTGCCAGCTAACTTGTTGCCGAGGTTATCGACACAGTAACACACAGAGCCGGTGCACGCGTACCGTTGGTAACTTCCGGCTTTGTTGCACGTGAACAGGCGACCATACAAACCAACCTGCATGTAGGCGTATTGGTCACGTGCACACTCTGTGACGAACAGACGTACCGAAATCAGAAATGGATCAGATCTGCACGTCTTTCGACGAAAACGGTGGATGCAAAACCCGGACAACTAACACTTCTACTTTTACAACTTCGATATTACGGCTACTGCTACTACCACCACTACTACGATACTAATACAACAAGCTCAGGGTCGGATCAGGGTTGGGGGATTACAGGGGTTCCGAAACACACCACCCCCTTCCCGCCCCCCCCCCCCCCCCCCCCCGCCTCCATACCACATATTTTGTAAAATGCCTTAACAAAGTTCCTTCTTGGGTGCTTGAACACCCCCCCCCCCTCCCCACCACCCCACTCCCTGTTTGATATTTTGGCGGATGGTTATAGTTTCTAACACAGACGCGCCTTCTCGACACAAGCCCACTCCCCCACCTCTCCCCCTCCCCCCTCCCTCTTGCTTTTCGATTTTTAGCCCCTGGAAGCAACGTCTAGCGTCGGGGAGGTCCCACCACCAATGGAAAAGTTTAAAGCCCCTCCTCCCCCACCCCCCACCCACCCTACCCCCCCACCCCGGAGGGAAATGATATATATATATATATAAGCTAGACAGGTCTAACGCGCACCACCACCCCCCCCTCAGTACTCAATAAGATGGGTTTCAAAGTGTACCTTAATATGCCCTGAGATGTTCAAGTCATGTTCCCCGAAAATCCTTAGGAACACACCAGAGATATAGCCGATGGCGCAAGGGTACCCCCATTCACGCTCTTCGCAGATGCTAAAATGAGTTTGAGAAACATTTTCCTCTAAATAAAACAGAATTCATCCCAGAAGCCCAAATCAGGCAATATTATGTTAAGACACACCTTCTGCATCCTCTGCAAAACCATAATGAAGAAATATTGAATCTCTGGCTCACAGTGAAGGTATTTGTGCACCCAGTAAACGGCCATTTCCGTGAAATCGCAAAAAAAAAAAAAAAAAAAAAAAAAAAAAAAAAAAAAAAAAAAAACCAACTTTATTGTTGCCGTGATAGAAAATAATCATACACAACAAACATTGTCTTGACTCAATTATTATAAACTTGACTAGGTAATGCTGTGATCACTGTGAGTGCCACAGTGGTTGTATCCCTACCCCCAAGTTGTAAAAATACACAAAATTAATTAGAAAATTTACTAAAGTTATTTCATTTCATTTTGACCTCTCTTTACCTATTAAGTTTCAATAATTTGACCATTAAGTGCAAGAAAATAAGGAAATCGGCATCCTTTGAGGTACGTTCGTGGTGAATGATAGCTTTTTCCCATTTAAAATTGCCGAATTTGGAAACGTACGTTGTTTCTGATGCCCTCAGAAATTTTGTATACAACTGATAGGTCTTTGTTAGGTTTTATTGGTTAGGATAGAGTACCACAGTTACTCCCAACCTGATTTTATGATGCTGTGATGCATTTAGGGGCCACAGTGGCTAAATCTGCTGCCCTACCCCCCCCCCCCCACCCCCCCACCCCCATTTTACCAGTACGCAAAGGAACGCAAAATGATCATAACAATTGCTTATGTCATACTCCTCTGTTTAAATATTTTGTTGCCAGTTTTCTTAACAAAATATGCATATTGAGCATAAACATTTGTGATCATTTCATTAATTTCAATGTGACCCATCAGTTTAATTGTAATTTTTTAGTTAAGGCCTCCTTAACAGGGGCTGCCGCGGAAGCTTCTACCGTCTGCACATTCAGATGTACCTCAGAGAGATGTTGTGTCTAATGCTGTTCTTGGTCTACATTAATGACATCAGTACAACAGTACCAAGGTTCGTCTCGAACATCCTCCATGCGGATGACTTTACAGTGTGGAGCGCAGCAGAACATAAAGAAATAGCATCCTGCAGAATCCAAGAAGCTGTCAATAGAGTCAGCAGCTGGACTGAAAGAGGCCACTCAAACTGAGCTAGACCATCTCTTTCAATCTGATGGAAGATGTCACCTTCAAACTGGAGACCTTCCAGTACCAAAGTCAGGCAGGCCAACTTTACTGGCAACAAATAAATTACTGGATTCCCAGTGGAAGCCTCACATCAAAGCCATGGAAGCTAGAGCTGCAAAAAAAAAAAGAAGTCTCTGATGAAGAAACTGGTGGGGACCACATTGGCACAAATTACAGCATCCTGGCACGAGCAAACACCTGCTCGGTCAGACCAGTAGTGCGGTACCAAGATACATCGACAACATGAAACACTGCCTGCAAAACCCCAAAAGCCAGGCTTGACAAGATGCAGAACAAGGGTCATTTTCATGATGCAGTGACAGTCTTAGAGCAATCTGGAGCAACCCAATTTAGGAAATAGAGGACATTGGAGCCACTGGAACGCAGAACAGCACACAGGATGAAGAGACTTACTAAACACCGACAGCATGGGAGACTACAGGAGCAGAACAAGAACCGTCAGAAACGCCCAAGTCTGAACCGCCAACTGAAGGTCCTGCAAAGGCCTAAAACTGACGTCCTGGAACCAAGCCCAAAGATGTGTAAAGAGCTCCCTTCAGATACCTGGGCATCTCGAAAGAGCCTTCTAGACAACATAAACAATGTTCCAGGATTTTTTGCCAAAGGTCGCGGCACTGCACAAAGCCATCTTGCGGGAGATTATGCACAAGCGCTACCCTCACAGCAGCTGTGGTACCGCACAAGGCGCCGTGCGGAATGAAGGAAGTGGCGTGTAAATCTGTTGTGCAGACCGCACTACTACCTCCCTCTCCTTACCAGCTGGCGGCAGCAGCTCCAACTATCGTACAGTTCTGTAGGTGCTCAACACAGCAGCAGAGCACTAGCTAGGGAAAGGCAGCAGCTTGATCCACTGATCTCACCAGGAAGCTTCAAGATAAAATGGATGCCCTGTCCACAAAATAGTGCTGCAGTGGATTCCAGTGCATTCTGCAGTAGCTGGGAATGGAGAGGCTGACAGCCTGGCCAAAGCAGGCGCCAGACTACCTCAAGATCACAACCTCCTGTAAAGAAACAAGACACTACAGCAACAAAGTGTTTGGCAACAGCAGAATGGCGGCTGCAGCCCGTGGGCAGACGACATCAACAAGCTGAACAGGAGAGCCAGGCCACCATCTTTCATTTACGCACAGATTACTCTGGACTGGGTCCCTACAGAAAAGCAGGGACGAAGTTCACAAACTTTTCATAAACGTTTCACAAACCCAACCTGAAGCCTGAAGGTTTACACACTTTAATTAGATTACTCTGTATCAGCAGCTCATTTGAAGCTTCCGTGCCTAATGCATGAAGAGATACAAAAATAAAAGAACGCTTAGCGAACGGCGGAGCTCGGTAGCAGCGTAAACAACCAATCCGAATATTTGGCAGAAAAGCCATGCAGTCACTTTATGATCAGAGCTAAATATAGATCACTTGCAACAAGCGTCAGCATGATCGTTCGCAATGGAATAGTCACAAATTGGGGGAGAAAATAAAGAAGTAGACAAAAGTTTGCCAGCACTTTGTAATTTTTTACACACTTTCACAGTGACAGACTTTCCAGGGCCCTGGAAAAAAAACTTGTCATTTTTTAACAACTTTCACAAATGTTCACAGACCGTACGGACCCTGCTGGACTCACCTCGTGAGACTGGTTCAAGCGGAAACAGCCCTATGCGAATGGGAATTTGGCGTAGAAAATCAGTCTCCTTAGCACATTCTCCAATCCTGTCCATAACTGAAGAGAAGCGGTCTGCTGGCAGTTCTGACCAGAAGACACGCCTCTGTACACCAAACTCTGAAAACATGCTGCCGAGCTCTTGACAGATCACTTATTGGCAGCCAGAACAATATACGATTTAAAGACAGCCATCAAGGAATTGAACGTTGCAGAAGAAGGTGGAAGTGGTAATCTCGTGGTGGACATGTGGAAATTAAGTATTTGATAACATTGTTTTGGCTGTTAGAAACCATGAAACTTTATTATGCATATTCATATTTACACATTTCTAGACGCAAATACATGAAAAGAAGTACCCAACGGAGAAAGAAAATTTATTAATATTTCGGGTAAATACCCTTTGTCAAAATAGACAAACAAACAAACAGAGAGATTAGCCGCTACATATCTTCATTTGCAGAAGGAATGTGGCAACTGAAGGAGGTGACGTAAAAGAAAAGAAAAGAAAAGGAAGAACAAAAGTGCGTAAAAAGTAAAAATGACGTCAACGAAAAAATCATAAGAGAGAGACTCGGAGAGAAACTGAACACGAGAGACAAGAGTGTAAGCACGCGTAGGAGCGAACAAAAGTAAATGCGTGTATGTGAGGCCAGAGAAAGAGAGAGAGGGAGGGAGGAGAGAGAGAGAGAGAGAGAGAGAGAGAGAGAGAGAGAGAGAGAGAGAGAGAGAGAGAGAGAACGAACGGGGAGTACCCTTGGGCACGAAGTAAGCTGAGTATCTAATACACAAAGCCTGCTAAACATCAACCGAAGGAAAACTCATCACCTTCAAGTTGAGGACTACCTCAGGGAAAAACGGGAGGACCCCGGGGGAAAAATAACCAGCATTTAGCACGGTACACAGCAAGTAATAAGTCAATGAAACAAAGCAAATAATCAAATTCAGTGAGAGAATATTGGTATAAGTGGAGAGTAGTTAGTTGTGAAACCGTCTTCAAGGGTAACTCAAAACAAAAAAAAAACAAAATAAATATAGGGGGAAGGAGAGAGAGAGAGAGAGAGAGAGAGAGAGAGAGAGAGAGAGAGAGAGAGAGAGAGAGAGAGAGAGAGAGAGAGAGAGAGAGAGAGAGAGAGAGAGAGAAAGAGAAAGAGAGAGAGAGGGCGGGGAGGTAGGAAGGGGAAAGAAAGGAAAAAAGCGTAAAGAGAGAAAGCGGGCTAGAGAGAAGTTTTTAAGGGGAGGAAGAGAGAGAAAGAGGGAGAGAGAGATAGAGAGAGCGAAGAAAAAAAAGGGGGGGGGAGACAACCAGCCAGAGCCACCAGCCCCACCCAACAGGCACCCTCCAGCCCACAGAAAAAACACAGGCACGCAACAAGACGACCACATACATCCCCAAGGGATGCACACGATCGCCCCGCCCCACAACCGCGCATCACTCCAAGAGCCGGAGACCGGGCGCCCGACAGGGAAGGGCAAGGGATCCAACTAAACGTTCGGCCAGCGCTGGGAAAGTCTCCAAGGGATGCGTACATATCAACCAACGCCAGCCTCACCTATCTAGTTAGTGAGTAGTACAACAGAAGCGACACAGTGAGGTAAAGGTACAGTTAGCAGACACAAGCAAGGTAAAAAATGTTAATCTTTCATATTCATCCCGAGTGGCGCCACAGTGCCCAGTTTATTAATCAGAAATTTTTCACGGTCTTTCCTGGCCCAGACAGAACTGGCTTGCATAAGCCAGAGGCCTTTAACCCGAATGTCCGAGACGGAGTGGTCGGCCTGATTGAAATGTCACCCGACCGGTCTGTTGTATTGGTATTTGACAGACTGAAGATGTTCTTTGAAACGGTCGTTAAATGGTTCTTTCCGTCTCTCCAACATAGAGTTGGCCGCATTTCACACAGGAGATGACATAAATCACGTTGGTGGTTTGACACGTGAAGTATCTGTCTATGTTGAATTTGTAACGTGGACCATTCACCACGGTGGAAGGGCAAAGTCCTATGATGAACAATCTAACAGCAAGAATGGAACAGAAACTGGTGATCGACGAAACAGAGACGGAGCACGACTCCCAAGAAGAAGAAGACGCAACAATCCAAGAGGAGATTGTGGCTAGTCAAGCCCGCCTGTTGGAACACCGACAAAGAAAATGCATGGCCGCAAAGAAGGAGGCATTGGATCCGAATTTGGACATCACCCTACCGTCAACCTCATCATCCTGGGGAGCGCCAGCCGCCGCACCAAGCAGCGTCTACCTTGAACACAGATTGATTGATTGTACATTGCTTAACGTCCCGACAGCAACAAGGCTTTCTCAGGACGTGCCTGCGCTGCTTGTGAAAAAAAAATAAATAAATAAAATAAAAAATAAAATAAAATAAACAGAACATTGAATGTATGTCGCCAGCCGGTCAAATACGTTAAATAAACCTAACACATGGGGCCTAAATAAAGCTAAGACCATTTAGCAACACACATCCAATATCAAGAGCTACAGGCAGTGCAGACAGTAGGGAGAGTTTTAAAAAGGCAAATACAGGTGAATGGACAAAGGGTAGACAGAAACACATGCCCCAGAATAGAGAGAAAAACCCACCCTGTGGGGCTGACCAGGGTGACCCTGGGAACTAAAAAATACCTAACCCCACCCAAGTCCCCCAGGGCAGACCCGGGTGGGGTTACCTTGAACACAGACAAAACATCTCGTATATGTTCAAAAATAGAGAAAAATGGTGTACTTTGACAGCGGAGATGGACCACGAAATCAAGTACGAAAGGCCGTGTGGAGTCTTCGAGATCCACATAGCCCACAAAGCATACCTTGGCGGTACTCATCGCCAGAAAGACGATGACCAAAAAACGCTCTCAGCAACACTCAGATAATGCGAAAGCTTGGTCCGAAAGAAGATCCTCGAAACGGGAAACCGGACAGTTGACAAGAAAACGAACGAGCTTAACAAAGCTATCAAAGCCGCCCGCGCCAACGTAAAAGGAGAACCGTTACAAGCCTTCGAGACCGAGCTCCAAACTCTGGAAGCCAAAGAAACCAGAACCACTGCCGAATACAAAGCAAAGCTGCACCGAAAGGCGTCAACAGCACCCCGTTCTTGGCTGGGCGGAAAAAAAGCGAAAGCTTTTTTCGTAATCCAACCTTGTCAAAACTAACAGAAAGAGGCCCTTTTAAGGGCCACAAACTGTCCCAAGAACGGTCAATCTGTTCCTCCACAATCATGGTCAAATAAGGCTAAATATAAAAAACCACCAGAAGACCAAACAATCAACATGATCATACAGGCCACAAAAAAGGCCCTCCCAGCACTGAATAAGAAAAGTCTAAATGACACAGTGTTCTGAAACAGAGAGCTAAATTGCACGTGAAAAACACTGAAAACTACACGACGAAGGGTTGCGCTATCTTACTAACAGGCAGGCAGCACAGCTACCCCTATGCCGCTATCCATGCATCGCGCTACTTCTTTCAAAAGTAGTAGAGGGGTGATGGGAATGGTCCTGGGTTACGTAACTGCCGAGCCCAGCGTTGACTGGACGATTACCCCATGGCCACCTGCGAGACATGTGGTCTCCTGTAGCTAGCACATGCATAAATGTATGGGAAGCTTGGCTAACAGAAGACTAAACAATCAAAATATAGCCCTATATCCCGAACAGTGCTATAACGCAGCTGAAAGATTTGAAGAACTCAACTAAAACTACGAGCGAGGGGCTACATGATAACCACGCTAACCATCCTATCAGCCCCCTATGTCGACCCGAGGTGGAAAACCTCACCCAACAAAGCAAACTAAGCTTTTCACCCTCGGTCAAATAAGACGAGGTATAAAGAAAAATCTGGGTAAAACGTAAAAGAACAATTAAGAAACATGCCCCAAAACCAGGGGTAAACACATCTGACCCGATAAGTAACTCGGGGCTAAATGTAGGAGACTGAAACAACAACAGCCAAAAACTGCTGTGAATTGATTGATTGATTGTACTTTGCTTAACGTCCCGACAGCAACAAGGCTTTCTCAGGACGTGCCTGCACTGCTTGTGAAAAAAACCCAAAAAAACAGAACATTGAATGTATGTCGCCAGCCGGTCAAATACATTAAATAAACCTAACACATGGGGCCTAAATAAAGCTAAGACCATTTAGCAACACACATCCAATATCAAGAGCTACAGGCAGTGCAGACAGTAGGGAGAGTTTTAAAAAGGCAAATACAGGTGAATGGACAAAGGGTAGACAGAAACATGCCCCAGAATAGAGAGAAAAACCCACCCTGTGGGGCTGACCAGGATGACCCTGGGAACTAAAAAATACCTAACCCCACCCAAGTCCCCCAGGGCAGACCCGGGTGGGGTTAAAAACTGCTGTGAAGGTTGATGTCTCAAACGGTTTGGTCCGCTGACGAGAGGAGTACCGGCTTCGAAAGCAAACGTCCTCGAAACACAGCTCATTCTTAAACACAAAAACTGACTGACTTGTTGTGAGAAAAGAGAGTGTTCGGCCGGCCGAAAAAAACAGGCCATTGCATCGGACAGTGTGCGATGTGATACACTTTCTTACAAACGATAAGAATCAGGCTGAAACATTCATGTGTGCGATGTGAGCACCGTTTTTTTCCAACACGGACACGTCTTGCAATTAGGAACATTGTACGCTGTGGAGCCGGAAGGTCTGGTGGTATGACGAGACTTGAGAGTAGAGCGAACAAGCATGTCCCGTAAATTAATATCCCTCTTGAAAGCTACCAACGGAGGTTCAGAAAAGATAGCAGCAGACTCTTTACTGGATGACAAAAGACCCCAGTTAGAAAGAAGGATTTTACGAACCGGATTGGTGTGGGGATGGTAGATCATGGTTACGATAGGTGAAATGAAAGGAAAAGGGGAGACCGTACTAGACCCACCTTACGCTAGGTCAAATATCACCTGAAAGACCAGACAGTTAAAAATAGTTACAATAAAATTGATGGGTCACATTCAAATTAATGAATGATCACAAATTGTTATGCTCAATATGCATACTTTTTTAAGAAAACTGGCAACAAAAATATTTAAACAGATGAGTATGACGAAAGCATTTTTTATGATTATTTTGCGTTACTTTGCATAGTGATAAAAAGAGGTTAGGGCAGCAGAATCAGCCACTGTGGCCCATAAAATGCATCACAGCATCACAAAATCAAGTTGGAAGTAACTGTGGTACTCTATCCTAACCAATTAAACCTAACAAAGACCTATCGGTTTTTTACAAAATTCTGAGGGCACCGGAAACAACGTACGTTTCCCAATTTGGCAATTTTAAATGGGGGAAAAGCTATCATTCATCATGAATGTACCTTAAAGGATGCCGACTTTCCTAATTTTCTTGCACTTTATGCTCATATTATTGAAACTTAATAGGTAAAGAGAGGTCAAAATAAAATGGAATAGCTTTAGTAGTTTTTTTCTAATTAATTTTGAAACATTCGTGAACAGGAACTTCATACTGTGCTGAAGAGAACTGCAGAAAAGACTTGTAGTTTAGACCCACTTCCTACTACATTGCTGTACGAGTGTATTGATGTTTTCCTTCCAGTCATGACCAACATTGTCAACGAGTCCCTGAGGTCTGGTGTTTTTCCGTCGGATTTCAAGTCTGCCATTGTTAAACCTTTGCTAAAAAAAAAAAAAAAAAGCCCTCTCTAGACCCTAACAATTCTACAGAATTACCGCCCTGTCTCAAACCTCCCTTTTCTCTCTAAGATCGTTGAGAAGGTTGTGTTGTCACAACTTCTCGACCATCTGAACCTGAATTATCTTCTTAGTCCCAATCAGTCTGCTTATCGTGCAGGTCATTCCACTGAAACTGCGCTTGCAAAAATTCTGAATGACCTCCTCGAAGCTCTTGATGATGGAAAGTATCTGTTCTCGTACTGTTAGACCTATCTGCTGCCTTTGATACGATTGACCATGACATTTTGCTACAACGTCTCTATTCTGTGTATGGCATTCATGAAACTGCTTTATCGTGGTTTAGATCATATCTGACAGACAGAACTCAGTGCATAGTTGTTAATGATAAACTATCCAGCCCATCCACAGTGCGCTTTGGCGTCCCACAAGGTTCAGGTCTTGGGCCAGTCCTCTTTACCCTGTATGTTCAGCCACTGGCGAGTGTCTTTAACCGTTTCTCTATATCACATCATGCATTTGCAGATGATACTCAACTCCATGACTCACGTTCACCTGATCAGATTATGGACACAATCGAGAGCCTTCAGGGGTGTGTCTTGGATACTAAGATGTGGATGACTTCAAACAAATTACAGTTGAATAACGGAAAAACTGAGGCCATGATCACTGCTTCCCCGAGGTTGACGAAGACGCTGACACTCCCCCAGTCATTACAAATCTGTGGTGCCACTGTCCCCATCTCCCCCATGTAAAAAATCTGGGTGTCACACTTGATAGTAGCCTGTCCATGCGCCTTCATGTGAACAACGTTTGCAGATCCCCCTATACTGAACTGCGACGTATTGCTTCAGTCCGCCACTATCTGACACCTGAAGCAATTAAAGTACTTAAGCAATCCAGACCAAAAAGGTGACTGCCAAGCGTGTGAAATGCAAAGAAGTACCCAACGGAGAAAGAAACACGCTTAGAAAAAACGGTACAACACAATTTATTAATATTTCGGGTAAATACCCTTTGTCAAAATAGACAAACAAACAGAGACATTAGCCGCTACTTATCTTCATATGCAGAAGGAATGTGGCAACTGAAGGTGACGTAAAAATAAAAATAAAAGAAAAGGAAGAACAAAAGTAAAAATGACGTCAAAGAAAAAAAATCATGAGAAAGACTCCGAGAGAAACTCAACACGAGAGACAAGAATGTGTGTAAGCGCGCGCAGGAGCGAGCAAAAGTAAATGCGTGTGTGTGAGGCCGGGGGGGGGGGGGAGAGAGAGAGAGAGAGAGAGAGAGAGAGAGAGAGAGAGAGAGAGAGAGAGAGAGAGAGAGAGAGAGAGAGAGAGAGAGAGAGAGAGAGAGAAGAGATGGACAGCGAGAGACTGAGGGGGAGAGAGAGAGAGAGAGAGAGAGAGAGAGAGAGAGAGAACGGGGAGTACCCTTGGGCACGAAGTAGGCCGAGTGTCTAATACACAAAGCCTGCTAAACACCAACCCGAAGGCAAACTTTATATCATCATCAAGTTGAGGACTACCTCGGGGAAAAACGGGAGGACCCCGGGGAAAAAACCCAGCATTTAGCATGGTACACAACAAGGAATATCAATGAAACAAAGCAAATAATCGAATTCAGTAAGAGAATCATGGTATAGGAGGAGAGTATGTAGTTGACAAGTAGTTTACAAAAAGTACAAAAACAAAATACAATATTTTATATACAAAATATAAACTACTTTTTGTAAAGTACTTGTCTGCACTTTTGTTTTGTCTAAATTAGACTATTGCAGTGCTCTTTTGGCTGGCTGTTCTCAGTGTCTGATTGGCAAACTCCAGAAAATTCAAAACTCAGCTGCTAGGTTGATTCTTAGAGTCCCTAGACCATATCATATCACACCCCATCTGTCTGCCCTTCACTGGTTACCTGTAACAGCTAGGATTCAGAACAAAATTTCATGCATGACTCACAGTTGTATTACCTGTTCCTGCCCACACGACCTTGCCTCTCTTCTCCAGCTGTATACGCCCTCAAGACAGAATTTGCGCTCTGCTGCCGACTCTCGAGTTTTACGTATCCCTCTTGTCAAAACAAAGTCGTTTGGTGAGAGGTCATTCAGATACCAGAGCCCAGTTGTTTGGAATGATCACCCACGCGAACTGAGATACGTGGATTCGAGAGAGGCATTCAAGCGAGCCCTAAAGATTCATATTTTTCTGTCAGCTACAAATGACTTTGTCACACACCTTTCATGTTAAAGTCATCTCTATCTATGTTAGAAGTTGTGTGCGCGTGCGTGCGTGCGTGCGTGCGTGCGTGCGTGTGTGTGTGTGTGTATGCCAGTATGAGTTCATAAGCGTAGCACTTTTGAATGGTGACTTTATAGCTTGTTTACAGAGTGCGTTGTATTTTGTTTTTGTACTTTTTGTAAATTGCATTTTTGTAATTAGTTATTTTTGTACCTTAGTTTTTGTTAAGCGCCTAGAGCTCTAATCTGAGGTTAGGCGCTATATAAGTACTCATTATTATTATTATTATTATTATTATTATTATTATTATTATTATTATTATTATTATTATTATTATTATTATATTACAACTTGGGGGTAGGGATACAAAATCAAACACTGTGGCACTCACAGTGATCTCAGCATCACCTAGTCAAGTTTATAATAATTGTAACATCCTGTTTTAATGCTATAAACCTGAAAATGGACTGCCAGTGCTACATAAAATGTCTGAAGTCATCTGACACATTATTTTCGTCTTTTTTGCGATTTCGCGAAAATGGCCGTTTACTGGGTGCACAAATACCTTCACTGTGAGCCAGAGATTTAATATTTTTATTCTGTTTTTGCAGAGGATGCAGAAGGTGTGCCTTAACATAATATTGCCTGAATGCCTTTTGGGATGAATTCTGATTTATTTAGAGGAAAATCTTTCTCAACCTCATTTTAGCACCTGCAAAGAGCGTGCATGGGGGTACCCTTGCGCCATCAGCGAAACCCATCTTATTGAGTACTGGGGGGGGGGGGGGGGGAGATGCACGGTAGACCTGGCTAGCTTATGGACTAATACACCCCTGAGTCTGCTGCTGCTACTACTACTACTACACATACCACTTCTACTACTGCTGTTTGGCCTCTTTGAAAGCACTCTGCATGCATGTTCCTTTGACAGCTATGGATCTTTGACGCTAAATTATCAAAGATCAGTTACAAAAACTGAATGAGTTAAAATGAACTGAAATGTCGTCATAAGGCTAAGACTTGTAGCTTAGACCTGGTGGACAGCTTTATTCCGCTGTCACGAATATCACTCAAATTGGCGCCAATAGGCGCCAAGCTATTCTGCCACTACCCTTGAACTATCATGGTCGAGCCATATCTTGCTTTGGTTTGTCGCGGGCAGAATGAGTTAAGACTTTCTACCCTTCTTATCACGACTCATTTTACGACATTCAGAACTTCACGTACATTTTACGACATTTAGAACGTCACGTGCATTTTACGACATTCAGATCTTCACGTACATTTTACGACATTCAGAACTTCACGTACATTTTACGACATTCAGAACTTCACGTACATTTTACGACATTCAAAACTTCACGTACATTTTACGACATTCAAAACTTCACGTACATTTAACGACATTCAAAACTTCATGTACATTTTACGACATTCAGAACTTGATGATTTAAGTCCGAAATTATTGTAAGGGACATTACGGCAGTCCATGTTGGCAGACTGGCCTATGTTGACACTGTAGTCCGGGATCCGATTGCCGTAGGGGTCTACACAGTAGCACCTGCCGACAAACGCATACATTTTTATACATGTGTTTGACAGGGAATTAACACATTAGAGACGTGACTCACACGTTTTATTACTGTGCGTCTAATGCTATTACAACTACTATACTTCTATTACAACTACTACTACTTACACTTCTACTTCTACAACTTCTATATTACGGCTACTGCCACCACTACTACGATACTAATACTACAAGCTCAGGGTCGGATCGGGAAGGGGAGTTACAGGGGTTCCGAAACACCCTCTCCCTCCCTCCCCGCCCCAATACCCTATATTTTGTAAAATGTCATAACAAAGTCCCTTTTTCGGGTGTTTGAATCCCCCCTCCCTTTCCACCACCACACCCCCTGTTTGATATTTTGGCGGATGGTTAGGGTCTCTAACACGGACGCGCCTTCTCGACACTCAACCCCCCCCCCCCCCTTCCCCCTTCACACCCCCTCCCCCCCCCCCTCCCCATCCAACCTCTCCACCTTGCTTTTCGATTTTTAGCCCCTGGATGCAAGTTCTAACTTCTTTTGTACCAGGTTGGAGGTCCCACCAAAGAAAAGGTTGGAACCCCCCTCCCTCTTCCCCCCCCCCCCCCCGAGAGAACTGATCCGCCCCTAAGTCTGCTACTCCTACTACTATAGCTACCATTTCTTCTACAACTGTTAAGCCTCTTTGAAACCACTCTGCATCCATGTTCCTTTGCCAGCTGGTGATCTTTGACGCTAAATTAACAAAGATTAGTTACAAAAACTGTATTGGTTATAATCAACTGAAATGTCGTCATAAGGCTAAGATTTCTAGCTTAAATCTGGTCGACGGTTTTATTCCGCTGTCATGAATATCACTCCAATTGGTGTTTTCTGCCGGTATTTGGCAAAAGCCAGGATGTCCATTTCTGAGAAAAGCGAGAATGTCATTGTTATACGATAACAAATCTCTCTTTTCTCAAAAACATTATTTGCCATAATTATAAGGGGTGTTTAAGTACTCTGTAATCAGATATCATGCATAGGCCTGAAAAATTAAAAATATATAACACAACTTACACGGAGCCATCACAATGGTGCGGCGCGTAACTTCCGGATTGGGTGCACGTGAACAGGCGACCAATCAAACCAGTCTGCATGTAGGCATATTGGTCATGTGCACACTCTGTGACGAACAGACGTTTTACCAAAATAAGAAATTGGTCAGATCTGCACGTCTTTCGACGAAAACGTTGGATGCAAAACCCGGACAAACAAGAGGTATCGCGTGTTTGTCCGGGCTTTTAATTCACCGATACATATTAAATTTGTCCGGGCTTTTAATTCACTGTTTGCCTCAAAACACGCGCAGTTTTTTTACCGACTTCTGATTAAGGAAATCGTCTACATGAATGGTAGTCCTGCGTATTATTGTCTCATAGTCATCATCAATTTTTTCCTTCGGAGTTCGAGGTTGAAACAAATTAAAGGAAACTGAATTTTCAAGAAACTGATTGACAGTAAATTCAAGTCAAATATAATTATGGGAACATGCGAGTACTTATCATGAAAGTATGAAGCAGGAACATTTGTGTCAAATGAAGAAGAGTACTATTTCACACTTTAGAGAGTTTGCCACACTAATGTCATAATAACCAATTATATAATTTAAAACTCCGTGGGAGGGCACTCGCTGCAAAGGGTGGGATTTGACACAACTGTTCCTGCTTCAGTTCTCGGTCAAATCGAGAACAGTGCTTCATACTTTCAGGGTAAGTACTCGCATGTTCCCATAATTTAACCTCAAACAGGCGGAACAGTTGGTCAAATGAAGCTTTTAGGGAGAGATTAGGGTGCAAACTAACTGACTCGCAAACAAGTCTATAACACGCACCTTAAACACCCCCAGTCTTTGAGAGAAAAAAAAAAACATCAAGCAGAGCTTGGCCCATGTTAGTGAAAGGGGACTTCTTGTAGAATTTGGTGAAAGTTGACTCACTGGCCCAACCGGCCGCTTTCATTACTACATCAACAGGAGTGCCACGGTTGACTGCTGCTGATGTGTTTGCAGCGCGAGTTGAATGTGCCCCAAATTGTTGCGTGTCAATGACAGCTCGTGTGAGAACATTCCCATCGGCCTACAGTTTCTGGACCCACTGGTCTATGAGGTTTTTGCACGCCTAAGAAAAGTTGACGGATATTTTGGCGTATGGTCTCATTCCTCTGTAAATAGTGATGTAACACTGTGACAGCGCACACACTTTTGTCACTTGGGTACGCCAACAGCTCAATAGGAGCTAAATGTCTGCCCTTACGAGTCTGTTTCACACAAAAGTCAATGCGAGTTTCATAGATTCTATAGCCAGATTAGCAATAGTCTGGCAACGTTGTCCTGACAGCAACGGCAATTAATATCACCAGTATATGTGTCAATTCTTCGAGTGACAGTTTGTCATGTGGCACTAGTAATCTGATGTAGTCAAAGACAACATCAACATTCCATATAGTTGCATATTTTGGAAATGTGGGTCAAAGTTCATAAGCTCCCTTGATAAACTTTTTAACCATTTTGTTTTCCCCAATAGACTCACAGTCACTAAACTCAATTAATCATGAAAGAGCTGATCTGGCAATACAAATTGCACTGTACCCTTCACCAGTCTTGTAGAGGAATGCCAGAAAATTTATTCCATCCTTTAAAGATGGCGAAAGCGGATCAACACTGTGCCTATTTGCATACCTTTTCCATTTGCGAATGTAGGTTGCATACGCCTTTGAGGTATTACTTCTCCAAGAAGAGCACATGATGTTTGCACTTTGGCACGAAAAACCTTGTTTTCTGAGTCTACGCCAGGAACCTTGCAAATAAGGAATTTGAGAGGTTTTTTTTTTTTTTTGCAAGCGATGAAGTTGCGTTGGGTTTTGAGGCATTTTCAGCAGGTTTCGCCTTGCCGAGATCAGTACAGGTTGCTCCGTGAGTAGACGTGCCAGTTGCGGATACCAGGTTTGACTTGGCAATTCTAGAATAACTCCTAGCGCTTTGTCTTTCACAACTTTCCTCAGAACAAGTGGAATGAAACTTAAAGGGGGAAAAGCATAAAAGGCTTTATCAGCTCAACCGCCTCTGGGTCTGGTCTGTAAGACACATAATCCTTAAACTGTGTGTTGACCCGTGAATCAAAGAGATCAATGTCAGGCTCAAACCTCAACACTCTCAGAGCCTCCTTTAACAAGTCAGGGATTAACTGCCATTCTGTATCTAAGTTTAACTGTCTTGATTGCTCATCTGCTTCAACGTTAGCCTTACCAGGAATGTAAGCTGCACTAACCCAAATATTTTTTTCTTTGCAAAACAGCCAAAGCTTAGTTACTGAATTACAGGCTTGTGAATGGTTTGTGTCCATTTTATTTATGCACGCAACTGCTGTTGTATTGTCTATCATAAGTCTGATATGCACATCATGCATCTCAGCTGCATATATCTGTAAACCAAACATTGCAGCCTTCAGTTCTAGCACATTGATGCTCCGACTTGATTCTTCTGAGGTCCAATGCCCCCCTGTTTTTCCGTTTTAATAATAATACCGTTATTATATAGGCACTTTTTCTCAATTATTGTACGAATCGACTCAAAGCGCCGCGAACTGAAACCGAACACGCACACTCACGTAACAGACACGGATTTACGCCCATTGAAGACAAACACAGTACAAGACAGACGAAGGGCCAGTTCAGCTACTGAAGTTACAGAGATTTTTGATCGGTAGTATTTGAAATTTGTAAAGTGGCCTGAAACCGGTACCAAAGTGTGGGGGTGGGGGAGGTGGGGGGGGGGGGTGGGGGTGGAAGAACCGGAGTACCCGGAGAAAGAACCCCCGACGGTCCGCCCGAATTAACGGTGACACTTACCAGAGGAGAAAAGTCCGACGCCGGAACCCGTTTTCGAACCTCACACCTTTGGCATTGGTGGCAGGCGCCTTAACCACTGCGCCACGGACCGCCCCGACAGAAACATCCCCAACCAGTCAATGAGACATCCGAGTTAATAATGAAATCCGGTTGCTTTACCTCTGTGTTATTATAAGCACTGCTGCTATTAGTTTCCCACCAGAGTATTTCCTTCCTGGCATCTTCTGAGGTAATAACCGAAGCATCAAAGTTACCAGCAGTGACCTTCAACGCTTTAATTTTATCATCCTCCATATTTACACAGGTCCATATTTAACCCCTGGGAAACTAGCCACTGCCAAACCTATCAGCCTAGCTAACTCTCTCACAGTTGTTTTGTTCTGGCCACGAATTTTTTATGCCATATCTGAGATTTTTTTCTTTTCTTTCTTGAGTCAAAGACAGTCATATTTTTTTGAGTTTATCTCAAATCCCAGATAGTAATAGACTGTGTTGGCAAAAAGACTGATTTTTCAGAATGTATAGCAAACCCCAATTTTTATAAACAAGTCATGGTTTGCTCAACATTATGCGCACACTCTTCTAGAGAATCTCCCAACAAAAGTGAGTCGTCAATGAAACCTGTTGATAAAAACCCAAGTCTATGCAGATGTGCAAACACAGGCTTTAACAGTTTTGTGAACAGTCTTGGACAACAAGCCAAACCATTGGGGAAAGCTGTAAATCTATACAGCTAGCCTTTCCACATGACCTTTAAGACATTTTGATATTTCTCATCATGTACAGAATAGTAGGCGTCTTTTAAATCAAGAGAAGCAAACCAAAATGGTCACGGACCACAGTGCCGTTTCCGTACTGTCCAGTCTCTTAGCCTTAGTCTGTCCCAGTCATCCCCTAATTTTTCAATTCCCTAAAAAAAACACTACCGCCCACCAGCTGCACATTTGCCATGCACAAAATACAAAAAAAACAGCACATCACCCGTCTCAGGTCTTGGCTATGAAACTGGTTCCTTACCAACCCCACACAGTTGAAATCAGCGTGCCCCTCAAATCACTACGTCAAAGGCAACTCAACATAGGCCCACAATTGTCCACTGGATAAGCTCTGGATGGTATGAATCAAAGCACCAAACATGTCTCCTCTCAGCTAACCACAAATTTCCAGCAAATTCCAACATTCAGCCCAACTGCAAATTTTCAAACAAGGCAAAAATTATTTTTAAAAACACCGGGCCTCTTACTGCCTGAACTTGTCAATTTAAATGTATAACGTGACCTGTCAGAGAAACTGTCCCACCTGAACACCATTCAATCTGCCATCAGTGCAACCCTTAGACAATAGCTAAGTCAAACCCAAAGTGACACCCTTGAATGTTGCTGCATCTTTATGTTATGGCCCATTATGTGAAGTGCCTTGATGTGGCGTTCACAATGCTGTTGATGTGTTGGATCATGCATATCTGATGCCATGAAAAAAGACTAGATATGGTCAGAATGCCTCCAAAATTGGCATGTACATCAAGTAATATATCTGATCTTTAGAAATGTTGCATTTGAGACACAAGCACATGAAAGTTTATTTTTTCATATTTTTCCATTGCCTATTCCCCCCTACTTTTTCTGTTTTTCCAAGTTTACACACGCATGCAATACAGTCAAACTGGCTTCTGGTGGGCTGGACAACTGAAAAAAGTTACCATGACACTGACACTGATGAAAATGAGCTTTCAGACCCACGGCCATTTCCTTCTGTATCTTAGGGCAGCCCAAAAAACAACACCCAGGCATCCTCATTGACCCTGTTGTCTGGTGACAACAAGCTGGAAGAGGCCTGTAACCAGCTGCCATGCCCTATATGCTGCTTGCAATCTTTCCTCAGGCAAAAGGGGTCATGAAACAGCTTGCAATTTAAAGATTAAGTCTACTGAGCTATCCCACAGGAAAAAGACTACACAAAACAACCAAAACTATGCTACGCGGGACACACCGCATACGCTAACAAGTGTCTGGAGTGCTTATTTAGGAGGTAGCAGAGAAAAATGGTTATGTACAGTTCATTTTTATATAAAACACACTTGTCAGAGTCTCAAAACACCTCAGCTCATCTTGCAGATGCAGTAGGCATGTGTATGCCAAACTTGTGAACACTCCTGTAAAAACCTGTACTGGTGGCTGCAACTGCTGGTCCCATAACAATGCACTCAAATGAGCTTTACGCAGTGTACAAGTGCTTGTGTTTGGTTTAGAATAGACACCAGAGACATCCCTCATGACAATTACAGCAGAATGACACCTCAGATGCAACCAGTGTAACAGGACCATGCAAAATAACACGCATGCATGTCACATTATTTTGGCCGCTTATTTCACTCTGAGGTCAGCTGTCTGATGAAATGCACATGCTAACACTGTTTCATTGTAGTTTTTATCTTAACCTTTGACCTTAAGCCCCCAAACCCCCCCCCCCTCTTCCCCTCCCCCACCTCCAACCCAAACCCCTACCCAACCCACCCTACACCCACCCCACACAACTTCAATAACTGAAAGAGTGAATTTTTTTTAACGCATTTATCAAACTGAACACTCCAAACCCCACCCCTTTCAAGGTCAAGGTCAAAGGGCACAGGTCATGGTCGAAGGAAAGACTCATGACTACCTGTAAGACAAAAAATAAATGAGCAAACACACTAAACCTAGCTCACAGTGCAGGTAAACAGGGTGTTGCCACGCAAAACATGCCAAAACGCCTATAAAACTGCATGCACCGCAATGTTTTTGGCAAAATTTCAAATTTTTCATGATTTTCTCACTTTTCCAACTGCAAACATCCAAAATCAATCATCTGGTTACACTAAACCAGTTTCCGGTCTATGTCACATATGGCATGTGGTGCACCTGACAGGCCACGGACCACAGTGCCGTTTCCGTACTGTCCAGTCTCTTAGCCTTAGTCAGTCCCAGCCATCCCCTAATTTTTCAATTCCCTAAAAAAACACTACCGCCCACCAGCTGCACATTTGCCATGCACAAAATACCACCAAAAAAACCCAGCACATCACCCGTCTCATTTCTTGGCTATGAAACTGGTTCCTTACCAACCCCACACCCAAGCACAGTTGAAATCAGCGTGCCCCTCAAATCACTACGTCAAAGGCAACTCAAATAGGCCCACAATTGTCCACTGGATAAGCTCAAGATGGTATGAATCAAAGCACCAAACATGTCTACTCTCAGCCAACCACAAATTCCCAGCAAATTCCAACATTCAGCCCAACTGCAAATTTTCAAACAAGGCAAAAATTATTTTTAAAAACACCGGGCCTCTTACTGCCTGAACTTGCCAATTTAAAGAATAATGTGACCTGTCAGTTTTTCTGACCAGAGTAATGGCTTTTTGAAATGTCTCCATATTGAAATGATGATATGCAACATCCTGATTTAGCTTTTTGAGTTTGAGAATCATTCTCAGATTGTTGTTTTTCTTTGGGCGTACAATTGCTGATACATACTCTCCTACCGAGAGGTTAGAAGGTACAATAACTCCTTTTCCTAACAACTCTTGTCTTTCTAAGTCTATAGCCTGTGTTTGCTCTACTGTTAAATGAAGCTCAGGGGATGGATTATCTTGCCTTGGGATTTCTGAAAACTCTATCCCTGCTCCTTGAACTAATCTAAGGATGTCTTTATCTGTTGTGAGTTCTTTCCACTGGTCTAAATGAAACCGTATTTGGCCAGCTTGAAATTTATTTGCCGCTTCGTGCAAAGATTCTTTTGTAGATTCAATGTCTGAGAGAAAATTTCTCACCGTAATCTCCCCTGGTATCGGAGCAGCTGATACACTGGACGCTTCTTTTACTTTTGGTACCCCCGTCCTACTCCTTTCTGAGAATGGAACGGCCGACGGAAGCCTGATTTCCTCGACCTAAAAAAAAAGCCGGCATTCCGCGTCTGTAGGGGTGGAACCGTTGAGCAGTCTTGCTCGCATTTCGTTGCTGTTCTCTCACTGACCTCATAGTTTTTTCCCCCTTTTCACCAAAGAGATTGTCTGAATCCGATCTTTTAACCTTTGTGATACAAATTCCCTGAATGTCTTTCGGCAGCGAATTGTGCATTCGAATGGGAACTTCCTGTTGCACGTTTCCAAGAATCGCTATGATGTCACCAACAATTTCAAGGTTTTCCTTGCTTGCTTGAACCACACTCTTATTGTCCACATTGCGGGACTCTTTAGCTGTCTGCGTATCGAATTCATGTAAATTCACTGACACTTTCCCTGCTGCAGCCGCAGCTTTTGCTATTTGCCATTGCACATTAGATAACATTAGATCAGCCCTTTTCCCTTGCGTATTTAATTTGTCTCTGACAGCTTCATTGAGTGTGGGTGGTGCCAGTATTTTATTCAATTCTCAGGAATGGGGTACTCCTTGAGAAGTTCTGACAACGATGCATCCTGCATCTGCATACTGAAACGATTTCTGACAATCTTCTCCATCTGTGCAACCACAGGTGGCCCAAGTTCCTCTTCCTGTTCTAACTGCCCAATAAGAATGTCAAGCATAGAATTTTCCCCCTGGGATTCTTCAACTGCCTCTGGCAGTGTGACAGTAAAGTTCAGATCATCACTCACAGAGCTGGCCTCCAGCTCGATCTGATTGGGATCCCTGATCCCCGCCATCGTAGCGTCACCACGCTCGCTGTCACTTCCAAAATCTACTTCACCCTGTGAAGTGTCAAACTGTCCTGTTCTAACCTGGAAAGCCTAATTTTGCAATCTTTCATGCAAGCCATAATGTCAGTTAGTGTTATGATCTCTTTACTAGTCAGTTTTGTTTTGATCAGCGCAGCTAGTTCCTGCCAAACGGTCCGCCATGATTATGCGAAAGCTCTAGATCGAGAAGCGTCAAGAGAAAATAGTTCTTGAAACCTATTCCGGAGCTAAGAGCAATATCCGTACAGAAAAGAAAAGGTTCTATCCTACCTCAGTGTATCCTTAGAAATTCTGACACAAATCAAATCGATCATCAAAGGAAACCCACAAAATGATGAAGATCATGACTAGCACATGGTGTGAACCGTGAAACCGCTTTCCCAAACGTGAACTAGTGTGCATGCGTGACCTCTTCTTCGTTTAACCAACCGTTCCGCCAGTTTGAGGTTAAATTAGGATGTTATTTCTAATTCAAATTGTTTCAGTCTTGTCACCTACATACTCGTATTTTCTGACGTGTCCGTCTATTTTAACACTTTCTGCTCCATGGCGGGCTTTGCTAAAATTCGACCAAACAACGCGTTATCAATGTTGTCAGTCTTGCCTCAGTTAACTCATTGTGCCCGAGGTACGAAATACCCATATTTTGTAGTTATCCCCTGAAGACTGCATTACAATTCAGGAGACAGATCGACCATGATAGTTCAAGAGTGGTGGCAGAATAGATTGGCGCCTGTAGGCACCAAGCTATTCTGCCACCGCATTTGAACTATTATGGTCGAGGCATATCTTGCTGAGGTGAGTTGTGGGCAGAATGAGTTAAGACTTTTCTACCCTTTTTTCACGACTCATTTACGTACATTTTACGACTTTCAGAACTTCACGCACATTTTACGACATTCAGAACTTCACGTACATTTTAGGACATTCAGAACTTTACCTACATTTTACGACTTTCAGAACTTCACGCACATTTTACGACATTCAGAACTTCACGTACATTTTAGGACATTCAGAACTTTACCTACATTTTACGACTTTCAGAACTTCACGCACATTTTACGACTTTCAGAACTTCACGCACATTTTACGACATTCAGAACTTCACGTACATTTTACGACTTTCAGAACTTCGCGCACATTTTACGACATTCAGAACTTCACGTACATTTTAGGACATTCAGAACTTTACCTACATTTTACGACATTCAGAACGACACGTACATTTTAGGACATTCAGAACTTCACGTACATTTTACGACATTCAAAACTTCACGCACATTTTACGACATTCAGAACTTTACGTACATTTTACAACATTCAGATCTTCACGTACATTTTACGACATTCAAAACTTCACGCACATTTTACGACATTCAGAACTTCAAGTACATTTTACGACATTCAGAACTTCACGTACATTTTACGACATTCAGAACTTCATGGTTTAAGTCCAAAATTATTGTAAGGGACCTTACTGCAGTCCATGTTGGCAGTCTGGCCGATGTTGACACTGTAGTCCGGGATCCGATTGCCGTAGGGGTCCACACAGTTGCACCTGCCGACAAACGCATACATTTTTATACATGTGTTTCACAGGGAATTAACACGTTTGGGACATAACGCACACGTTTTATTACTGTGCTTCTACTGATATTTCAACTACTATATTGCTATCCAGAAGGTGGACATGGCACAGCCCAAACGGAGAGCACCATAACCAAATTGACTACATCATGGTGAAGAGAATCTTCCAAACCAGTGTGAACATTGCCAAGACAAGACGTTTTCCAGGAGCAGACATTGGAAGTGACCATGACTAGTGATGATGACTTTCCGACTCAAATAAGGTCAACAAGCAGGGTCCCACCAGAATCAAGTTTGACCTCGAGAAGCTGAAAGACCCAGAGGTAGCGGAAGCCTTCTAGGCAAAGATAGGAGGAAAATTCGCGCCACTGTTACTTCTAGGTGCACAAGACACGGACGTGGACACACTGATCGACACATTTAACACTGTTGTAACCCAAACAGCCAGTGAGATCCTTGGCAAACACCGACAAGCAAAGAAACCTTGGGTTACACCTGACATCTTTGTTTTATGTGTGACGAGCTGTGTTTTGTATATGTGTTAATATTATATTTATTACGTCACCCCTCTGGTCAATGGTCAATACATTGTAGCATGATTTTGCGCGGCCGGTTGCCACAGAGCTGCCGAGTGTGGGTTCTGTCAGAGGTGACCTACTTAGCACCAGTCTTAGCCTGGCTCCCCTTTCCCTCTCCCGGCTAGTGATTTTCTTTTTGGCTGTCCCATCTAAATTTAGCTGGAAGTGACCAATCATTTAATTAGACCAGTGGTAGACATCGACCTTGACCCAGTAGCGCCCCCTCGTGGTAGCGTCTCGCGCGAAGAACGCACTTGTAAAACATCACGACGGAAGCAAGACCTAATTGAGCGTCGAATTACTTTCACAAGTTTTGTCTAACTGGGCCTCTGTGTACTGCAACCTTGGTGGAGAAATAAAACCATCTTCACAAGGCGCAACATGGCCTCCCTGTTTGTTTTGTTGTAATCCGCCCCACTACATCTTTTGGCGTCGCCGACAGGATTATGACAGGACAAGGAGACAGTGCACAGATGGCGGAGGGCCAGTCACCAGCTGGGCCATTCCACTCCCCACGGCTGCGTCGCTTTGCTGGCGATGGCGTGGTCAGTTCAGCCGAAGACCGGCTCACAGAGGCAGATCATACAGCAGGCAGAAACAAAAGACCCGCAGAAACTACCTAGAAGTGTAGTAATGTAGGGATTAGAATGTCCCTAGATTTGTTTTGAATTCATGGACGCAAAGGACAGGACCTTACATGCCCTATTTGATTAAATTTGGGTTTTGTGTGTGTGTGTATTCTGTTGAGTGGTGATTTTTCTAATAGTGGCAAGGTGGACGGTATGACTGAGAACTTTGAACTGCTGTGGCGACCGAGTTTTGGTACATGTTATATCATCGACTAGTAGGGTGTTGGTACATGTTTATTGTGTATGTTGTCAGCTGTCACTAGGAAACCTCAGCCAGGTATTTTCCTTGAGACTCTAGTGACTGGGCTGGTAGACTGCAGTTGTGTTTAGTGTTGCTGTTTTTTTCTTTAATCTTGTGATTGCTTGTGAGTAACCTCTTCATGAGGCATGAGTAAGTCTTAAAGGTTTTGATGTTGTCCAAGATTTTTTGTTTTGTACTTGTGTAACTAAGGGTCGTTTCAGGTTTCCTTTCTTGGGGAGCGGGATCACTAGAGACGGTGTCCATTCTACTGGCCATTTCTTTTGCTCCCAGATCTTTTGACAGAGTATAGTGAGGACCTTCGTTGTTACTTCTCCTCCATGTTTCAACAGTTCAGCAGGTGCGTTGTCTACACCTGGAGACTTTCCTCCCTTCAGGCCGCGTACAGCAGCTTCCACCTCTTCAGCTAACACTGGCAGGTCTTCAGCCTTCCTGGCCCCAGCCTGTTTGTTTTGGAGGATGCTGGTGTCTGGCTCAGCCTTGTAGTTATACAAGTCTCGGCAGTACTCAGTCCATCTGTTTAGTACAGCAGTGTTTTCCGTAAGGAGTTGGCCGTTGCTGTCTTCGATGACTGTGGCTGTTCGCTGTTGAGTCTTGGTGAGAGTTCTTAGCGTTTCATAAGCCTTCTTGCTGTTGCCGTTTGCCATGCCCTCTTCCACGCTACGACACTGGTCTTCAATCCAATCTTCTTTGGCTTCTTTCATCCTCTTCCTGATCTTCTTGTTGACAAGTCTGTACTTGTTTGCTGATGTGAGGTCTTGGCCTCTCTTTTTCTTCCAGGTTTTCCTCTCATCACAGAGATCGAGGATGTCATCGGTGACCCAGGGCTGTTTGCGCTTCCTCTGCTTCCCCAGCACTTCTTCTGCTGTAGAAGGTAACACCTCTTTTATATTTCCTGAAACAGTGCCAGAACTATAGAACTATCGGTCTGATAAGTCACCCTAGCAAAGTAATGCTTAGAATCATTCTCAACCGCCTCAAAACTTTCGCCGAGGAACTGCTGGCAAAAGAACAGGCTGGCTTCAGAGTTGGAAGAAGCACTGTAGAGCAGATTTTCAACTGCCGCGTCCTGATCGAGAAACATCTGCAGTATTAGCGCGAACTCTACCACAACTTCATTGATTTCAGGAAAGCATTTGATCGCGTCTGGAACGACGGACTCTGGCAAGTCATGAGATCGTTCAACGTAGAGGAGGGACTGATCCAAATGATAGAAGCTCTTTACAAGAACGCCTGCAGCGCGATTCTACTTAACAATCAGGCGAGTTCTTCAGGACGACGATCGGTGTCCGTCAAGGATGCCTGCTCTCTCCTGTCCTTTTCAACATATTCCTGGAGAAGATCATGCAGGAAACCCTCCACGACCACCATACTTCAATCTCTATTGGTGGCAAATCCCTGTGCAATCTTCGATTCGCAGACGACATTGACCTCATGGCAGGCAGCAATAGTGAGCTTCAAAACCTGACAGACAAACTTTCAAGTAGTGCAGGGTCCTATGGCATGGAGATCAGTACGGATAAAAGCAAAGTGAGATCAACACCACAAGCGACAGCAGCAGCAACATCCACATGAACGGCCAGAAGCTAGAAGAGGTCAATAGCTTCAAGTACTTGGGAGCCACCTTGTCCAAAGACGGTAGTTGCATAGCAGAGATCCGTATCAGGATAGGTACAGCAACATCCGCAATGGCCAGGCTGGACAGGATCTGGCGAAGTAACTCCATCAGCTTCACCATCAAGTACAGGCTTTACAAGTCCCTCGTAGTGTCTATTCTACTCTACGGCTGTGAGACTTGGACACTGCTTGCAGACTCAGAAAAGAAAATCCAGGCCTTTGAGAACAAGTGCCTGAGGAAGTTGCTCCGCATCTCGTACCGCGAGCACAAGACCAACGAATATGTACGGAGCATCGTCACTTTCCTTGTGGGCCTACATGAACCCCTTCTGGCAACCGTGAAACGGCGCAAGCTTGCTTGGTTTGGCCACGTGACCCGACACAACACCTTGTCCAAGACTATCCTCCAAGACACTCTCGAAGGAAGTCGCCGGCGAGGTCGTCAGAGAAAGAGTTGGGTCGCAAACATAAAAGAATGGACCGAACTTGAGATGCCAGACTTGCTTGTCACCGCCCAAAATAGAACTCAGTGGAGAGCACTGTCTGTTGCTGCTGCCTTTCAGTCCCCCCCCCCCCCCCCCAACGCCCAGTTCGGGCAAGGGACTGATGAATATGAACTAAGGGTTGAGACGATTCATGTCTTCCTTGGTTACAAAGGGGTTGTGAAGCATGTGCTGAAGTTCTGCTGGAATTTTTATACTTGATGTATTTACAGTAAGAATATGCATGGGTTGTAGTCACGTACCCCTCAGTTGTGTTGTGATTTTGTGCTGCTGTGACTTTGATACTTTGGTATGTACAGTAGCAGTGTTGTGAGGCCACTCCTCTCCTCTTATCTTTTTTGGTGCTAGACGTACGAGAATTTTCTTGTTTAGTACCATGATTTGCACTGTGCGTGTTCCCGCGAGGACGCGGCTACTAGAAAGAGTTCGGGGGAATGTGACGAGCTGTGTTTTGTATATGTGTTAATATATATATATATATATATATATATATATATATATATATATATATATATATATATATATATATATATATATATATATATATATATATATATATATATATATATATATATATATATATATATATATATATATATGGCCTCCCTGTCTGTTTTGTTGTAATCCGCCCCACCACATATGTGACAAGCGTCGAGAATTAAAGAAAAAGAAATCAGAGGTAGAAGGAGCTAAACAATACAGGGGAATTAACCATGATATCAAGAAAAGCGTGAAAAAAGCGAAGAATAAGTGGATTGAAGATCAGTGTAAACACGTAGAAGAGAATCTGAACAAAAATAATAGCAAAAAAAAGCATACCAGCTGGTCAAAGACCTGACCAGTGTAAAACAAGGACGCTCCTCTATCATTTAATATATTGAAGGAAACTGTCTTACAGAAGACCAAGACATACTGAAGAGATGGACAGAGTACTGCTCAGATTTGTACAACCACCGAGCTACGGGGGACCCAGGCATACTAGTCAACCCACCAGTGACCAACAATGGCAACTATCCCATCCTCCGAGAAGAAGTAGAGGCTGCAGTGAAGTCGCTGAAAAAAGGGAAGGCAGCAGGAGCAGACAACATCCTTGCAGAGCTAGTCCAAGAAGGGGCAGAAGACATGATAAGCGCTTTACTAACAATCTGCAATAAGATCTGGCAGTCAGGGGATTGGCAAACACCATGGACCCAGTCACTTATAATAACTCTCCCCAAAAATGGCAACTTACATCAATGCCAGAATAATAATAATAAATAATAATAAATTATTACGGTATTTATAATGTGCTTATCTTATAATAATTATAACTCTAAGCGCGCACTCACAACTCGCGCACGCATGCGCACGCTTTAGACAATGACTCACGTACCACAAATACATTACGACAGTCAGCTTGGGGTGGGGAGTGTGGTGATATATTCTAGAACTGTTGAAAGAGGTGAGTTTTGAGGGCGGACTGGAAGGAGGAGAGAGAGAGAGTTTCTGACTGAGAGTGGGAGAGTGTTCCAGGTGGCTGGACCGTAGACGGAGAAGGAGCGAATTATCGCACGATCAGTCTTATATGCCACCCATGCAAAGTCATGTTAAAGATCCTAATAAACAGGCTGAAGCCACAGGCAGAGGAAATCATAACTGAGGAACAGGCAGGCTTCAGACCAGGGCGCATCACAACTGAGTAGATCTTTAACATTAGAGTTCTATGCGAGAGGTACCTCCAGCACCAGAAAGACCTCTATCATGTCTTTGTGGATTTTAAGAAAGCGTTTGACAGGGTATGGCATGTAGCCTTTGGTCCACCATGAAGCTATACAACATTAATGCCAACCTGTTCAAAGTCATAGCAAACCTTTACAACAAGGCCACTAGCGCAGTCTGCTTCAACGGCAAAATAGGAAACTGGTTTAGGACTACAGTAGGAGTCAGACTTGGACACTGCTTGCAGACTCAGAAAAGAAAATCCAGGCCTTTGAGAACAAGTGCCTGAGGAAGTTGCTCCGCATCTCGTACCGCGAGCACAGGACCAACGGGTGTGTACGGAGCATCGTCACTTCCCTGGTGGGCCCACATGAACCCCTTCTGGCAACCGTGAAACGGCGCAAGCTTGCTTGGTTTGGCCACGTGACCCGACACAACACCTTGTCCAAAGACTATCCTCCAAGGCACTCTCGAAGGAAGTCGTCGGCGAGGTCGTCAGAGAAAGAGTTGGGTCGCAAACATAAAAGAATGGACCGAACTCGAGATGTCAGACTTGCTTGCCACCGCCCAAAATAGAACTCAGTGGAGAGCACTGTCTGTTGCTGCTGCCTTTCAGTCCCCCCAACGCCCAGTTCGGGCAAGGGACTGATGATGATGATGAGGAGTCAGACAAGGCTGCTTGCTCTCACCTAAACTTTTCAACATCTTCCTGGAAAGAATCATGACAGACGCTCTAAAAGATCATGAAGGATCTGTCAGTATTGGAGGCATAACAATCACGAACATGCGCTTTGCGGACGACATTGATGGCCTTGCAGAAACAGAGAAAGAGCTAGCTCAGCTGGTGGAAAAGCTGGACAGTACAGCCATTGCGTATGGGACGAAAATCAGTGCAGAGAAGACCAAACTGATGACATGACAAATAACACCAGTGGCATTGGCACTGACGTCATGATTGGACGCCAAAAACTGGACTGAAACCGTTAATAAATTCAAATACTTAGGAGCTTTTGTGACAGATGAAGGATCAAAACCAGAAATACTGTCCAGGATTGCGCCGACAACAGCACTGACAAGATTGAAGAATATATGGAAGAACAGAAACATCACACTCTGCTCCATGATCAGACTGATGCGCTCCTTAGTCATCTCAGTGTTCTTGTATGCCTGCGAGTCATGGACCCTCACAGCAGACCTTGAAAGGAGGATACAAGCCACTCAAATAAGATGTTTTCGAAGGCAGCTTGGCATTTCATACAGAGATCACATCACGAACGTGGAAGTGGGAAGCAGAATCAGCAAGCCATCGGGCCCTATGAGGACCTATTAGCCATTGTGAAAAAAACGCAAACTGAAGTGGTATGGGCATGTCACGCGCTCAGCAGGGCTTGCCAAACCAATCCTGCAAGGCAATGTGCAAAGAGGACGAAGGAGAGGAAGACACAGGAAAAGATGGGAGGACAATATCTCAGAGTGGACAGGACTGAAGCTAGGCGATACGCTAAGAATGGCAGAGCACAGAGAGGAATGGAGGGAGTTGGTTGCCAAGTCATCAGTGGTGCCCCAACGGTCGGCAAGACTACGGGATATAGACAGACAGACAGACAGACAGACAGATAGATAGATACTGATATTACAACTACTATTACTAACACTTTCACACCTATTATATTACGGCTAATGCTACTACCACCACTACTATGATAATAATACTGCAAGCTCAGGGGCGGATCGGAGGGAGGGGGGGTTACAGGGGTTCGGAAACACCCTCTCCCCTCCCCCTCCCACCCCCACCCCCGCCTCCATACCCCATATATTGTAAAATGCCATAAAGTCCCTTCATGGGGTGTTTGACCCCCCCCCCCCCCCACCTCCACCCCCTGTTTGATATTTTGACGAATGGTTAGAGTCTCTAACACAGACGCGCCTTCTCGACAATCCAACCACCACCCCCACCCCCCTCCCCCACTTACCTCCTCCCTCTTGCTTTTCGATTTTTAGCTCCTGGAATCAAGGTCTAGCGTCGGGGAAGCCTTTTGTATAAGGTTGGAGGTCCCACAAAAGAAAACGTTGGAATCCCCCTCCCTTACGCCCCCCCCCCCCTCTCGAGGTAACTGATCCGCCCGTGAGTCAGCTACTACTACTACTAGTACAACTACCACTTATAATTCTACTGTTAAGCCTCTTTGAAACCACTCTGCATCCATGTTCCTTTGACAGATGGGGATCTTTGACGCTCTTTTGTGTGTGTGTGTGTGTGTGTGTGTGTGTGTGTGTGTGTGTGTGTGTGTGTGTGTGTGTGTGTGTGTGTGTGTTAG